>SPJY01007910.1:2501796-2633548 GCA_005191435.1 Raddia distichophylla | reverse complement strand
GACGGGAGACAGGCGGGCCGTCGGTGGGGAGGTGGCGCGGGTGGGCGGCGGCGGGGCGGCGCGATGGGGCGGCTGCAGCGGTGTGTCGGGGCGACGACGGGGCGCCACGGGGCGAGGTGGCGGCGTGCGAACAGGGAGGCGAGAGGGCTCGGGACTTGGCAAAAATGCCAAGTCCTGAGCCCTAAGGCGGGATCTAAAGCATTGTAGTCTCGACGGCCAAGTGGAAGCCGTCGAGACTATGCCCGTTCTCTCGACGACCACTTACAGGCCGTTGACACAGCCCTAGTACGAGCTCAGTACCGATGGCATAAATAAGCCGTCGACTCTACGCCTGTAACAGACGAATCCAATGTGACTGTATCGACGACATAAATAAACCGTCGACACTACTCCTCCCCACCCGTCTCGATGGCATATAGCCCAACCGTCGATACTGTCGTCGATGGTGATTGTTTCGACGGCCCAGTGTAAAACCGTCGATACTATCTCTGCCGAGGGCAAATGTTGACTACCGTCGATATAGATACTTTGTCTGGACGGCTTACTAAATGTTTCCAATAATAGTTGGCCACATTTTAGCCGTCGATACTGTCTTACTGGTGGCTCACTTTATCGACGGCTTAACGTCTGGACCTCGATACAACGTAGACGCCGTCAAGCCCCTCACGGTAGTCCAAGCTGTGTCGACGGCTGATTGGTAGGCCGTCGAGAGTATCCACATGTATCGACGGTTATGAACTGGCCGTCGAGACAAATGGATGTGCATGAACGGCTTTGTGGTGGCCGTCGATACGGTAACTGGCAGTTGACTCTCCTGCCGATTCCTATAGTGACTGCTGCTTCCTTATGCGTACAAAATTATTGGAAAAAACAAAAAACGTTATACGAAGCTGTTTGCTGGACGGAGGGAGTAGTGTTTTAAGGGTGGGATAAGGGGCCTATTAATCGGGGATGCTATTATCGTCTGTTCGCCGGTTGATCGGCACAGGCACAGGCACAGGCACAGGCACATGCATGATGCATCACCGTGGTCTTATCGATCGCTTCGTGCTCGGCGCTGAATACAGCGGCTAGAAACTCGGGAAAGCGCATGCGGCGATACGGCATGCTGCTGGTGCACAAGAGGCGTCCCCTTCAAGGCTTCAACACACGACACATGGAATCCACCGGCGCATGCACCATGCATTTGCTCGCGCCAACCTCCTCGGGCAAGGCGTAGCGGCGTTCGAGTTCGAGCCGTGCCCCGTGCCCAGTGCCGCCCGGGGAGGAAGAGTGGCCGACACCGCGAGCTCCCACGCCGATGATGCCAGCAAGTGCGCTGCTCCGCTCGCTCCTCGACCGAGGCTCGCGCGTTTTCCGGGCACAGGGGCACCCGGGCCCCGGTCGCTGGTTCCCGGGGGATTGGATTTGCATGCATGCGCGGATGCGCCCGACTGCCCAACCAGCAGATGCTCTGCTCCGGGCTCCCGCGCGCGACGGAGATGGATGCACGCGTGGATCACGTCGCCGGTGACGCGTGCTGCGCGGCACTGGCCTTGGCCGCTCTACGTGTCGGCCGCGCGGGAAGTCGAGCGCGCGGCTCGTGTACGTCGACTGCGCACGGCCTGTCGATGTGGCGTCCGTCGTATGATCATGGATCCAATGGACGCATGAGTCATTTCGTTGGCGCAGCGGTGTGATACTCGTTGCTTTATTATAGCTAGCACAGGACAGATAACTGTTCTCTATTAAATAAAATGGGAGGATGTAACAACCAGGGTTCATAGAAATCCTGATATATAAAAAAAAAATCAACTCTATGACGCACCGATGAACTTGGCACCCGCTAATTTCCACGTTTGGAGATCGTCCTCGAGATATAAATAAAAATTTTAAAAAGAGCGCTCCATGAGACTAACGTCCAGTTCTTTTCAGCTTATCAGTTTCACAGCTTAACAGCTTAACAACTTATCTACGTTTTAAAAATACATATGATTTGAGTTTTTTAAGTCCTTTTTCGCTGATTTGAAGATGGGTCCTAACGCTTTAAAAAGCAAGTCAAACGAAATAGATCTGAATATCGAGACTACCTCGACAAGCTCTCGAAATTCAGTCATTTCAGCCATTCAACCGTTCAGTTGTTCAGATCAGATTAAAAGAACAGGATCTAAATATTTGATAATTGTGCTCACACCAAAGATCCAAAAGATACCTATAACCAGTTAACCACCTTGCATATTTCATTGAGTTGCTGACGGAAAAGATTTGCAAATGTCCTCGTGCCACAACACCATAAAGGAGGAATAATGAAACCAGTTTGTAGACGTTAGAGTTGGACAGCCAAGCCAATCAGCGAGATTCCTCTATGACTTGAGAGATGAAACCACGTTCTAGAAAAAAGGTGAGGCAGTGACTTCAGATTCCTATCGTGAAGAGGGTCGAAATACAATTTGGCAGACTTCAAATCTAGAGAGCATTGGATGTAAGAATATGGTTACGCACTTACGCATAAGTAACTAGGCCTGAATTCTGATATATGGAAGGTTTTAACCTTGCCTTGAACAAACATGAGATTGTCTTGAATGTGTCTTCTTCATTAAAGCGATCTGAGACTGATAGGAAGTGGGAAGCATCTATGAAGTGGGAAGCCAAAAGCTTAGTGAAGAGTTTCCCAAAGCTACGCATGAGACTGATAGGCATGTTTTCTAAGGCGGAGACGAGCGAAGCAGACTTGGGATGTAGGACGGTGTGGGCATTATTCAGGGCCTGCAACCCATGTCCATTCAGATGAAAGAGGTGTTGAACAACATTGAACATGTCCTTCTTGATAATGTCCCAGCAAGATTTGAAGAAATCCCAAAAAAGGTTGTCCAAGCCAAAGGCCTTACCATTGGACAGGCTAAGAACCTCCTCCAACGTGAAAGGGGCGTCAAGGTCTGCTAGATCAATGGTAGGGAGGTTTAGGGTGTTCAGTGCTTCAAGTTATGAAGGAATCCCCAAAGACGCTGGAGAAATGTTGGTAGAGAATGTTAGCTTTGTTCTTAGCGATCTTCGACATTCTCGACTCTGTAGTTTGCACATTTATATGAGGGAGATCAATTGGACATATATCGATGAGTTGGCATTCTCATCGTATAGGGTTGCATCCCCCATCGATGCTTGATTGCCAATATTTATTCTCTCTCTCCAACTTGAAATGGCAATGACCATATTACTAACCTCTAATGGCATTTTTAAATGTGTACTTTCATAGTTTGATGAACCTAAGTAAAGAAAAAACTTATATATTTCATTGGCATAATATAAGTACCGTCATTTTTATCTCGTCCCAAGGCCTCTAAATTGTTCCGCGTAATGTACCCTCGTCCTCACGACTACAAGAGTCCTGATTTTGCCTCATTGATTGTGCTTCAGAGAACATGAAAAATTATCTAAGCAAACTTCCTTTGTCCGCCTTATAAAGGCAAGCTTCCGTTTGTTCGTCTATATAAAACCATCTCGAGGTGCTCCTTTAAAACACTATCTATCGGGAAAACACTATTTAACGAAGATTATATTGGACCGAATTTTAGAGGAGCTAATACATAGAAGAATCTTTAGAAAATCGCAGTGCAAAGAAAGAGTAAAGGAACTTTAGAGGTTAGAAGAAAATTTAGAAATTACGATAATAATGTTATAAAGGTCCAAATTTCAGAGCTACTGTGGATGCTCTAAATTGTGAGATAATTAGTTTTCAAGAACTTTGTGACATTTCTCTGGAAGTATAATCCGATGGTTGCCTGCATGTTACATGTTACTAAGCATCAATTTCTGCAACTTAAATACTTGTGTTCCCTCGCTCTAGAAATAAGGTGCCTTCACTTGCAATACATACGAAGATTTCTGGAATGGAGCATCAGAGCACAAGGAAAGCTTGTGAACGCGTATTGTAGTGATTAAAATTGGCGGCAACAATAGATCGAATCAAGAAAATCGCCAAAATTGAGCAGTGAAACACACACTCAGTTACATGCACCAGCCTAATGTGAAGACGTAGACGAAATCTTGTTGGCAAGCAATACAAGTAGGGCCACCGTGGTGGCAAGGCTTACTGCCAAACCGCCCCAAAGAATCGTATCAATATTAAGTGCTCTCCTAACAGTTACTACATTCACCTGCCGATTCTTCTCTACCGGTTTTGCTGTAGTAGTTTCACTTGTTTGCACTGCTCCCTCTACATTTCTTTTCATTAGTGTAGATTGAATTTCCTCCTGATGAGTTACATCACCACAGGTGCATTAGGTTGATCTTCAGATTGCTGTGAACCAAACTGTTGCGCTGAGCCAGAGCATGCACAGGCACCGCAAGAGTCAGTACCACAAGAAGAGGCTTCCTGCACTTGATTTAGCCGATATTCTTTTTGCAGATCAATGCAACTTTGCTTAGATGCTTCTTTCACTACAACAGATCCTTCTATCACTTCACCAAAGACAGACCATCTTCCAACAGATGTGATCTTCACATTGGCTGATGTTCCTAACATGCTATCAGGAGCAATGACAATCACCTGGATATATCCTTTTGTATGTCCAACCTGTGCAATAAAAGGTCATATAAGTAAATGATGTCTAATTATAAATCTGTCATGAGTTTAACTTCAAAATTTTGCAGCAAGAACACTTACCAAATGAACACCATCAGTTGCTATTTCAGTTATCCACATTCTCTCTACTTTGCCTTCCATTCCTTGATATGGTGCAAATGATTCAAAAACTGAGGTCAATTCACGACTCCTCTTTTTCACTTCAATGCTCGGCACTTTTTTCATCCTAGCAGCAGGTGTTCCTGTAAAAACAACATTAGGCGCAGATCTACGAAAACGATATTAATGACAAATTGATTACCTAATTCCTTTATAAGGTAGTATGTCAGAACAATATACCTGGTCTGGGGTAAAATTGTGATATGTGGACTTGAGAGAATTGATATTCTTTTACAAGGTTAACAGTTTGAACAAAATCTTCATCAGTTTCACCTGAAAACGGTATAATATAGATCAGAGCAAATTATAAGTGAATTCGACTTTGATAGAACTTGATTCATAAACATAAACAAAATTACTTATTTTAATAACTATCAGTAAAAAAAATATTAAATTGATGACTTGCTACCAGTACCATACCAGGAAAGATACAGATAGAAAGCGGTATTATATAGTTCAGAGCAAAATATTAGCGGCTTTGACTATGATAGAACTAAATTCATAACATAAACAAAGTTACTCTTGCTGATGATTATGAGACTATCAGTAAAAATAATGAATAAATAAATGGGATACTACCATACCAGGAAAGCCACAGATAATATCTGTAGCGATTTGCATTCCAGGGACAAGCTCACAGAGTGTGTCAACTACCATTCTGAACTCACTGATAATATATTCACGATTCATTGCCTGAGATGTGCAATCATAAAATAAGCCACAGCCAGTTAAAATCAATTGAAAGTCACAAATAAATAATATTTCTTGTGTTCGTACGCTACTTTTAATTTGAAATATAAAAGCAAAAGTTGAAAAAATACCGTTAAAACAGCATCACTTCCAGATTGAACAGGAACATGAAGGAAAGAATAAACACACGGATGGCGCAAAACACAGGCTATCTCCTTCAAATGTTCCAGTATGAAAGGAGGATTTGTCATGCCTATCCGAAGCATTGTGCTTCTGTCCGCGGGAAGCTCAGCAACAATTGCATATAAGAGATTTGGAAGATTTGTACCGATATCCCTGCCTGACGAAAAAATACAAGGTCAGCGAAGCAAAGTGCCATGAAAAATGAAGATATGCAGCACTCAGTACGAGATGCAAAAATATTTGTGTAACGTAGTTACCATAAGCACCAGTATCTTCACTGCTCAACCATATCTCTCGGACACCTTCAGAGACTACAATTTTCACACGATCTACCTAGAATGAATCAAAGCCAAATAATTTTTACTTAAAATTTGAACAAGCAGAAGTACTTTCATCTCACAACAGAAACAATCCAGTACACTCACCAAGCTATCTATAGAATAGCTTCCCAGATGACCACGAGCATGTTTTGTCTTGCAATAAGTGCAAGCGCCTAAACACCCAACATTTATAGGAAGAATCTCAATAAATTTATTCTTTCTCACCTGCAAAGGGTAGCTGTTTTTAGTCATTAGGAATAGTATAAAATCATCTATGAACAAGTCAAAACTCAAAAGGCTAAAACACATCAATGTGCTCACAGTGCTAGCCAGATAGAACTGGCGCACATGATATCACATACTAATGCATGGATTGTACCTTAGGCAAATCAAGCGAGGGCAGTGTTTTCCGACTCAACAACCGAACCTCATGGCCCTTCAAGGTTTCCTCAACTACTTCAACAACACGGTCTATCTGCTGCACTCCAACTATACTAATACCTTCAAGCTCCTTGAGATCCCTACTTCCTTGCGGTACGCATCCAGCTACAACTAGTGGTTTGTTTGCATTCTTGCACTTTGATATGAGAGTTGTCATGGCAGATTGACTTGGATTTTTCACAGTGCATCTGTAAAGGCATAAGTACACGTAAATCAGCTAAACATTTCACTATTTTAAAACCACAAGGTTGACACATTTAACATGTAAGTAAAATACTATCATGTACTAGATACCAAGTATGTAGTTCAACGAAATTTTCCAGTACAACAAAATAATTAGCCTTCTCATCACACATCATACAAATTCAGAACACATCAAATTGGGATTGTCGGTCAAGTTAAATCAGTTAATGAATCCTTCTATGATCATCCAGTGCTAGCAGATGGACATGAAGAAATGACCAATTAAGATGTTGTAAACATACGTGTTGATTAGCCACAAATCTGCTCCTTCAGGCTCTTCAGTGATTGCATATCCAAACGCTGAGAGCTGCCCCGCCATGTACTCACTGTCACTCTGTAGAGCATAAAAGGGGAAAAAAAAAGGTTATATAACAGCAGCAAATCCATTGGCTTCCTACTTCCTAGCATCAGTAGCAGTCGCAAACTCGCAAGCCCACAAACCAGATATAAAGTAGCAAAACCACTACATAATCCGTACAAAGTAAATCATTCCAGCCAATTCAACCCATTACTAGTTCTGGAGCAGCTATTCACTTAAATCGGTGAAACTATGGCATATGAAGGAATCAACTAGCATTTCATATACCCAAGTACTCCAGTTTGGAAGCTTGCGTAGAAAAAAAAAATCAGCTGAAATTCTAGGCAACTATGAACGTGGACGAAGCTTGCCTGGTTATGCGAGCATCCAAAGGTCTTCACATATATCGTCTGCAACACAAGCAACAAGCAGCACTTGGGTCAAACTAAACATGGATCACGTCGTAACCGAAACGCGAGAGCGGGCGATGACGTTGGTGTTACCTGCGTGCCGGGGATCCGGGCATCCGGCTGGGGCTGGGCCTGCGCGAGCCTGGACGACCTGCGCTTGGGCTTGACGGCGACGGCTGCGAGGGGGAGGCGGAGCCCCGGGGGCGCCCCGCCGCCGGAGAGCACGGCCGGCCCCAGCACATCCTCGATGTCCTCCATCTCCATCTCCGGCGGCGGCGGAGCGTCCAGGCGAGCGGTGGCAGTTCCCGAGTAGGGTTTTCGCGGAGGCCCGTGCCACGCGAGGCATCGCAAATGGGCCCGTAAGCTCGGCTAGGCAGATCATGGGCTTTTGACTTCAAATTTGAGCCTATGGGCCGCCAGCTGCTCGCAGCACCGCCGGAGCAGGAAAATTTATTTTTTTTATATTTATTTTTATTCGTTTATACAAAATTAGATGGCGGATTGAAAATTAGACAAAAATAGGCCCCGTGTCGACGGTTGAGATATCGATCTCAAGTCGCTAAGGTTCTTGAAGATTGAGATAGGAGACACGCCAAACAATGCGAACAGCAACGAACAGGAGACAGGGGTTTTTATCCTGGTTCAGGCCTCTCGGGAGAGCCTTCTACAAGCCACCGCCAATCCGCGCGCGAATTTAAGCCGCTAAACAGTGGAGCTAGCAGTGTAGAGTGAAGGCAAGTGCATGCCCGTCCAAATGCGATCTCTCACCATGATGAACGTCGTGGCCATTGGGCTCGTCGTCTCCGCCTTGGCCGCCGCGGGCGTCTGGACGCCGTCGCCGTCCGAGAGCCACCACGGCGAGCCTGTCGTCCGGGAGGGCCGCCGCGTCGTCATCGTCGAGTACGAGCGGGAGCTCCCGGTCGCCGATCGCGACGGCGTCAAGGAGGCGCCCCCCATGTCGCCCCCCATGTCCCCTCGCGCCCTCGACAGCGGCGAGGCCAGGGACGAGGTGTCCGACGAGGCCAAGGGCGCGGTCTCTGGTACGGTTGACAAGGCGGCCGGCGTGGCGGAGGACGGCAAGGAGAAGCTGTCCGAGGCCAAGGAGAGCGGCATGGGCAAGGTGTTCGACGCGGTGAGGCGCTGCAAGGGCAGGCTCTGCGGCGCGGCAAACAGGGTGGAGGACGCCGCGAAGGAGGAGGCCTCGCGCGGCAAGCACGGCGCTGAGGAGGCGGTGAGAGGAGCCGAGGAGACGCTCTCCGGTGCGAAGGACAGAGTCGAACACAGGGTGTTCGACGCTGCGTCGGAAGCGAAGGAGAAGGTCTCCGAAGCAGCCGGTGAAGCCAAGGAGAAGGCGTCACACATCAAGGACGGAGCAACTGGAACCTTGAAGAGCGCCAAGGACAAGGTCTTTGGAGCGGCCAAGAGTGCCAGGGACAATGTCAGAGACAGGGTCACCGACTTCACCGAGAGAGCCGAGGAGTACGCGCAGGACGCCGCGGAGAGCGCGGCGGACACGGCGGCGCAGGCGGAGGAGGCCGCGAGGGAGAAGGCCGAGGAGGCTGCCAAGAACCTCACCGACATCGCGAGGCGCGCCCGGGCCGTGGCGTCCGACTTCGCCGCGTACCTCGTCGGCGCTCCCCTGGAGGCCGCACGCATCGCGACGGCGGTGATGCACCTGATCGGCTTCGCCGCGGCGTACGGAGCGTCCGTATGGGTGACGTTCGTGTCCAGCTACGTGCTCGCGGCGGCGCTGCCGCGGCAGCAGCTCGGCGTGGTGCAGAGCAAGCTGTACCCGGTGTACTTCCGCGCCGTCGCCTACAGCGTCGCCCTGGCCCTCGCCGCGCACCTGCTTGGCCGCGAGCAGAGCACGCTGGCGGCGCGCGCCCAGAGCCTCAACCTGCTCGCCGCGCTCGCCCTTGTCCTCGCCAACATGCTGCTTTTCGAGCCAAAAGCAACCAAAGTAAGCTTCTTGCTTGCGTTCATCACGTTCCCATAACCTGAGTAGTTCTCACATCTTCGTCTTCCTCTCTCTCTCTGCAGGTGATGTTCGAGAGGATGAAGATGGAGAAGGAAGAAGGCAGGGGGAGGGACATGGCCGACATCGTCGACCCGCAGCCGCCGGCCGTTGCCGCCGCCGCCGCCGCCGCCGCAACAGCGGCGGCCCGCGCACCTGCCCCAGTCGACGGCGTGGCGGCGGCTGGTAAGGCGGCGAGGACGCCGACGCCAGCGACGGCGAAGAGCACCGCGGTGGGGCTGAACAGGCGTCTCAAGAAGCTCAACGGCTACTCCTCCATGTGCAACGTGCTGGCCCGGATGGCCCTGACGTGGCACCTCGTGCACCTGGCTCGCCGCCTCCAGACGAGCGCCGCCTGCTAGGCTCACGGCTGGCTAGCTCCTTGTGCAGTGTCTTCGTGCCGTGCTGTGTCGACTGTTGTACGTAGTAGCTTCGGTTCATGTCATGGATTCATGGACCAATGTATGCAGTGAATCGGACGCATCGCCACCCGTCGGTGACGTCGTTCGCTAGTTTAGGCGTTTTCATATGTCGTATCACTCGTATGCAGTGGCTCGTAGCTCGTAGCAAACATGTCGATCTGTGTTCCTTCTTTTCTTTTCTTTTTTTGTTACTAGAGAACCGAGTATGTTCGTAGTCAATGGTTGTCTATGCTTATCTTAGCAATTGTTAGTACCGCTATCAAATTTTTTGGAGTAGCTTTGTTTGATTGTTATTGCTACTATTGAACGGTAAGCTTTTATTCCAACTTACTATTTTATGTTAGTTAATTTTTTGGCCATTTTTGCCATTAATTTGACGACTCATGGTTAAGAAATCATCATGCATACCAACCGTTGGTAAGGCAGTTGGTGCCTTGGTGGGCTAAAATTGACACCGAACCAAGCACATATAAAAGACCATTAATTTAAAGGGGAAATCCATGAATGTTATTGAGAAAATTTAAAATCCTCTGTATCTACGATCTTTTCTTTCTTCTCTTTTTCTTCCATGCCATTGTTTTAATCCTCTTCTTTTTTTGTTCTTTTCAGTGTTGCTGCCGTGTAACTATAGCTTTACCTTTGATTGTGTTTCTACTTTTGACTGATGAATACAAAGAAGTAAAAAAAATCTATTATATTAGAAAAAAAAACCCTTTTTTTCTAACCAATACACTCTCGCCCGGCCAGAGCCGCCTCGTCCCAACTCTGCAACTCTGGTCCACGGCTCCACGCCTCCACGCACAACTGCTTTGGCGCCACCTGTGTCTCACGTCGTCGTGCTCGAGACGCCGTGCGCTCGCCTTCTCCGATTGCTCTGTCTCGCTTCTCCCCTTGGAGCAACTCGCCGCGGGCCTCTAGGCCTTCTCCTGCACCATCCCCAAGGCCTCAGGAGCAGCTCGCGGCTGGCCTTCAGGTTCACTTGCACCGTCGTCGACTGCCCGATCAGAGCGGAACATGGATGATGAGGATGGCGGCAGGCAAGGGGACGCAGACGATGGTGTCAATGCACCGATGACAGGAGGTGATTTGGGGATGGATCTAGGGGCTAATCGATCGGTGGTGCCGAGTGCCGACGCACCCATGACGGAGGTGATTTGGGGATGGATTTAGGGGCTAATGATCAAATGGCTTGTTGACCTAAAGCTTTCTCCAACATGAATCCCTAAATTTGATCCCCGCACCCATGACGGAGGTGATTTGGGGATGGATTTAGGGGCTAATCGATCAAATGGCTTGTTGTTCTCTAACACGAATCCCTAAATTTGATCCCCTATAGCCTCATATACAGGCTCCCTTTAAAAGAAAATCTCACGCTAAATTTCTCTCATCTTCAACAACGTTCCCTATATGAAGAATTGTATAGGGAAAAGGAGAGAATCCCTACATATAAGAGAATTGAGAGAAATACTCTATTTTAAGGAACAGGATAGGGAACGTTGTTGAAATACATAGGGAAAGAATTCATCCCCTATTTTAGGGTATAGAACGATTCATCCCCTATTTTAGGGTATAGAACGCTTTAGGTAAGACTGTTGGAGACAGCTAATGCAGATGACAACGGAAACACTTAAGGAAAAAGGAATGAGGGAATATTAGCGGGGTTAACAAGAGCGGCGTCCAACGGAGAAAAAAAAAACTGAAGTACTGGCATGGGAGGGCAAAATAGAATTTTCATGGTATAAGGCTGCCTCAAACAAGCTTCCCTAAAACGTCATCTACCCTAAAATAGGGGATGAATTCTTCCCCTTTGTGTTTTAACAGTGTTCCCTATTATGTTCCCTAAAATAGACAATTTATCTCTATTTTCTTATATGTAGGGATTGTCTCTACTTCCCTATACAATTCTCCATATAGGGAACACTGTTGGAAATTAGAGAATTATAGGAAGAGAATTTTTTTAAAAGGGAGCTGTATATAAGGCTATAGGGGATCAAATTTAGGGATTTCTGTTGAAAAGAGCCTAGAGGGTTTTCAACTTACTCAATGGTACTCACGGAGTTCTCTTGAGTTTGGAAGACGATCTTTCCGGGGCATCTGCCCATGCAGTGTTTGATTCCGGCCTCCGATCGATATGAGCAGTTCGGCTTTCGGTGTTTTCACTTTTTAGATTGCGGAATTTTCTATTTTTTATCATTTTATTTCTTATATTTTACAAAAAATGCCACACCCTATATGTTGCAGACCTTAGCAACGCTGCCCGAGCCATGGGCACCTTCGCTGTCCACCCCGTGAGGATGAGCTTGACGGGCGGCGGGGGGTGGACAATACTAACCTTGACGATGACTTTGACGGCTATAGATGGTCAAATGGGCCGGCAAGAGGCAAGACATTTTGGCCTGGCCTGGCACAACTTTTTTTTGGTGCTTTGGTTCATAAGTACGTACATTAACATATACTATGATACAATTATAATAAAAAACAAATTTACTATGATACAATTATAATAAAAAAATGTCCTAGGGCTAGCTCGTGTGACAGTGGTGCTTTCAAAGCCAAGAGGCTCAAGGTTCACAGCTTGGGATTGCTTATTTGGCCTACTATATTCATCATTTAGGTACAAATGGGATAATATGGCCCGATGGGTCCGCCGTGCCTTGGGCCGTTCTGACACGGCACGGTCTCCCTTCGGGCCTTGCCTAGGCCTTTTTGCGTCGGCTCGTGGGCCGGAATAGCACAGCCCGCTTCCTTTCTTAGGTCGTGCCAGGCATAGTCTAATCGGGCCTGTGCTTGACCGGCTTGGACCGGGCCGAGCCCAGTCGCCCATTTGGCCATCTATAACAACGGCGGTGCCGAACCACGAAGCTTCTCCTCCAGCAGGATACGGGCGGTGTTAGTGCATCTCGGTCCTAAGCTTGTTTCGGCGATTAATGACAAAAGTTTGCAGACTAATGTTTAAGTTATACCATTAGCAGGCCTAATCTACATGGTGAAAAAAATAGGAGCACGTGAACCCCTCGGAAGATGAAAAGCAATGACCCTCGGTTTTCCCAATAATTGTTTTTGATAGTTTTTAGTTTGTCATAAAGGTAATCATACTATGTCGGTGTATTCTACACCGAGGTGCACCCTCATACCGCTGACGTATGGTTCTGATATTCCATCTGGCAATGCCTCATACTCAGCAACATCAAGCCTAAGCGAATCAAGGTCTGGTTCCAAGTAAAGTTAGTCAAATGGTCTACTTTAGCCACGTGTCGATCCAGCGAGCAGGCCCTGACGTCAGGCGATCAGGCTAGGTGTCAATCATGTAAGTAGGTGGGTGAGCAGGCTCTCGCGTCAGGGCCATCCGGAATTGTGGCGCGATGGAGAGCAGGTGGGCGAGCAGGCCCCGAAGCCAAGCACCCAATACACGTGTCGGTCGAGCGAGCAGCCAGAGGGTGTAGGCCCTTGCTGTCAGTGGGTGCGGAGCGAAAGGGGGAGGAAGCTTCCCTCCTGAGGATGAGCACGGATCTTCCCGGATCTGGTGCATTCAATGCGATGGACGAGGTGTAGTGGCAGGGGAGCGGGGGTAGGCGCCCACTCTGTCACTTCCAGCCTGTCCCGTAGACGTTGCGGGGGCGTCGCAAGGTGGCGACTTCGACGTGCAATCAGTGATGGGACAGCTATAGTGGCCAGGATCATTTAATGTTCACTGTTCAATACCCCGTGATCCAAGCCAGCCCGGGTATATAAGGGTTGGGGTGCATTTGTAAAGGAGTTGATCTTTTTCTGGATCGAACACCCGAAGGTAGCCAGTACTCATATCGCAAGGAGCTTGAGCAGTACTAGGGATGTTGCCCGATCAACGGGCTTGAACCTGGTTAAACTTGGTGATTGTTCTTATATCCTTGCTTGAGAGAGAAGAGAGGGATGAGCCAGCTACGCACACCCCCACTGCCGAACAGTCGGAGTAATTTTCGAAAAACCTGTCAGCTGAGATACGTCGACATTCTATTAAGAGGGATAGGACGAAAAAACACTTTTAGATATCTCAAGCACTCATTGGATGAAGTATAGTTTAGGAGAAAGAGACAAATCACATCCCAATTATAAAACATATGGGTTTACACTTTCTAGGGTCGGACTATCCAGTTCTAAGTATCGGAGTATTTGATACCTAGGATATCGGACCATCTGAAATTTCAAGAATTGACGATCTCTATCTGAATTCCCAAATATTTATCGGAATATCTGATCCAAAATATCGGAGTATAGATACCTGGGACATTAAATTTCCGAAAATTCAAAATTTGGCGTGCTTTGTCTTTCCCTTTGTTTTTAATTTATTTCATCGGAGTGTCCGATGAGTTGAATCAAAGTATATGATATCAGGGAGATCGGAATGTCCAAAAATTCAAGATTTTGGGTTCCCTATCTCTTGAGTACATTTTGTATCAGTGTGTCTGGTCCCTGGACCGTAGTGTCCGGTGTGTGCATAAATCTGTCCTAACAGCAAGCTTGAGCCCTCACCTATTTAACCCGTCTCCCACCAGCCCAGCTAAGGTTATCACTTCACTCACCGAGTATATAAAATTAACAGACGTCTATTTATTTAATGTTAACAAAAAAAGGAAATTTTATTTATTTATTTTGACAAAGTAATAATATCGAATGAGCCAATGACTTGCCTTGGGACTTCCGAAATCTGACCCGTGATTTTTGCGAAAGAAAGTAAAATGAATTCAATTGCCGGAGTCCTTCGACGGTTCTGATTTCTCTACGAATTTTGATCGAGAAGTTTTCACAGGTCTTCAACTGCATTCTTAAAGTGGTACTTCGGCTGGAAAGAATGACAGTGTTGAAACAGTGTTCAGGATGGAAGCCAACACATCAAATATGAATATATGATGTGAGGATGGAATCCAACACATCAAATATGATGTGAGGATGGCAGAAATTGTGTTATACACACCGTTAATCAGTTGATGATTCCTTTTGCATCCACATCATGATAAAATAACAGCATTCTTTTTGCATCAATGTACATAACAAAATTGGAGCAAATACCAAGAGTCGTCACCAACCAAGATTTAACTTAGAACGGCCAAGAACACCTTTTTTACTATTCATATATATTTCTCTCTTTTCTATTTTATTTACTGGATCGGTCTAATTTAGATCCGTATTGATGATGCTCTTAAAGCATCCGCTGGAGACACCGCATCACCGCCAGATGCGCGTGCGCCCTCGCCCGTTTGAATTTGCTTGCATCCGCAGTCTGCATTTTTTGAATTTGCTTGCCTGCGCGTCCACGTATTACTGTAGCCTGCAGCGGATGCTCTTATGGACTTGAAGGAGCATCACTACCAGTCTACCACTGACAGAACAAGTATACAGCATGAAAAAAGTTTTAGCTTTCTACTTTTTTTAGTTCGATAGCTGCCCCTGTTGATTTGCTCCAAATGCTCAATTGAAGTTGAAACAGTTCACCAACATTCTCATTTTTGTGTAGTATTTCAATCAACTTCAAGTTTTTGCACTCAAAACTTGTGAGTCCCTGCTGCTCAAGAGAAATCCTCTTTGACTTGGCCTTTCTTTTCGTCTTGCAAGGATCTGAAAACTTTTAGTACGTACAGGATTCATGTAAGATGGCAAAGTAAACAAGAATGAGTAGGCGACAGAAAGGAATATCAAGTACCTCACAGCACCATAGAGTAAGCTTCTTCAAACCAGGTGCATTTTGCAGGAAGCGCCAAAACATCTGCATGTGGTTCATTATGTGGCATTTTTGGAATAACAAGGTTCTCAAATTATGGAATGTTGGGAAGTCTAATTCCTCGTGGAAGATATCCTGCAACACACAAATGAAAAGATGAGTTAATCATCAATCAAATAACATAGTAAAGAAGTGTCTACATAATACATCGAAGTTGTATGACTCATATGAAATGTATATGGGATTTAAGCACATATTTTCACCTCTTGTATGATATAAATTAAACAAATCTATATGGGATTTAACATTGCTCAGTAATATTTTTTGAACCAAGAATAATGATATCAGCAATCATTAACAAATCCAAATTCTTTACATTAATTATCAAGACGGAAGAAAGAAGAAGCATACCTGCATCCAGACATCTGACAACTCCAAAATTTTCACATTATTGAGGCTGCCAAGAAGCTTGACCATATTTTTACGAAGGTCAGTTGTCACACTCGCCATTCGTATTGATGCTTTGATGAGGGAAACAGAGTCTTTTACCAAAACACCGTGACGATTGTCGGTAGCACTAGCATTAAGGCGCAGGGTAGCAAGTCTAGGAGCTGTTATAATCACCGGCTCTTCAGTTCTATTGAAGCAAAAATCCAATAACAGGTTCTTTAGCGTGCGAGATGTGATCTTATGGAACTGACAGAGACAGACACTGAGCTCCAAGTCTTGCAGCACAGGGAAGTCAGAACTGAGCTGTTCAGTGAAGCTGCTTGGCAACCGCACCCAGGAAAGATGTAATCTAGTGAGGCTGTAAGAGCTGCCGTCGAGGCTAGGGAAGCCGGTGTGACCTTGACGGCTATAAATCTCGAGCACAGAGGGGCCATAATCCATGCCACGGCGAACCCATCTCTGCACATCTCGCTCCGCTCTCTCATTACAGTAATCCCAAAACAAGCGCATCCTGAAAGACTCTAAGCAGGGAGCGCGGTGTGACGAGAGCAATTTGTTGGTGAAATCCGCGAACCTTTGGTACTCGTCCTCCTCCTCCATCTGGTAGCGGCGGAACTCCCACTGGTCGATGTCGAGGCAGGGGACGGTTCTCCAGAACTGCACCCACCGCTTGGAGAGCACGCACGTCTGCACGGCCTGCCGCGTCGTCAGGAACGACATGACGTGGTGCAGGACGTCGTCCGGCAGGTCGCTCAGCCGATCCATGGCGCGCGACCGTGCGCGCGTGCCGGAGGAAGACGTCCCTGGCACGGGGGACCTTCTCTTCCTCGCCATCTCTCACCCGCAGGCCGCGGGGGTGCAGCTCCACTCGCACTCCGGTCGCCGGACGCCCACCTGCGTCGCCGCCTCCAAACCCTACAAGTCCACAGGTTAGGGTCTCGTGCTCTCGGATCGGGATCCTCTAACGTCGTGAGAGTGGAGAGGAGAGAGAAAAACGCTTTGATTTTCGTGCAAGTGGCCAACAGAAGCTGATGGATCAAAATCCGATGGCACACAAGACGTCAGAGGATCCTCGTCCCGTGCTCTCGTAAATTGGCTATGGGCATGTTTGGTTTGCAGCGATGACAAATTTTGGCACGCCTCGTGATTTGGCTGTCATTTGGTTTGTAGCCAACGAATGGCACGCCAATATGAAAACAAGCCATTCCAAAATTCTTACACTTCGAGCGCTGCCAAATCAATGGCAGTCGAATTGCTTGCCATCTCGCCAATCACCATTGCTCGTGGGCCTGTTGTCAGTGTCACACGCGGAGGAGCAGCACGAGCAACAAGCTAATTCTGTACATCAGCAGTAAGCAGTTTTGTGCAGTTCATTTTTTGTTAATTTTTTCTTTCAAATTTCATATCTACTTCGTACAGTTTTTAAATTGTGTGAAATAAATTTTGTAATTCATATAAAATCCTAAGCAACCTATTTTTATAGTTTTAGTTTTTTAATTTTATTTTTGAATGTTTTTTTTATGTTGCAATATGTATTGAAAGTTTTAAAATCAATTTTATTTGCAAATTTTGAATTTATTAAGATTTATATCGGTTTATATTTTTTTTATTTGACCATAAGAACAATTGGCACATTTTCAATTGGTAATCAACCAAACATACCACCTATTTTACCAAATTTTGGCTACTCTCAACAAAAGGTCATGCCCTCAAGTGGTCATGACTCATGAACATACCACCTATTTTACCGAATTTTGGCTGCTCTCAACAAAAGGTCATGCCCTCAAGTGGTCATGACTCATGACCATTCATTGTGGCATGGCCAACACTACGAACCAAACAGGCCCTATATGCCCATCCCGTGGGACGACGCTCGTCAAAATGCCATCCCACAGGATTACCTCATTGTTTCTAAGCCATTTTGGCAATTTTTTTTTAAAAAAATTAACTAATTTCACCTATTATGGCCACTTGAATTGATCACTTGGCTCCCAACTCGTCTCCCTCCCGCGCTCTGCTCTGCATCGGCGACGGCGACGGCAACGGCGGCCCCTCGCGCCGGCGACAGCGACCTCCCTCGACAATGGTGACCTTGGCGCCAACGGCCCCTCGCGCCTGCGATGGCGACCTCGGTGACGGCGGCCCCTCGCGTCGGCGACGGCGCCCTTCCTTGACGACGACGGCACTTCGCGCATGCGATGGCGACCTCGGGGACGGCGGCCTAGGATTTGGTCATCGGCGCAAGGAGCCGTCACCACCATTGCCGTCGCCCCCGGGTATAGAGCAAAGCGTGGGAGGGAGATGAGCCCAGCCAGCTAGTCAATTCAGATGGCCATAATAGGTGAAATTAGGAAAAATTCCCTAAAAATTGCCAAAATGGCTTAGAAACAATAAGATAATTCTTCTTAGGGGCATCTTAACGACCCCATTCGGCGGGATAACATTTCCAATTCCCTCCAATTCAGTTCGGTGAAAGCCGAAAGGTTTGTAACATCCTCATTTTTGAAAAATTAAAAACTCATGCATGTGCATTTCATCAAAATTATTTTTGGGCATTAAAAAATAAAAATAATTTAAGACCAAAAAATGAGTTTGTTACTTATTTAATTTAGAAAAATATTTCTAGTTAACTAGAAATTGATCCTTTCTTCCAAAAATTATTTCAGCATTATAAAAATTTGGCAAAATTATGAAAATAATTTTAAAATAAATGTAATTAATTAATAAACTATTTTGTTTGGAAAAAATAATTTCAGTAAATGTTTATTTAATACTTTAGCCCCTGTTTTAGCCATTTTGCTTAAAGGAAAAATAGGAAAAAAGCCAAAATAAATTGTGGGGCCCCCTTGTCATTGTCTCCTAGCCTTTCATCTACCCAATCCTTGCTGGACATTGAGTAATTTTGACAGCCCCCTTGAATTCCCCATTGAAGCCACCATGAAGGAGGGGATCATGAGGTAGCCACTGAACTTTAATGGCCAAAACTGCTGCACATCATTCCATTTCAGTTTCTTCAGTAACTAAACTATCAATTGGAGCCGTTTTGCCATCCAAATCGTCACCCATTGCTCTATATCTTGGCCAAACCGAGCTCCTTCTTCCCCCTTGCAATTCCTCCAACCCGCACGCCGAACCGCCGCCGCCGCCGAGTTCTCCACGTCGCCGCCTAGCTCCGCCGCCGCCGCCAGAGCCGTCATTCCCACCGTCGCGGCAGCCCTCCTCTCCCTCCTCTGTTTCTCTATCGGAAGAGAGAGAATGCAGCGCCCCCTCTTGAGACCACGCATGGGCCGGCCCATCCTATTTTTTTATTATTTTTATTTCCTGATTTTTCAGAAAAGGTTGAAGTGTCAAATGATTATTTAAAATTCTCCGTAGCTCTGAAAAATATGAAACAAATTTTGTTATGTTCCTTAAATTATGTATTGTTTTACTACCAAGTTTGGCTCTGTAACTGTACATATTAATTTCTGCATGATTTAATGAATAATAAAAGTAGTAGCATTTTTAGTTATTAAAATATTAGTGTAAAAATTACCAAATCAATTTGTTCATGTTTCTAATACTGCCTAGTATTTTCATATAATTTTGGCACTGTTTTGTTAAAGTATAATTTCTGAAGAATTTATTATTGATTAACTATTGTAATAATTTTTATAAATACAATAAAAATTGAAAAATTGTGAAACCAATTTTAAAAATTTATTTTGAACAGAAAAAATCTTTCTGTAAAATTGTCATATGCATTACATTCATCTATTTTGGATTTCATACATTGTTGAATTTATTCCCGTTTTTGTCGTACGTTAGGATCGGGCGACGAGGAACGTTTCGCCGACGCACCGAGGGAGTGTGTTCACTGTGCTCGACAAGGCAAGTGCTGAAACTTCACTTCCTACTGTTTTGCAAATATTTATTAGCGATTCACAAATTATGCATGTATATTTGACCTTAGAAAACCAGTATTTACTTAAAGTAGCTACCCAGATAAATTTAATTGCATTATAGCCCAAACCTTGTCGCCCTAGAAATTGCATGATTATATATATGTTGTTATAGCCTCCTTGAAAATTAGGTTTTGCGATACTAGAAATGCTTAGACTCGCTTGTTCCGACTAGTACCTATTTAAAATTAAAATACCGATGAAATACGTGTATTTGAAAAGAGACAACCGGTGTTGTCCTATTTGCAAATGGGTATAGATGATAGCAGGGAGCTATTGGGATAAAAGACTTTTAGCAAAACCTGATTTGGGGTGGCTGGATGCAAGGTGGTGTGCATTATGCTGAGGCCAATGTTGCACGAGACCTGGGTCAAGTGTAGGACACCCTGATCGCTAAGGACCGAATCCTTGAGGTAGTCAAGCTAAGTACTACAGTGTGACCATTGAGTGCCTGTGTGGGCAGGCCCTGCCTGAGTAGCTTTCAGAATCCTAGTTCGGTGCCCATCCGGTGGGACTATCCTAAGGGCAATGGTCTGGATTGTACTATGCTGAGGCCAATGGTGCAATCCGTAGCTAGTCGAGTGTGGTACTAAGCCGAGGCCAATGGTACCCACTGTTGTACTGTTGGGAGCGGGGTTATCGAATTAGGAGGAAGACGGCCAAACGCCTTGTCAGGAAGACCCTTTGGCTCGAAAAATCCTGTCTCGTGGGTAAAGCGCGCAACCTTTGCAGAGTGTACAACTATCATGATAGCCATGCCCATGGTCAAGAGCGGACGACGGGGAGCTGCCTCTTTGGTAATGTTCGTTTTGATTTTGAAAATGTTTTTAAAAGAGATTTGTTTTATTCTCCTCACAGCGGCGAACTGTGAGTGATGAGGGTATAGCTTCATGGTGGGGAACCATGATCTAGCCACTTGGAAAATTTTCGGCTGCGGCCGAAGGAGAGGAAAGAAATTGAAAACAAAATATTCGTTTTAAATCTCATATTTCAAAATATAGGAAAATCCTTTGAAAAGCTGGCTTTATGCAAAAGTGACCCCAACACACATTCCTTTGGAGCCTTAGTTGCATTTAGTCAGCCTCACTTGTTGAGTATCGCATACTCACCCTCGCCTTTCATGCGGGGCTGCTCATTCCAACGAGCAGGTGTTGGGCCATCGGAGGAGTCCCGGGAGGAAGAGTACTATGAAGACGATGGATTCGCTGGTGGGATCCAGGACGAAGACTTAGCTATCTAAGCGCTGCTCTCTACAGTGTGCCTGTGGAGTTGGGACTTCCGCTCGTGTTTTATGTTTTAATAATGTGATTGAAGACTTCCGCTGCATTGTTATGTAAAGGCCGTAGTGCCTAAGACTTATTGTAATAACGCCATGTTGGCGAGTATTATGATGTAATGGTGTTTGTGCGCTTATGGTTGTGATCCAAGAGCTGTACGTTGCGTGTTCAAGCTACGTGATCCTGGGACTTGAACGGGTAAAGGACAACAGGGACTCGACTCCATTTTCGGGTCCTGACAGAGTTGGTATCAGAGCCTAGACTGTAGGACAGCCTTAGATAGTGGAACCCATTTGAGTACAATATAATTGTTATCAACTTAATTTTAAAAATTATGATTGTTATGTTTCTTACCTATTTCGTAGTACTACTTTCATCACTTACGTTATTCTGTCTTTCATTTAAAAATGTTTACAAATCCTCTCTTAACCTCAACCTTGTAGATGTCAAAGGTGTACCACTCCTATGGTAGCCGTATGGGTGGTGCTGTCCGTCAGTTGATCGAGATGACAGAGACCCTGGGATTGTACGAGACCCCTGAATACACTTGCTTCGAGAAGGAGAACAATAACAAAAAATGCTACTATTTTGATTATTCAATAAATCATATAGAAATTAATATGTATAGTTACAGAGCCAAACTTGGCAGTAAAATAATTCACAATTTTAGGAACATAGCGAAATTTGTTTCACATTTTTCTGAGCTACAGAGAATATTTTTCAAATATTTCAATCTAGAGTAATTCTGAAAAATACTGAAATTCGGGATAATCTTCTAAAAAGAAGTGGGCCGGCTCAGGGAAGGCGATGGTGGCGGCGGCTTGGGCTGGGAAGGACCGAGGCGGCGGCGCAATACAGAGGCAGCGCGGCGGCCATGGCTGCACGACGGCAAGCTTGCCAGTGGGGAGGATGGAGGGGCCCGGGGGTCGGCAACCATCGGGGAGCTTAGAGGGAGCTCGAGGAGGTGGTGGCCAGGTTCGAGATAGCCCGAGGCAGCAAGACGGTATGCAACTGGTGACGGGGAGGATTAGAGTGGCAACGCTGATGCAATTCCAGCAAGGAACAACACGGTGATGATGACAGCGAGTCCTATTGCATGCCTAAGGATGTTTGGGAAGCTGAAGAGAGAGTTTTACCGAAGAAAACGAGACAAGACAGTGAAGGAATTGGGAGAAACCAAATTTCCAGATTCCGGCGAATTTCGGCGTGCAACGGAAGGAGCTCCGCTTGTCAAAACGAGCTGATCAATGGCAAAATGGAATCGTTAGAAAATTTTCTAGGATGTCCTCGGAGGGTTTTGGAAGATGAGACTTACACCGGCCGAATTGAAGGAAAACGTCCAACTGCGTCGAACTTCCTCGGCGTTGAATTCCCGAGGCTCCATTTGTCATCTCCTGTGGTTCCAAGGCGAAATGGATTCCTCAAGGGATGCTCTAGGAAGTCCCGGAACAGTTTTGCAAGAAGAGACTTACACAGGATGAAACCCCTAAAGAATCAAAGGGTCAGAGAATTGGCTCGGCTGGGTTTTTATATGCGCATTGGACTGGAGAAACTGATGAAGATAGTGCAAGTTTAGTGCTCCATAACAATGGTAACTGATGGCACTATGGATTGATGAGGAGTCAAGGCAATTTAAGGGAGTTTTTGGGTGCATTTTAATGTTCATTTGGGCACTAATTGGAGGAATTGGAAGGACCAGGAATGATGGCTGCGCAAGGGATGGTGGGAGGAGAGAGAAAGGAAAGGAGAGAGAAAGAAAGAAGAAAGAGGATGACAAGTGGGTCCGATGGAATGTGAACGGAGAGTAAATAAATAATAAGTTCAAATCCAATAAAATATAATAAAAATATACTTCTCTTTCTTTCCCAAACAATTTATCAAATAAAATTATTGAAGATAAAATATAACTTTTATTTTTGAAAAGGCATCCATATATTTGTTTGGTTTTAAAACTCTAACAACCGTAACCTATGGTTGCACAGTTGAAGGAAAATAATCATCAAAACAAATTACTTAAATATGGTTTTTAGGAATTCACCCAAAATTTAAATTTTATTCCCACAAATATAGAAGCCTTTGATCATAAATCAAAATTAAATATATTTTATTTTTAAAGTAACATACTCATTTTTATTTTTTTTTTAAAAAATATTCATAAATTTTATTTGATGCAATGCCATGCATGATTTTTATTTTTAATAAAAAAATGAGGATGTTACAAGCCGCGCGCTCGTGAGAATTGGGGGTTTGGGCCTGTTTGATTGATGTCTAACTATGCCACGTCTAAGTTTAGCCAAGTGTGGCTAGCCACACTTTTTGTGGCGGTCAAATTGAGCGCCACAGTTGTGGCAAAGTGTGGCAAAAAAATAAATCTATAACGCGTGAGCCAACTAGCTAAGAAAGTGTAGCAAGCCACAAATGTGGCAATGAACCAAACGCATGCCTAACTCGGTCAAACCTGCCTAGCTTAGGCGTGGCTAGGTGTGGCAACGAACCAAACTGGCCCTTAGGATGGAAGGGCCGAAGCCCGAAGGAGAGGCTGAGAAGAGAGCTGTAGCTTGTAGCCGGCTTGCGGCCGGTGTTGCTCCCCTGGTCCCTACCAGAAAATTTATTTTTTTTATATTTATTTTTATTCGTTTATACAAAATTATATGGCGGATTGAAAATTAGACAAAAATAGACCCCAGTCGCACTTTGAATTAGCGGGCAGCGATCGCACATCCAGCGAGAGATCGGCACTGTAGCTACAGTACATTTGCCGATTTTGAACTTCTTGCATCTATTAACATTTCATACCATATCCAATTTACACGAAACAAATTTTAAAATTCATATGAAATCCTAAAGGACCCATTTTTCAAACTTTGAATTTTCGAAATTCAAATTTCAAAAATTCAAAATTTAAAATACAAATTCAAGTGTAAATTCAAAATTCAAAATTCAAAAAAATTCAAAAAAATTGAATGTGTGAAAAATGGGTTCTTTAGGATTTGACATGAATTTTAAAATTTGTTTCGTGTAAATTGGATATGGTATGAAGTGTTAATAGATATAAGAAATTCAAAATCTGAAAAGTTACTGTAGCTACAGTGCTGTCGCGCTTTGAGGGATCGATAGGTGCCTGCACGCTCCTCTCAGCGAGCTGTCGCGCCCCGAAAGTGCGACCGGGACCCGGTCGCTAATTCAAGGTGCGACCGGGGTCTATTTTTGTCTAATTTTCAATCCGCCATATAATTTTGTATAAACGAATAAAAATAAATTTAAAAAAATAAATTTTCTCCCTGCCACATGGGAAAGCCCATTAGGCCCACCAGGCCACGTAAAAACCAATTTGCTGAAGCGTATCTGCGTCACAAATACAAAAAGAAATATAATCTTGTGATTAACCAAGACCAACGGCCTATTAGCTCGGTCGGAAGATCGTCATTGTTGATGGTAACGAAGGTCACGCGTTTCCGAAACCTGCATAGTTTAAATCTTTTTCTGATGTTTCCATGCATCACATCATTCAATTAAATTAGACATTCTTTTTTTTTCAATGTACCACACAGTTCAGGTTAATTAGGTTTTTTTATGTAATATTTTTTTTATTAAAATACACTCTATAATTGAATTCAATTATGTTCAATATTTCTATTTTTAAATTTATGCACCCCATAATTTAATTTAATTTAATTAGGTATTTTTCAGTGTAACATTTTTTACAGATCTCATAGTTCAATTCAATTAGACATTTTTTATGTAATATTTTTGGTTTTTTCGGTGCACTCTATAATACAATTCAATTTTGTCCGGATATTTATTTTTTTAAATTTCGTGCATCGCCATAATTCAATTCAATTAGGCATTTCTCAATGTATTTTTCAATGTAACATTTTTTATGCATCTCATAACTCAATTCCATTAAGCATTCTTTTATGTAATATTTTTGTTATTTCAAAGCATTATATAATTCAAATCAATTATGTCTAGGTATTTCTATTTTTCAATTTCAATGCATTCCATAATTCAATTCAATTAGCATTTTTCGATGCAATTTATTTATGAATCACATAATTCAATTCATTGGACATTTTTTTATTCAACTTTTTTATTGTTTCAATGCATTATATAATTCAATTATGTCCAAGTATTTTTTAATTCAAATACATCTACGTGTTACAACAAAAAAGCTAATACAACACAACACCACCTATAGAACAAAAATGTGAAGTGGTCTCTCAACCTTATCACTTTAGACGGAGAGTTGGGGAATAGGAAAGAGAGGCTCCTCCCTGCACAGATCCGTCAGCTCCCCTCGTTGTCGGCGACCTGCGAGCTATCAGTCGTGGGGGACGCGGACGGCAGATCTAGATGAGGAGTTGTACATAAGTAGGAATAGGTTGAGTTTGAGTAGATTTTTGGCCATGAATGGTTGGACGGCGGCAAGAGGGTAGCTTCACGGATGATGGTTGACGGAAGGTGAGGACGGCACAGTTACAGAAGACCTACACATGGCGAGCTAATGGTGGAACCGAAGAATTCATGTTCCGCCATTGTGGCTTGTATCGAGCTTTGGTGGTGCCTTCTCCGGTGGTGTCATCATATTCCGATTCTTCAACGCCGCCTTCTTCGTGTTCAAAGGGGCTTCTTGTTCTTCCATTGATCACCATGTCTCAAGAGGTTATTTTTCAGTTTAGAAATAAGTGGCTTATGGCAGCAGGGTGCTGCATGGTGGCGATGAAGCCAGTCTCGAGCATTTTCTCTTTGGGTTGTTGCGTTGTCCATAGCTTCTTAGTCTACTGAAATTAAATAAAGACATGTCGCTAAACTATCAGTTGTGTAAGTTTGTGTTGTTAGATGGTGTTCGTCTCATGTTCAACTAATAATAATCTCGTTATAACAAATTGAGCGGATAGGTGTTGTGTTAGAAAAATAACATTTCCATTCATTTGTTACATATATTCATATTAAGGATTGCTTGCCGAGTAGCCGTATATTCATTGTAGTAGCCACATATATTTTGGTTCCTTTCTTTGCTTCCTGTTTTTAAGGGGGTTGCAAGTTGTCATATTGGTGACGGGTCTTCTGTTCAAATCTGACATGATGTTTGTAGTGGGGATTTTTTACATCTTAGACTTCCTCATCTTTTCTCTTATGCTCATGATCAGTCAGCCTTGGTGTCATCATATCTTGCTAATGATGATGTTCATTCTCTTTTTTCCTTCCTCTATCTGTTCCGGCATATGAGGAGTGGTTAACCCTTCAGGAATTATTGAATCATTGGAGAGATTCTCCTTTACTTGATGATCATTGGACCTACATTTAGAGAAAAGATCAGTACAAATCATCTGATTTTCTCAAGCATTTTTGTTCGGGTTTTTGAACGCATGCTATTTTCAGAAGAATTTGGAAAAGTAAGGGGCTAATGAGATGGAAGGTCTTCATGTGGCTTCTTTGTTTGGACAGATTGAATTCTAAGGATTTGCTGTGTAGGAAGAATTTTGTTACTAATTTTCAGTGCATTCTGTGCGCATCATCAACTGTGGAGACCATGTTACATCTTTTTATTTCATTGTCCGTTTGCACAATCACTTTGGCATTACCTAGGATTCCAATGGACAAACTCTTTTGATCTCCCGGTTTTCTCTGAGGACCTTGATATTTTTTGTCAAACATCTCCATTATAATTCTACATGGATATTTATATCTTGGCTTGTTGGAATATTTGGAAGATTCAGAATAGACAAGTCTTTGGTGATATTCCTCATTCGATGCACTTGTGGAAGGAGGGTTTTGATTTGGATGTTGCTCTTCTAGTTTTAAGAGTCAACAGTGATTTAACTTCTTCTATTATTTCTTGGCAAAACTCTCTCTCAGCTTTGTGACCTTGTAAATTTGTAAATATTTCTTTAAATTTATATATATTGTAGGAACCTCTCCTACGGTTTTCTGATAAAAAAAATATTTTGGTTCAGACAAAGAATCGGATGCAATTTAGGATCAGGAGGATCCTTATCAAGGTGACCAGGATTACTAGTTGAGCTTTTTGAGTTGGCGATTGAATGCCATCGTTATCTTCCGCTGCAATACTCTGATTTTCGGTCTTTATTTATTATTCTGTATTGAATTATATATATTGTTTATGTTAACCGGATGTTATCAAACGTGATACTGGTACTTTATTAGTTATTAATGTTGTGGCGATATTCAATGCTGAGGTGGATAGACTTATCGAGGGTCATGGTAGAACTAATACGAGTGCCGCTGAAACTTGAGGACTTGTTTCGGACCGGCCGCCCGTGCGTCGCGGGATTAACCCACCCGGATTGCCTCCAGCCAGTAGCACAAGAATCGAAGCCTAGATCGAAAGCAAGCTACCGCATCAGGAAAGATCAACCGGTCTCCTAACTCCCAAGTCCTACCACCACATTATCGCCGAGCGCAGGCAGCGACGGGCCAGGGTGGATGGGGGCAAAAAGGAATGGACGTGACCCAAACCAGAGGACAGACGCGAGCACAAACGCGCACACGCGCATCCCAATCCAATCCTACCGGGAGGCGAGATCGTTCGTGCCGGATGCTGCCGAAAGCCCCAGACCGTGCCGGCCTGATTGCCATCATCGCCTCGCGGGGCGCGGCACGCCACAGCGACGGCGACAAGACGACTCGCGGCGTGACGCGACGAGACTCTGATCTACAAGTGGTGTCCCTACAACGGCAGGAGCAGAGGGGAGAGAGCGAACAGCCCAGCACAAGGGTGGCGGCGCCGGCGCTAGGCTCCACCGTCGCCACTCGGACGGCCGGAGCGCCGGCCGGCCGAGAGGGAACACCACAGAAAAAGTGTTTTCGTCGATCGAACCACTTCGTCGGTTCAAAAAACCGACGAAAATAACAATACAATTTCATCGGTTGGCTAAAACCAACGAAAATACATCAGTCGTCGGTTCAGAAAGTTTCAAACAAATGGCAGCAATCATTCGAGACGAAATGGGATCCTCTGCATTTGTGCAGTTGGGCAGTTCGTCCCTGACATGTGGGTCCCGGCTTGATGGGCCCACATGTCCGAGATAGATTGCAAAGGACTGCACAACTGCCTCAACTACAGAGGAGTTCGAGACATCAACGCATGGCATGATTCTCAAAGCCAAAACATCTGCTCCCGGTAGTGCAAGGACGATGCAGTTTTTTCAACAAAAAAAAACAACTAAAGAGTTACACGGTCATATATTATTATTCAAGGAATATGTAGAAGGTCTAAAAAAGGAAATATCTAAAAAGAAAGAATCAAAAAGGAAAAGGAAACACAGAAAATTAATCCGGTTATGAAATAGGAGTATAAAGAAGTGAGACCTCTCTCCCGTACAAAGAAACTACAATAGCGTATCAGCCGGAGCAGCAAGATATTACGATGATTTGCCAATGAAAACGGTGCATCACAGCCTCACAGGCAAAGATGCCTGTGGACTGAACTGCCTCCTGATGAGAAACATCACCAAAGGTTTAGGGTGCATTAGGCTGGTCTTCAGATTGCCGTGGGCCGCACTGTTGTGCTGAGCCAGAGCATGCACATGCGCCACAAGAGTCACTTCCACACACAAGAGTCTTCCTGAACTTGATTTAGCCTATATTCTTTTTGCGCACCAGTGCGATTTTGTTTAGATGCTTCTTTTCACGACAACAGATCCTTCTGTCACTTCGCCAAAGACAGACCATCATCCAACAGATGTGATCTTGACATAAGCTGATGTTCCTAACATGCTATATGCTTAAGTCGCACGCACATATGAAAATTACCTTGTATTTTCATGAGATTTTTTTCCGTTAGCAAGTTAATTGTCCATGATCCGATTTTCGTAGATCACAAACGGATCGCAACATAAGCCCGTTCTACGTAGTAAGCGGTTACGAGTACAAGCATAAAGTCACTGAAGACATTCACGAGACTTCCATCCGCACTTGTTCTAGTGTTTTATCTTCTTTGTTGAGTCCTCACGCGACCTTCATCCCTCGTCGTCTTTCTCTGCGTGCACTTGGAGGAGGGAGAGCGGTATCTCCGATCCCGATCCGGTTACTACGATGGGACCTGCACTGGAGGGCAACAATTAGGTTTTTAAGCAACCTATGACCGCTCCTTGTGCTAGTTCTTCTCCATCACCAATATCTACGTAGGTTATTGTTCACATCCTCTGGTAGCCACGTGCGTGGTAGGGTTCATATTTGTTTGCAAGTATGAATGGCCTGATGTTTGCATGATTATTCATGTGATTTGCCTTGTAATTTATTATGAATAAAAAAATAGTCAATTTGATAACAGAAATGGTTTCTATAAATAAACAGGTGGATTGTTTTAAGAGGACTAATGCAAAGTATGACAATCAAGTTGGGAGGCCTGTCAGAGTGGTATGATACATACTTATGTGGGGGTAAAAGGCCAAGATATACGGGAGATAGTTTGAGATCAAGCTGAGGACTTAATGTCTGATGGGCTAAAAAAGGATGGACAGAAAATAAATCCTGATCAGTTAGCCTTACAAGCCAATATATGGGAACTTTTTAATTCAGATACGGGGTGTTAGAAGAAGTGAGAGGCTAAAAGGAAATAATATGTAAGTTATCCACAAGGCATCTTTAATGGCTCATATAAAAGAATCTAACACTATTTTGCTAATACCTTTCCTCTTCTTATTACTCTCTCCATCCCAAAATATAGGGCGTATAAAAATTTTCATCAAGACCAAGAAACGGTGTTTAAGAGAGTAAATCATCTTTAATTATCTCGTTACTCGAAGCATCACAAATTAATTTTTAATCTTTTGCTTCTGTGCATGCAAGCATGCATCTCCTTCCCATGCACTTAATTAATAGCTTTAATAGCTAAAGCTAGCAAAAGTATGCACTTCATAGTGTGAATAGCTTAACTATGAGTTAATTGCTCATCTTTTCCAAGGAAATAATGGGAAGACGTCTTATATTATGCGACAACTCAAAAAAACTTATGCGCCCTATATATTGGGACGGAGGGAGTAATACAACTCTAATGTCTAGAGCTCATGGCATGGGCTGGTGGTTAATGAAAATTTAGATTCAGTCTGATATTATTATTTGGAAACTACTAGGCAAAATCTCTAGCACACTACCCAAGATGAAACTATGGTTGGAAGAACAACCAGAGCCTTCTGGTGTGGGTCTAGATCACAAATTATGAGCTTTAGATTGACAAGATTGAAATGAATATCGTGAAGACAATCTTCGAGGTGGGAAAGCTAGGAGAGAAAGATGTGTGTGATTATGGGTGCTTTGGATAAGGGCGGTGGTGTTCCCCTTTTGAAATAAGTGAGTTGTTCACCCTTTTAATTAGGTTAAACTTTTGAATGAACCAGTCCGTGCATTGCAACTTAATACGGTACCGAGCCCAAGGCTACGAGTTCAAATCCTGACCTGTGTAATTAAAAAGTCACACACTTCTATTCCACATATGAGGTCTGAGTATCAATGCGAGAAACTATGCCTCTCACTGGGCTTGCAAGTTTATTGTGAGAACCACACCGTTTCCTTCATAGGCTTGCATTCGGAATTATCAATATGCAAGGCAAATACGCCGAGATTGAGATCAAGTTATATGGCTAACCTAGGCAAGAAGAAGATCTCATTATGTGGCTAACCTAGGCAAGAAGAAGACGTTGGGGGGTGTACAATGTGATGTATGTGTGTATCGTGATCACATTATGTGGCTAACCTAGACAAGAAGAAGATTTCGCTGGATATTGCGATTGTACAAGGGGACGTCGATCTAATTGTGTGGCTAACCTAGACGAAAAGAAGATCTCGTTGGGTATTACGATCATAGGGGGTGTATAATGTGATGTATGTGTGTTGTCTTGATTGGACGGATCAGTTACAAGGGGTATATATAGTGTCCAACGTACCATCTAACAAATCCTAAATCGATGTATTCCTAGCCGAATGCGACCCGAACTTAATCTCAAATGTGGCTTGAGTTCTCCCATACCGGAGTGCTTTGCCTTGGGTAGCACGTCAAACCCATAGATAGCTTTGTGCCCTGCATAGAAACATAGAGATGACACGAATTATGTGACATTATATAGCTGGTGCACAATATAGCCAAATCTGAAACCCGTAAGGGTAACGCTCCGGGTTATAGATAGCTAGGGACACCTAGCCAAACCATATAAAGCTTGAGCCAAGTTGAATTAAGCCCAACCAACAATGAGCTAAGCGATCCAGGATCTTCAAAAGCTTGCACTTTGGGTCCATGGGATAAGGTCGGATGATGTTAGAGGCATAATCCAATCCCCAACATTAAGGGAGCATCCATGTGGGGGAAGTGTTGGAATAGTGAATTGCTTACCCTTCTCCATCAGTTTAGACTATTGAATGAACTGGTCGACGCATACAATTTAATACTCCCAAAGAAAAAGTTAACATTGTAGGAAAAAAGAGTTAATTGGATAGATGTGTAATGATTCATTCACCCATCTTGATTAAGCACACAAATCATCATCATCAGCAACATCATGTTACTAACATGGTCATATTTAAAAAATGTATAGCTTTTGCATAAAAATGCATGAAACCTTTTTGTTTTAAAGCAAGAAAACTAAAACTTATATAATGATCAATAAATTAATTCGATGAGATTTATCCTAGTACACTAGTTTTGAGCCACGGGGTCAATCCAAAGATTGTAAGTGGGTCTTTCTATTGAGTATCCATTGCATTGAGAAAATAACCCCGCAGTTGAGCCATGTGTTGCTGGAGCCAAGCAACATATTGGCTGAGATGGACAAGCAAGATAGTGAGTCATATTTAACCCACAAGTCACTCACTCCTGTTCTTATTATTCGTCCGAGACTGATTTGACTCGTAACTTCTTGGCTTGCTGCATCGGCAAAGAATTCTTGATTTAGGTTGATTACCTGAAAATTATGGGGCAATTAATTCAACCCATATCCTATGGAATGAGTCCCAGGATAAGCCAACAATCCACCTATCCTGATTTTTGATACCTTTTATCCTAACCTAACGAAAAGATGGCAGCAACATAACCATCCTCTTTTCCATCCATTAATTGTCTACTCCGAGTCAACATGGTTTGGAGGACAAGTGTTCATTTGGAGGGTCATCTGAAAACACAACATGACATATGTATCGACACTGAACACATGGACATATATTTTCTAAAGTACACATGGACATATACCGAAAGGTGGTTATGAACATTTTTCTTGCAGGATTATGTTAGTGAATTGGGATATTAGATTCTTGAAAGATATGCACATAAGTTTTTTTTTTTTGAACTTCAGGATCTTCTCGAAGTTGATTTTAGAGTCCAACACACTTCATTTGACTTTTGACTTTTGAAGTTTTGGGTTGCAACTTTAAAAAAAAGGTTGAAAATACTTAAGCACTCCCGCTTTTGAAACCTAATATGAGTAAATGAGAATAGTAGACAAACCATAGCGAACAGGGCTTAGCTAAAATTAAATAGAGCCCAAGCAAGACCTAGATAGGACAAGATGGCAAATATTAAGATTTAGCCCCACTATGTAGTTAAGAATGAACTCTGCACCAACACATAAACTTGATATGGTTAATTGCAAATTCGCAATCAAATCCTCGGTTACCCCCATTCACGTGAAAACGTGAGTATGGTTGTTGCGTACGCATGGTTTAACCCTCAAGCATAGACGATCTAAACTAAAAAATTAGACATGCGATTACGCTATGAACGGACACTCTCCTCTACCCAACCACGAGATGCGAGAACGAGCAATGCACACACGATCGCGCGCCCATGCACAACACACGCAAGCGACCGGCGTATCCCGTATCTCGCAGAACCGCAAGGCAAAAACCATCGCCATTTACCACCCTCTTCTCGCTGACACGCAACGCTCCACGCTGACCTACCCTACCCGGCCTGTGCTGCACACTGCGCGCGCTGCTCTGAGCCGCGACCGTGCCGTGGCCTCTGCAGAAGGCGCCCGTGCAGTCGTACTTGGCGCGAGCCGAGACGAAACGAATCGCGCATTCGCGCCACGCATCAACACGGAAAGAACCAACCCAAACCACAGCAGCAACCGGACGCTGCCTGAGCAGTGAGCAGTGAGCACAGCATTGAGCAAGCACCCCAGCCCAGCCCAGCCGCATGCCCGCATGTGCCGATGCGCGTGCGTGCGGCCGTTTTCTCGGGGTATTAACGAATGGCTCCCCGGCTTATCCAAAAAATGGTGATCTAAAAGAACTGCTTCCTCCAGTTACGAAGTACTTGTTGTTTTTATATATTAAAACGGTTTTCAAAAAATGTAACTTTGACCATCAATTACTAATGAAATTTATTTACAAAATTCACGAAAATATGATATTGTGAAAGAATTTTTCAAGATGAATTTATATGTATGGTTTTAATGTACACAATCCAAATAGTTTACAAAATTTTTATAGATTAAGTGTTAAAACTTTGACTTGGTATAAACCAAAAAGACAAGTACTCACTCCATTTTTTTGTTTAACATTTTTGACTTTTGGATACGTCTTTGATCATTCGTCTTATTCAAAAAAATATGTTAATATCATTTATTTTGTTATGATTTGTTTTGTCATTAAAAGTACTTTAAACATGACTTAATTTTTTCATGTTTGTATTAAATTTTTAAATAAGACTAATGGTCAAACAAGTGTTCAAAAGTAAAAGACGTCAAATAAAAAAGAACGGAGGGAATATTATTCAACTGGAGGGTGTAGAATAATGTGTCAAAAAAAACGGCTTTTGAAACCGAAAATGGGAATAGTATGCAAGCCATAAAGAACAGGGTTTAGACAAAATAAAATTGAGTTCAAGTAAGAAACCAGATAGGGCATGATTGCAAATATTGCCTCACTTTGTAGTTAAAAATGAACTACATCAACACATAAACTTGATAGTTAAAAAAATAGAAAAATACTATAAATATGATGGCAAGTTGAGAAAACCGGCCACCAAGTGAGAAACTCGTCGGTTTAACCGTCATGCTAGCTCAGGAAACCAAATGATCCTATTTAAATCGAACAGTAAGCCGTTCAAAAACTGAGGCTAGTCAAACGGGGTTTTGTGATCGTTGTTGTCACGCTGATGAAGTGACCCCGCCGGCCGGCCTCGCGGTCACCGTTTCTACCAAATCGTTTTCTGTTATAAAACCCATCACAAATTGTTTACCACGCAACCATGAAACATTGAAACTGTAGCTAGCCGAGAAAATACAAAAAAAAATAATGGGTTTAGATCAAATAGCAACAAAGAAAAACGTGGGTAGCCGTACAGTGCTGTAATCCCGGCCCGTGACCACGCCACGATGTCTGCTTCGCGGTGATCGCCGCCGTACAGGTACGGTGGTGCCCACTGCCCAGCGCCCAGGAGCCATCAGCTGTAGTTTGTTTATGGGGTTACGGGCGTACGGCCCTGTTCGTCACAGGCGTACTGAACCGCGACGCAGCGGCACACGCTGCCTACACTACACTGCACAGCGCAGCGCAGCTAGCCCGGAATTACAAGCCTACCTAAGATCGAAAGGAAGCTACTGCGAATCGATATCACGCGAGATCGCCCGGTCTCCTGCATTAAGCGATCTCCAACCTTTCTTTGCATCCTTTTTCTTCGTCACGAAAAGATTCTAATTTCTTCAATAGTTTTAAGAGCATTGGCAGAAAAAGCTATAAAACAAAATGTGTAGCAATAGTGTCCAATGAAGAAAAGAAAATCTTTATTCTATAGTGTAAAGTGTAAAAAAATTAAAGAGTTAAATAGAATATATAGTGAATAGTGGGAAAAATATTTGCCGCAAATTTTTTTCAATGTATTAAGTGCAAAAACTCATCATAGTTCGTTATATCCAACCTGAACAGTTCAGATACATTGAGGTGTAACTTCTCTCTCCGCTGATACACTTGTGCGTAAAACTAGTAATTGTTTATCATGTTCCCATTACTTAGCTGAACCACCGAGATGAGATCTAAGGCCTTGTTCTTTTCAGCGTATCGTTGCGTTTGCGCATTACTGTAACAAATTTGAGAGCACTCAAAAATAACTCTAAAGATTATAAAAAATAATTAAAAATAGTTTTAGAACCTTTGGAAGGATAACTAAAAACTACGAAAAAATCGTTACAAATTATCACAACATATAGGTTATATAAAAATAACAAAAAATTCTACAGTAATACGCAACGATACGATACGTTGAAAAGAACAAGGCATAAGGGCTAAGATCAACTTTTTTATACCTGTGCACTAAAAAAACTTTTGAAACAAAAAATTTCCCTAAATAGTGTTATAAAGTGTATAATTCGATCTTATAGTGCTCTAATTAGGGATGCAAAAGGGCCGGCCCTAGGGGCATCCTAGTACATTTGAAATGAAATAAAAACTCAATTTCTATCCCACCTTTACAATTTTCTATACAAACAAATGAACTAGAGAGGGTCAAAGAGTACCCTTGGGTCGACTCTTTTGCATCCCTAGCTCTAATAGATTCTCGATGCTATTCTTCTCATAAACAAATTCACTCTTCCATTTTCTTCAAAATAGAATTTCTTTCTATTCTTTTAATTTTTTCTGTTCATAAATTTCTTTAAAAAAAGATGCTGCTAGAGACGACAAAAAATAAGGAAAGAAGATGAAGCAAGAAATAGAAAAAAATAAATAAATAAAAAAGATTGGAGATGGTTTTAGGAAGGAAAGGGCACATCGTCGAGCTCGAGTGGGCGTCGGACCAGCTAGCCTGGGCCAGCCAAAAGTATTGGACACGAAACGCAAGAACACGCGCGCGCGATCGCGATCGCGAACCCAAGCCTAACCTAAATGGGCTGGGACGCGGCCGAAAGCCCCGGGCCGTGCCGCCTAATTGCGCCACACGACACGGCGACGCCGACAAGACAACTCGCGACGGACGCGACGAGGCTCCGACCCCACGCCGGCAGGAAAGAGAGCAAATGGCAACAAAATCAGACGCCACCTCACCGGCCACTGCCCTGCCCTGCTCTCCTCTGCTTCCATTAGTGTAATGTACTGATGTAATGTAATGATGCGATTAGGGGCAGAAATCTTGGCAAATTTCGCCGGCCAATGGAAACGGAAGCTTCCAGGCACTGACCCCAAAGCGAGAGATGCAGCTGCAGCAGCAGCAGCTGCTGCTGCTGGCACGGCAGCACGGGACAATGTGATGGATTTAAATCAGTTAGGGAGCAGTAAGATAGTACTACGAGGATTAGTCACTGCAGCTAGTACGATTAAGAAAAGACAATGCGGCCACAACAGCAGCGCCTAGCTAGAACGGGAGGGGGAGAAATCACAGATATGCCCTCGGCTCGGTACAAACCACGGTGTACGGCGCGAAGGGGAGGCCTGCATGGAGGGAGGGGGGTTGTTAACTCGTTCACACGAGCTGCTGGCTACTGACTGATGCTAAAATGCTACTAGCTAGCTAGTTAATTAGAGCTAAGCCCTAGTGATTAAAAGAACTCATTAGTGAGCTGGAGAGATAGTAGTAGCTAGACGCTGATGGGGGAGGGGGACGGGGAGGAGACGGCGGCGCGCGGAGGGGAGTCGTCGGTGTCGTCGTCGCCGTCTCCGTCGCCGTCCCCGTCCCCGTCTCCTGCCCCGGCGCCGGCGCCGGCGGCCGGGTTGATGCCCGCGGCGGCGGCGGAGGTCGGGGAGGCGAGGTGGTTCTTGTGGTTGTGCATCCACACCTTGAGCACGTGCCGCTTGACGCCGATCTCGTGGCAGAAGCGCTCGAGGGAGCCGTCGTCGTTGCGGTTGATGCGCCACCCCTGCTTCTCCGCAAACTCCCGCATCCGCTCCTTCTGCTCCGGCGTGAACTTGGTCCTGAACCGCTTCCGCCCAAAGCTGCCCCCGCCGCCGCCGCCGCCGGCGAAGTCCTCTGGCCGCGGCGGCGTCTCCGACCCGGCGCGGGCCGCCGCGTGGTGCCACGCCGCCGCGGGCACGGCGTGGTACGGCAGCGCGAGCTGCGGCGGCGGTGGCGGCGGCGGCAGGAACGCCTGCAGCGCGGGGTGGTGCGCGCCGTGCGGCGGCGGCGCGCGGAAGAAGACGGGCGTGCACGGCGAGGGGACGCCGCCCGCCGCCGCCGCACGGCGGTGGAAGCTCCGGTGGCAGCCGCAGGCGGCGCACTTGAGCGAGTCCGGCGACGACGGCATGTACTCCCCGCAGCCGTCGAACGCCTGCCCGCCCATGGCCGCCGCGTGGTTGCGCATGCACTCCTTGTACTTGCCGCCGCCCGAGCCGCCGCCGCCGCCGCTGCCTCCCTCGTAGGGCACCAGGCGCAGGTGATCCATCATGTCCGCGCGATCTCACCACCACCCCCACCGCAACGACGGCGGCCACCCACCCACTCCGCCGCGCGTGGCCGTGTTCTTTTCACCGCCCTTGCGCTTTACCTATCGCTGTCGGAGCTAGCAGAGGTGGAAGCGACCGGCCAAAGCAGAAGAGGTTTTTATGTGCGCGCGGTGGCCACTGCTCTCACTCGCTTCACCTTCAGTTTGCGAGGGATTAATTAGTCAGTTAGTTAATGCAATGAGTTTGAACGCTAACTCAGAGACGGTACAATGGGAACAATAATTAATTATTTGGACTAGGTAGTTATTACGACCAAAGAAAACAGTTTACCCCTGCGTTGATAACCCAATACTGGTCACTATTTTACCACCTGCTTGCGTCCTATCTTGATTAAAGTTTGACTCGAGACATGCCGCGCAGTAGTGATTTGTAAAGCAGTGCATTGTAAATACGAGAGCTGCCTAAAATTTACCGGGCCATTCGTTTCGATTGATTCGACCAATGATCGACGTCGAGTACATTTGAATATTAAATGTTTGATGTCAACGGTGTCTTGCCTAGTATACTCCTCTTCTTAACAAAAGTTGAGAAAAGAAGTGTTTTAATATACATAAAATTATAGTTGTAATCTTAATCTTAGTTCTCGAAACTAGGAGCTGTTTGTGTTACATGGTTTCGTATATGCAAAACTTCAACCGAATACAATGGAGAAAAATATGATCGCAATACGAACAAAATGTAAAATTTTGAAAAAAAAAAAGGGGCTGTGGATCGAATGGTATTAAAAAAAGGCAAAAAAAACTGTAGTTTACGTCATGAAACTTTACAAAGATTTGTATTGGATAACGGTTAAATTTTCTCAACCACGATATTTTTATAAACCCTGAGTTTTGTCTTAAAAACCATGAAGTAAAATACTCTTAAATTCTTTATGTGCATAATTATTAAGAGCCCAATCTAAGTATTTTAAAGAAAACCACTAAAGAGGTTGTTTGTATATAAAGTATTGAAAACATGGTTATAATACATAGAGTTTGCAATTGTATACAAAAGAAGACCTACACCAAACTCTAAAAAACTCTAAGAGTCATCAGAGCTATAACCTGTTTGGCTAGTTTTTAGGGTTGATTAAAAACAAAAAAATACTAGTGAGAGGAAATCATAAAACTTTAACAAAGAGTGGAGTTTCAAATATACAATAATATCACTTTCTACCAAATGATGATTTTAGAGTGGTGTATTGTTTTATCTTCTAAAACCTAAGAGCATCCCCATCTCACCCCTCAAAAAGGCCTCTACTTCAAAATTTTTCAAATGCATTAGGAGGGAATTTGATCCCACAGAGTAGCAGTTTGTACTGTAGCGGTTACTGTAGCGATGCAGAAGAATTTGATGCCCTTGCTGGGGATGCTTTAAGTATAGTATTTTGAGAAACCATGATACGGAGTATTAGTTTAAAATTATGAAAACACTTTTTTTTCAAACAGGTCTAAAAACTTTGGCTTGTACTGTATACATCACAACTATTATATCCGATTGCTTGACTATTCTGGTGACCTTCCTTTGTCACCGATAAAAGGTTAAAGTGTAGCAGAAATAGGAACTTAGTGGTGCAAAATTTTAAAAAAAGCAGCGAACGCATCACAAACAATAATCTTGTATATGCCACTCTAGAGTTTAACAATCTCATATTCGACACACTTTGTATTATTGATTAAAAGGTTGAAGACCCACATAGCAGGAACACATGTAACAAAATGTGAAATTATCAATGTTTAAGAGTGGCATTTAAAATTCTCAAAAATAAGGTTTAAAATGCTTAATCAATACTGTACGTTAATTTTTACTAAACAAAGATACAAGATGCTCATTAACAATCAACACACCAGGAGAAACATTATGACTTATAAGTCGGTAAATACAGAGAAGATAAACATAAATATGATAAGAAGCCGTCTATTGCATTTAAGGGAATCGAGGTAACACTTATTCATGCTTCCTGTACTCATTCATCCAAAATTCATATATCACGACACTTTAAACTCTACTTTTTTTAAAAAAAAAACTAAAGTGCTCACCGTGTTATTAGCTTAGGAGGCGATGCCGTTCCGCGGGGCGAGAGGCGGCGAGAGCGCCACGTGGCGGTCGGGCGAGGATCCACGATGGCCCGCGCGCGCCACGTGAGCGTGCGCGGCCGACGGGACGAGACGAGGCGCGACGTGTCGAGGCGGCATTGGGGGCCGGTATATGTCGCGGCGCTCGGCTTCTACCCGTCCCAGTATAAAAAAAGTTTTACCGCGCCGGAGAGGCAGGGGGGAGGAGGGTGGCCCACCACGTGGGGCGGGGGTGGTGGGCGTACTGTTGGGCGTCAGATGTGGCCCGCACGGACGGACGGCCCTGATGCGATCGGACGGGCCGGGCGGGCGGTGCTGGGTGAGGTATGGGGTAACTGCCAAGCGGCCGTGGCGTACGGCCCACTCCGCCCGCGATCCCCCGCGCGCCGCGCGCCTGTGGGCCTCCGTGTGGCCGGCCTGAATCGCCTCCGGCTCGACGGGAGCTGGCCCGGGAGTCGGGAACAGAACGGGGTTGTCGGGAATCTTTAATTCAAACCGCGCTAGAATGTGATTTTTTTTCTGCTTGTTTGAGCTTAGAAGGTATTGTGAAATTATAAAAACCTATGGGGTTTATATTTTGCTCTTTTGCTAATTATCAGATGAGTAAAACTTGTTTGACTCTTTTGATTCAAAAATAAAACTTATTTGACTCTCAGTCGATTTTCTCATATATTTAGATACTTTATTTGGATCTTTTGTGTGTCTAATAAAGATATCTGATCTAGGATAAAAAAATCGATTAAAAGTTAAATAAGTTTCAATCGCCTAATATCATGTCGATCGCTTATGAGAGCCAAGAAAACATTGTTACTCTGTGAACAGCTTCCGGAACAAATGTTGATATCTCATGAAACAACTGCATAACATCAACCAAAGCGTTTATAACCGTGGAACCGAATCCTACATCCTACAGCAATTAAAATAAACTGGTTTGTGAAGGGAACAAATTCCCCGAGGATCCGAATAAACGTGGTATAATAACACGACGTCGAGAGGATCATGCCGTAGATAAAAGAGTCATTAATAGCGGCAACGGCGAGAGCGCTGGATCCGTTGCCGAGTGTTCTCGTGCCCAGGCACTGTTCACCCATGCTAGCCAGTAGCCACGCGACAGAGGGAGGGAAAGGGCTACCGAGCCGGTACTCCATTTTGGTAAGCAGCTCAGCTGCAGTGAGTACGGCTACATACAAGTACCCCCCACAATAAATACACTCCGGTAGCTATGGCTGATAGCTCGCTCCTCCCATTGAAACGGATCACACGACGCCTACTCCTGCAATCAATCGCGCGCGGGCGCGGCATCGGTGACCGTCGTGCCACTGGTGACTGGCCGCCCCGCGAGACAAAGAAGATAAGCATTACTGCATTAAGCAAGCGCACGCTCCAGGAACGAGCGAGTCTTAAAGAGGAGGCCATCTCCGCGACGCGTACACACCTCTCGTCTCATCCAGAGAATGCAATGACACTAGTTACGCCCCGACTTTAAATTCTGTCACCGTTGGTAGACTAGAGTAAAATATTTTAAAAAAAATATAGAGATTGTATAGAAAAAATAGAGTAATGATTAATAAGTACATGAACAGTACTACCTCCGTTCTTTTTTGTTTGACGCCTTTGACCTTTGGACATGTCTTTAACCATTCGTCTTATTCAAAAAATTATGTAAATATCATTTATTTTGTTGTGATTTGTTTTATCAATAAAGGTATTTTAATCATAACTTATTTTTTGCATGTTTGCACTAAATTATTTAATAAGACGAATGGTCAAAGACAGGACCAAAAGTCAAAGGCGTCAAACAAAAAAAAGGAGGTAGTATTAAAAATGTGGCTGGAATAGAGCTAGCATTACACTTCCTCGTTTTGTTCGATCTTCATCTATTCTTTACTTAAATTATTTAAGGGTTTGATGCATATATGCTTCTAAAAGGTTGCCTTCTAACAGAATTGCCACCACGAAGTGTCTAATGTCACGTGCACTATTATAAATTGGTGAAATCTGAGTATAGACCATTATCAGACATGTGCATTGGATTTACAATCAAATACGAACTGAATACGCTCTGACCAGTGGAACCCGCATACAAAAATACGGTTCGATCGATGGGACCCTCATGTTAATCGATACTACCTCTTCACCTCTCTCCGGCCTCTCCCTCCATCTGTCCTTCCAATCTCACTCTCTCTCCGGCTCACCACCATGTCCCACACGCCAGCGTCTTGTGTCGATCTCCATGGCAGAACCAAGCTAAGCGGCCGAAATCAAGGATGGGGATGGTTGCGGCGTCCGAAATTGGGGATGAGGGTGGCGGGGATGGCTGGATTCGTCGATGAGGGTGACAGGGATGACTGGATTCGTTTCCTTTAAATTTTCTCACAATTCACACTACAGTTTAAAAAATTTGTTCCCTACATCAGCTACCCTATCCAAAGATATAATATTTTGGAGTGCCTGCTATAGATGCTAAAGCATGTAGAATGTTGAGACGATAACCATTTGTAACCATTTAAATGTGACTTATAGATAGCATTAGAAACAACTTATATAATACTCTATCTATAGAATCGTCTATAAAATCATTTAACATACACATGAAGTCTAATGGGGGAGCTTCCACAGGGCAGCACCTAGTCCTACGCATGGGCGGTTGGAGCCAACAATTGTCTCTGTGATGTCCCCTATGCCGTGTCTATGCCATTGTCAATTCTAATTTTTGCTAGTAGCGTCGTCTCTATGCAACCTCTATCTTTCTTTTTTTTCATCCACAAAAGCTTAGTTCTAACATGGTAAAGCTTAGAGACATTTACAGACGACTAACCTGCAACATTATTCATGCTCTTAAAAATAATAAGAAAAAATTGATTACAGAGTGTTACCAGATATAACTTAAAAACTACTCCAACTTATTTAATGATTTAAGCTGAATAAAAGAGGCCAGTGAACACCTGCAAGGACCGGCGTCTGCGAGTACGAGTGAGATTATACATGTGATTATGGTCGATGGGTCGAAGCTAATACGACGGATTAGACGGCAACGAGGGCAGCAGCATCACGGCCGCAATGTGGACGGGGCCGGTTTCCATTCCTGGCTAGCTCTTCCTCTGCGCTTATGCGGCATGTATGGATGGGTTGGTGGTGACTGGCGAGTATGCTTATCCCGCACGTATGCTCCTGCCGCTGCCACTCATCCTCTCTATTTGATGAGAACATCATTGACGTGGTTGCCCAAGACGAGAGGATGTCGAACTCGCTGCCGAGTTCGGTTCAGACTTCCAGAACCAGTACACCTTCAAACGAACACCCAAATCACATACGACGTTCAAATGAGGCAAATAAGGACTCTACGGAAAGCTTACGAGATAAGCTTTTCAACGGATCCAACCATGCCTCTAAATTCCATCCGAGTCAATGGGAATCGCGAAAACAATCTGACGGACAGAAACTTTCCGGCACTGCGTCGCCGTATTTTTGGGCCCAAAGCCCGTGTGTCGGCACCCGATTTACAAAATCGGATTCCACCTGCGTAAACACGTACTAGTCCCAGTTCTTCGGTTGCATGTAGGAATCGTCCTTCGTGGACAGGTCGATCGTGCCTCTGGTTCGGTCGATAACAATCGTCGTGATGGTTTAGCGTTCGTCGGGATTTTCAATTTCTTTGCGGGGTTGGAAGCCGGATCGTTTAGGTCTCCGTGACACCTACCGAGTTATCCTTTTTGTCTCTCACCAGAAGATCGGGACCGGCGTCCGCCCCCATCACTATTAGTCCTTTTCTCGTTCCCTCGCCGTTCTCGTGCCATGCGATCAGAGCTCGTGTCGCGATAGTAGCCAAAAAAGTTTAACTAAATATATTACTTTGAGAAGTTCCAAGAGTCTTTAAAAAATATTTTAGAAACTCTACAGAAAACTAAAAACCCTAAAAAATAACTATAAGATATTATAAGTTTGCTTTGTAAAAAAATGACAAGTTAAATTTTAATTTAATTTATATACGTGAGCTACGTCCGTCCATGCGATACTGCTTCGGTGTGTATCGTTTCCGTTTACTTTTTGCTCCCTCGAAATTTCCCTAGCATTTGTGGATGCATGCATGATTGCATGTAGCCATGGATCGCCGTGGGAGAGAAATGGAAATGTAAAATGTGCATGGAGCCATGGATAGTGCATGGAGCAAATGAAAAAAGATGGCACAAGTGCACAGGAGATGACAGTGTTTTTTCTTCTCTCTCACAGTGCCTCTCTTGTTTCTCTCAAGTCCCGTCTGATCTGCGAGTCTGCAGCTCCCATCTTGTCCTTGGGCTTTAGCTTTCGGTTTTGTTTGTTTGTTAGGATCAAAAAAGCTGCCGCAAGTATCATTTCGCCACCTGCTCCCGCGTTGCGCCCTCGCTTAATTGCTCGCAGTCGCAGCGCTGACAGATTGATAGGAGAGGGACAGAACTCGAGCTTTTTTGCTTGCTCCCCCTCCTGGCCTTCCTCCTTCCCCACGCACACGCACCTTGGCCCTCTGAATTGCATTGCACGTTCTCGAACTCCATATCGCTCATGTGTCATCAATTCATCATCGCCTCCAGACTCCCAGTGCAGTCCCTGCTTAAAAAACCTCTCGTACGGTCTCTCGTTGGTTTTTTTTTTCACACTGTAATTTCACATTTTCGGAGATTTAGGTCGGTAACATAACACGGCCGAAGCTAACGTGTTTTCATTTTGATCCTTTAATGGTTTGTTTGATCATTAATAGGCTGTTTGGTTGCCTTCTCAGTTGAACCAGGCTGGTTGGAGCCAGGCTGAGATGATGCAAACGATTGTTGTTTGGTTAGTTGTATGAGATTATACAGGCTGCGCCGAGATGTTGTTTGATTGACCGCACTAAGAAGAGAATGGCATGGAGAAATTCAAAAGAGGGATGGAACATATTAAAAAATAAATTCTAGAAAATCAAAATAACAAAAAATCAATTACAAAAATAAAAAAATCAAAAGAAAGTCTCATAAATAAATTCAAAAATGAAAATTTTAAACTTTTAAAATTTATATGGCAAGTGTGGTCTCATTTTGTTCAAAAAATATAAATAACCCATTTTCGAAATCGGTTCGGTAATAAAAAATACTAACCAAAAGATATAGAATGAATCAAATGTGTCGCGCACGTGGTTGTTGATGCATCCGCGGAGCCTGGCTCTGGAGAAACGCCCAATTTGGTCTATCTCCAAAGCCTGGCCCAGAGGGGGTAATTGCATCTGGAGAGCCTGGTTCAGATGGGTGAGAAGACAACCAAACACCCTAGTTTTGTATCTCCCCACGGTTTAACTTGCAAGAAAAATCAAAAAAATATAGAGAGTTCTTTAAAAAATATGAGAAATTTTCTTAAATTTTAGAGAGAAAAAAAGAAAAACTAAATATGAAATACAATCAATGTTGCTGAGTATGGGACAATTCCAGACGGACCCACACGTCAGCGGCACGGGGATACATCATGGTGTAGAATACACCGACAATGTTCCTTTTACATTAAACAAATCAGCTACGTAAAACCTTTTAGTTTTATTCTATACCTAGAAGTTTTATGAACTCTTATAAACTTTTCTCATGTTTTTCAGATCTCTATATAAGTTTCTGAAGTTGACTCTTAGTTGTAATAGGCAGAGCAGGTTGGGTTAGGGTCGGACTTGTATCTCGGCCTCCACTATAAATAAGATTCTTCTGGTGTAACCTACGGTGTAGGCACTAGGCATCACTACAAGGGATTCTACCTATTGCCACATATTGATTGCAAAAAAATAAATTTTGTTGCTATAGCCAATGCTATTGCCACATAATATTTTTTGTGGTAATAAGTTTCATATATCGCAACAATCATGAATTGTTGCATTATTTATTATTTTTGTTGTAATAAATTGAATGTATTGCAACAAAAATAAAATTGTTGCATTAACTAGCTACTATTGCAACAAAAATAAACTGTTGCAATAGAATATTTCTATCACAACAAAATTATATTGTTGCAAAAAAATTTCACCTATTGCAACGATTACGGCGGTTGATTATTGCTATGGGTAGCAACAATTTTCGTTTCGTTGCAATATGTACATATTACAACAATATTGGACATATTGCAATATTTATTTCGTTGCAATATGTTCATGAAAAAGGTCAAAACGAAAACATGATACATTTTAGACAAGTAATCACGCGAGGTGAGCTGGTTAGGTGAGATTACTTTAAGTCAAGTGATTGTGGGTTCGAATTCTAGAATCTATGTATTTGTTTTTCTATGTGACTTATTGGTTGTTGCAATAAGTTTTTACCACAAATTCATTTTGTTGCATTACGATATTGCTATGAAATAATATCTATTGCAACAAGTTATAGCAACGATTTCACAAACGTGGCGATAAGCTATTACAACAACCATATTGTTGTAATAAAAAAATTTATTGCGATGATTTTGATATCGTTGCAACTTCTTATTACCACGGAGATTATTGCTACAATTTTGGGCTTAGTGCAACAAAAATTGTCGTTGCAATAGGTCGAATTTCTTGTAGTGCACGCAGGGTGCCGCGGTAGGCTTGTGGCCGTGACTCAAACAACTGGTATGCTGCGTTGTTGGGAATGAGCGTCCATAATCACTGCTTCGCAGATGTAGACTAAGAGCCAAACCGCGTTCGTAAATATTGTGCCTCTGGTGTCGTTTTGATGTGCTTATGTTGCTCGAGGGGCGACATCACGATATTGCAAGCAGATACCGTGTCGTGGATGTACAGCCAGGGTGTGGCATGTGGTTGTACATCAACGAATGCATGGTGGCGCGCTGGAAAAGTGTGTTCGAGGGCTCAAAAATTGGATTTGAAGGTGAGTTTTCTAAGGAATTTTTCGATAGCTGGTGGACGTCCTCAGAGGCTATAGTAGCGGCAAACCCGCTGTTTAGGAGGGCACACAACTCGGAGGCCGCATGGCTCGCAAGCTATCATGGAGGAGGCTGACTCACTAGCCGCGCTCGCGCCACCTTCGTAGGCCAAGCGAATAGGTCAGCATGATAGCCCAATGGGACAACTGGTCCAAGTGGGGCCGGCGTTGTGCAGTGGGCCGAGGCAGGCACTGAGGCCCACCCGACGGGGTGAAGCCGGACAACCCAAGTCTAGCTTGAGGGCGTGACCCAATTGGGGTTGAGGCTTAGGCGGCACACAACTCTTGGGAGTTGGGAGCGGACCCATGGTGTCCTTCCACATGCGGGGTTGCACGCCGCAATGGGCTGAGTGCTAGCAGTATGTTGCGTTGTTGAGAAGAAACGTCCATAATCATTGTCCCACACATGTAAACTGAGAGCTAAACTATATTAACAAATATCGTAATTCTGATATCATTTAGATCTAACTATCAACATCTTTTTTTTTTTTCTAAGAGGCATCACATCACGGAACCTGGTATTGAATCCCATGCACCCGATTGTCTCGACCAAATGGCAAAACCATGAAGGGGCCTTGCCTCCCCTCACCAGCATGGACGGACGGACACTCAAAATTGAAGGCCTGGCTCTGGCCGTGGCCGTACACGGCAGCTGCACTACACCGGCAGCCAAGGCACGGGCGTACGGGCCACAGGATAGCGCGGGCCGGCGAATCGCCTCGCTGCGCGCGACGGTGCGGGCCGTCGGCGGAGCGCCTCGGCCGTGGCACAGCACCAGCCCACGTCCGGCTGTTACGGTGAGGATCCCCAGACCCCAGTTCATTGGCACGGCGGCGCCATTCGCCGCTGGGTTGACGCAGGTGGCGATGGTACTGGTACCACAGCTGCCACCAACCCACAAACCTTAAACCCCCAGTCTCTCGTAGTCTCTCGTTCGTGCGGTGCAGAGGGAGCTCAACTGGTAATCAATGGGGAGATTTCAGATTCGGTACCTGGCGTTTGCAGCGGCGAGACCGCGGTCTCGCGGGGGAGAGCTTATTAGAGCATCCGTAGCAGACACTCTATAATACTGCAGCTCTGGATAGAGTGTCTGATGTCAGAAAGAAATCTTTTAGAGTACAGAGAGTGCAGTGTAAAGTCTGAAGAAAATTTAGAGGAAAGGATAAAGGGGCACTCTAATAGTGAAATAGAGGATGATGATAGAGTAGCAGATGTGGATGCTCTTAGTCGCTCAGGGTCAATCCCCGCATTGAAGCACCGCGCCGTGCACACGATGCAACGACGATCACACGTCAAATCAAAAACAGGAAGATGCCAAGTCTGCAGCTTTGCTACAGGCTTACAAGTACGCCAAGAACTACAGTTGCAATCCGCTCGGGCTCGGGATCGTATCTCTCTACAGGGTACAGGCAAAGCCCGGTAGTTCGAGTTGTGCCTTTCGGTGTCTTCTTTCCTTCCTAGTCCCTACCACCAATAAATACAATCCACACGTACTATATCGCTTTTGGTCCAATAAGCTGTACAAGAGAGAGAGAGAGAGAGCATATCGCGGGTTAACACCAGAGTGCACGCTCAGACGGCATCTTGCTTCCTTTGGTTGTTAGCGCGGGCGAATGCTGACTGCTCCTAGTCCGGTGTTAAATCACATCAGCGTCATCAGCATTGCTTCGGCTGTAGCACAGCATGTGTGAATAGACAGAAGCCGGCTAACACGAGACATCTGCAGCCTCTTAGCTTGAGCATGTGTTAGGGCCTGCTATAGGACTTGATTTGCCATCTGTAAAGCACAACGAAGATGTCCACTTAGAAGGAAGGCACCTACAGGCACCCGAAATTTCAAGTATGAAAAGAGGCCTCGTGTGTGCGTAACTGCGCAAGTCCAGATTGCGCATGCTCCCATGTGGGTGTGCCGTGGTGCGTACTCATACTACTGAGTTCATGAACGTGCGAGGTGGGGCTGTGTAACTATGCAGTTGGCGGGAAGCTTGGAAAGGCAAGAAGAATAAACAAGATAACGAGGGATGATGGAAACCAAACCTTTTCTTGGCAAATTCTTGAGAGTGCTTCCACATGAAAATTCTGTAGCTCTTCAAGGACTTTGATGTCTAAACCCCTGAGATCCTCACCCTGGAAAAGTCAAAACTTGAATCAGAAGAATAGAAAGGCAATAGCCAGTGTCGCATTTCAGTGTATTATGCTGAGTGATTAAATGTTTGATCCACCTAAAGTAAGTACTGGTACAAAATGGTAAAAACTAGAGGAATCCAGTTTTCAACGGAAGCAATTATTTGAAGGATAAGTAGTATTAGAAGCACCTTTAATCTAGACACAACGCTTTCCAACTCTTTGCAGCGCCTTCTTTCTAAACTGTACGCAGCTCTTGCCTCTTCCAAATTACCAATGCCATCCCAGTTCCAATTATCTGAAGCTTCCATTTCACTTAACATTCTGCCAGCATCAGTCTTATGAAAGCCATTTTGCTTTGCTTTGAATTCAAACATATCCTCCTGTGAGCTTTCCGTCTTTATCTTAGCAATGAGAACCCACATATTTGCCAGCTCAGTTTCCAAATCATGTTCACGGCATTTTGCATCATCAATTATCTTTAAAAGCTCATTCTCCCTTCGTGCCTTTTGGGATAATGTGTCCTCTAATGAAGCCTCCCTCTGACAACTAGCAACCAACTCTTTCTGCAACTCCTCAACTAAAATTCCATTCTCCTCATCACAGCATTTTGTGTTACTGTGGATATTACCCCTTGCAACTGACGCACTTAGCTCTCTTGCTTGAACCAAGTCTGTGTTCAGCTTAGCATTATCATAAGAAAGCCTGGTGACTTCTTCTGCCAAATTTTTTAGTTCAACTGCAGCAGCAGCTGCCAATTCTTTAGCATACAATGATTCCTCAGCTAGCTTTTGGCTGTGAATTTCCAGCCCATCCTTCTCTTCCGCTAACCTCAACTTATCTTGCTTCAAATTCTCAATTTCTGCAGCCTGCAGCACCATTATTTAGGTTCCAAGTGATGTCATGAAAGATGAACACAGGTAGATTGGACAGTGGTGAATTTAGGACCATATGATATTTACCTGCATGAGCACTTGAGATTTTAATGGTGACTCCTTATTTTCTTCAGTTCTAGAGGGAATATTTGCACAACTTGAGAATTCATTTGCCTGATCCCTAGGATCACTGCTTGTGCTTGTCGCTGATGGCTCACCAGACTGTGTACTAACCACATTATCCTCACTTCTTTTAGCCTTCAATAAATTACTGATTTCTTGCCTCAGCTGTGAAACAGTATCTTGGAGTTCTGCATTTTCTGATACCTGGTCACACATGAAAAAAGAAAGTCAAATTGACCTGTTGAACATAGAAGAAAATTGTTCATACCTTTTGCTCACCTTTGCTTGTAGCTGATCTTGAAGAATTCTATTATCAGCAGACATGATCTAGAAAAAAAACATCGAGCAAGAAAGAGAAAGTAATGAGTCCAGCATTAATCTCAATAGGAGAAACAACATTAAGTAACAATATGATTTTGAACACACCTCAAGTTCAAATGTCTTCTCACTCAACTGTGTGCTCAACTTTGAGAAGGTCTGTGAGAACCGTCAAATTGGAAAAAAAAAACAGATCATTGGCAAGAAAAAGGCAATCAAAAGACAAAACATTGTACCATGTCACTGACTGGATCAGATAGTAAGCAAAATTATCAACAAAAAAGTATCCTAATTAACACTATAGTATCAATAACCAAAAAGGACAAGCAATATTTGTAGTACATATTAATAGTGAATGGCTGGGTACTGTTTTTTAGTTTGCACATGGACAAAATTGATATTGAAATTTAGTAGGTTTACATAACTCTGCATACTATGTCCATGATTGTTTTTATAACTTCCAGGGTAATGAGCGATGCATCATACATTTACACAAATGAAAGCACTGGAACCCCTGGGCACGGAAATCATATTCTTATATAAAGTTGCATGTTAGCCAAGCTTAGATAAATATCAAATTTTCAGTTTATCATGTAGCCATAGGACAAATAACAACTATTACCTGGGACATTTCAGTCCTGATGGCTGGGTCTTCACTACTTTCCAGTGATTGTGCCATACGCTGCTCTAGCACATGTATATGTGATTTCTTTTCGTTGATATCATTTTTCAATTTCTCAATTTGCTCCTGCAGTTCAATAGAGAAACCAAAAATGCTCCGGTATCTTTCAAGATGTGTACTAAAATGAGGCTGGGCAAACAAGCTAAGGAAGACGATCACAGAAATATGCTCAGCTTACTCAGAAAGGATCATTCTATACATTTACCTGAATTTGTGAATCATCAGGATTGCTGGTTGCTTGCTCTGACAACCTTTTAAGTGAGCTTGTACAAAGTGCAACATCCCCAGCTAGCATTTTGACCTGCTCTTGAAGAAGATCTATTTGATCCACAATAGTTGTTCCACTCTATTATAAATGTAATACACCAGTATGAGATCCCGTGAAGAGAGAGTGAAATCCACCAAAACAGTAAGAAACCAAAACAAGTCTAAAACCAAATCAATATGATTCAGTCTGACACATCAGCAAGGAAGTTATGGGCACGCTGCTTCTGACTAGAGGTAGCCAGGCAGAAAAATAGAGGGTGGGGACACAACATCACAATTTCCTGCAGCAAGCAGCAGTTGTAGAACTGCTAGGCTTTATTACAATTTACATAGGTGTTTCCTTCATATTCCATAACATAGTATGTGCCAGCCGGGTTGCTGGTCAAAAGGACATGCAAGAACAGTGGATGTGAAAGTGGAATGAGAGGAAAAGGTGAAAATGAATAATGTAGAAACCTGACTCACCGGGAGAGGGTGTCGTGCCCTGGATGCAGCACTGAATAAATCACCAGCTTGAGTCCTCTCTAGAACAGAATCAGTAAGTGTTGGGTCATCTGCTTTCCTAGTTACAGATTTCCTTCGACCATCCTTCAGGTCAAGCAATAGGTGCTTTTGTTGTGATGATTTAGAGAAGGAAGGTGAGCCACTAGCAGTGCTCTCACCATCCATACTAGATGATAGTCCAGATAATTGCTCTGACCTCTGCATAAGATTAATAGATTAGATTAGTGGTTAAGTCCGCAGATCGGGTTTACTTCAGGCGCAAGAAGAGGGCGCAGTAGTAATGCTTATCTCTTCATTTTGTTATCTCTTAGTTAGCTAATCCGTAGCAGAAGTTTGTTATCTCTATTGTTTGGTCCCCTCTTCCTAGGGGCCATTAGTTGGATCTGTACTCTTTGATTGCATAGCCTTTATAAGGGCAGTCCTGAGGAATAAAGAAACTAAGTTTTGGAGTGAAAACAGTTTAGGCGCTGCCGACGAGAACCAGCTAGTGGCTCCGTCAGCCAGTACCATAGGGAGGCTACGCCAGCCGGCGCCGCCGCCCTCGAGCTCACGCTCGGGCCATCGCCCTGGAACGAGGGCCTTTGATAAGGAACATTCTTATCAGATTAACTATAGCCAAAAATGGCACATGAACAAATGGACAAACTCCAGATAATGAACAGAGCTTTTTAATGTTTTTATATAGGAATATTTTTTTCTAAAAATATATTCTTTTTACAATCATGCAAGCTTAATTGTTTATTGTTTAATAGCATGCAAACCTTTTCCAGGAGAGAGAGCAGAAAAAATTTGGCAGCAAAGAATACACACGGAAACTAAAAGATGGTTTCTTGCAATAGTGAAAATCACCTTTAGTTTAAACCAATTTAGCATTCCACGTTTACGATTCCTTCTATCAAACCTCACTGACTCATCTGGATTGTTAGAATCAAGTTTCCCTTCAGTCGAAAACTCTGAATCAAGACTAACATCATCATCATCTATGAAGTACTCCCGCTTCCGATCAGGCAAATAAGCGAGCTGCAATTTAGAACAGAATAAGAACAATAGGCATACCCCAACAGTCCATATACAGAAACAAGATAAACCACGCAAGACAAATAGTACTTCATTCGGTTAGACAACCCAAAATAACAATATTATGCAGTTGTCAAATTGTACTCCCTCCGGGTTTTTTTATGTAAGGCATATAGTTTTTAAATGATCTTGTTTAGAAATATAAGGCGTGCATGAGAATTTGTTGATGTTTTTCCTTACCTACACTTATTTATTGCATAATTCTCTCTAATGCATTTATGAACAACTCTCTCACATTACATTCTCTTTCATGTTTCCAAGGCATTTATAACATGGGTAGAATGGTCATTTTCTCTAAACTTTCTCTTGAATTCACAACTTCCTTAATATACACGCCAATTCAAAATACGCCTTACATAAAAAAAACCGGAGAGAATAGCACAGAGCACCTTTTGATGTTCCACTCAGATTTTTACGCAACCATTTCAGCTAAATGTGATATCCAAAAGAGCTCTGCTCTCATTGCATATTTCCAGGATCAGACACACCTCATTAAAAATGATTTATGCATTAGCATCACACTCGATAAAAACGAATATCACCAGGGTGTCATGGTACATTGAATACCCAATAGCAAACTACTCTACTTTCACGCATTTGAACATCGTATGGTATCCCCACTATGTTACATGCTAGTCTAAACAACATGTGCAGCTAGCTAGGAATTCAATTAGCGTGAGAGAGATAAAGTAGCAGTGTAAAATTTGAACCTAAAAAAGCAACATAGTATAAGAGGCACCAGCCTGCTATTTCACACTTGCATTGGTAATTCTCAGTTTATAAGAAGGTTTGGGTTTAAAAACCTCATCTTCCCCAAAGGAATGCCGTCGACGAAGGCTGATCTTTCCAGAAACATTTGATGATATCGAACTTTTGGTTGATACCAATATTAATTTTGTTAATCTTTGAATTCGACCCATCAATGCCGCTTTTGCTTCCTCTTCCTCTTCTAGCCTCGATTGGAGTTTGACCTGGCCAGCTTCAAGCTATCACACAAGAATATTAATTAACAAAATAATCATTTAGAATAAAAGTACAATCAACAACTGTTTCATGTTTGAAGAGAAGAAGGTTGGGTTAATCTCCCAGAATGACAATGGGGACAAAAATCTCTATTGCATAGCATGAAAGCAAAAGGTCACTATTGCAGTCATGGTTTTCATTTGCATTCCCTTACAGCTGGCAAAATAATTTATCAACAAAATTAAGTAGTAAAAACAGAATAATTGACCAGAAGATATGCACCCTGTTGGGTGCTGAACAAGATGTAAAACAAACCTGAAGTTTTAAGTTAACAAGATCCTCCTGGCCTGTCGGAAGAATGTACCCATTTCCCATCATACCACGTCTCAGTTGCTGCAACTCTTCTTTCAAGCAGGTTATCTCCTTTTGATATTTCTTTATCAAGGACTTCTCATCAATTATCTGAAAACAAAATCCACCGTCATTAATAAGCACCTTACAATTGGATTTCAGGCTGATTGATTATTACCTTATTTTGAGAAGCTTTTATTTCAACATGCTTGCTCCTGTGGGCAAATTTTAATGTGTTGTGTGTCTCTTCACTGTTGCTGGAAGCAGGGGTCACTGTGCAAATAAGCTGCACCAAGGACAAGGCTCAGAACATAGCAACATAGGTTGCATTATGCTTGGTCTCATACACATATGTAGAAACCTTTTCCTATTTTCCCGCAAAGCCAAGGCCAAAATGAAAACAGAAAAAGTTCCTTTGCTCAAAAAAGAAGAAGAAAAGGTTCCTAACATATCAAGATGGAAAAAAAACAAGTATCCTGTGTAAATAACTCACAGAAATGCGCCCATGCCCACTGAGAGAAGACTGAAGTAAACGTGTGAGCTTTGAATCTCTGTAGGGAATATGAGTAGCCTTACCATCTGTAAGTTTACCAATAACCTGCAATGAAAATGTCATTCTACCATGAGAAGAACAAAATAAATGATCAAAAATGTGATGATTACCCAAGTATCCCCTTCTACTAGGCATTTACAGTCGAATACTAAGCAGCACATGGATCCTGGTTATAGCACAATTAGGTATGAAATCTTGCGTGCAAAAAAAGATGCAATGTGTCTATTAGGCAAACGAGCAACTCACTGGAAATTAATCCTAGCAGACCTCACAACTCAATGAAATGGATGACAATTGTGATCTTCTATATATTCACCATAAAATCGTAAAATAAGATTACTAAATACTTACAGTTCCAAGGGTGAGCAGACTTTTGTTTATATATGAACCTTCTTTACGCCGCAATCCAGTAGTTTCAGTCTTGGAACTCTCTGACCCAGCAAGATCAATCAAGTTCTGGCAAAAGGATATTAAAGAAAATAGTTAGAGCATGTACAAACAAGAAGTTGCAACCAATTTACCAGATGCTAAATACCTATAGATGATTTAAATGGAATGAATTTATAAGCATACTAAAGGAGAGGAATTACCAACTGAGACAATTTGACTTCTTCTTCCTCTCCATTTTCACCAGAGGGGCTACTCTCGACGGTCTGCAGGCACATAACAGGACATGTTTAAGAATTTTGCCAGGATCATAACTATATTAACCTATACTAGAGTTTCAGATTCAATAAAGTATTGTGGGACAATTAGGGGGTACCAATGTGAATATAGTGTGGCTCCGACTACTGACAAGATTGAAGTTGTTGGATCCAACATGCCTATGCTCTGTCAGAAACCAATTATTACGAATCAGCAATTCAGTGCAAAGTTAACTTGATTTGAATCAAGGAATGAAAGAACTGCCAAAATACATGCACCCACACAAAGACAGACACACTGACACATACAGAGATAGTTCAGCATTCAGCAGTACAGGCATTCTCCAGAAAACTAACTTATATTGTAGGCTTGAATCTTTTTTTATTAGAATGCCATAAATAACATAAAAATGAAGTCTCCAAGGAGTAATCCTTGATGCAATTGGTGATAATCTGAGAGAAAGTAAAGGGATGTTTGCTAGATAGAAAACTAATACCTTCTCCAGATGCTATCAGAGAGAGTGCATGTGCAGGTGATAAAACAACCTCTTCTTTAATCCCTTCCACGTATGTACCCTGAATGAGTTGAATGAATGAGGGTAAAAAGATTATTAGATAAGAAAGAAACATTTCATGTCTAGAATCGACACTAATTGACAGGAAGCTTAGGGCTCTTTTTTCAGGGAGAAATGAGAAAAAAGAATTGAAACCAACCAAAATAAAAATGAAACCAATAATTGACAAGAAATAATTCATATTAAGAAACCAAAAGAAAATTGCTTATAATTTAGCCTGTTTTTCTGTATAGGATTAACGGACATGATCGAGTGACCATACAGATACAATAGATTGTAATAACTACCAGGTACCTGTGCATCTTCTCTAATTCTCAGATTTTGTCCTGTTGGATCAAGTAAATCATTGATAACCTGCAAAGTACCCAGGATCAAACCAAAAGAATGAATAAACTACTAAACAATTTTATGACGAAATAAATAAACACTTGGCATCAATTTCATATATTATTACCGCTTTAGACTGGTTTTTATTATTTCAAATCTTTAGGGACTGAAGTCTAATATGAACATTACTAAGTCTTTCTGCATAAGATGCATCATAATCAGGAGCAACATATGACAGTCCTGATCTTATATGTATAGAGACAAGGAACAAACTATCTTCTATGAGGCAAGGCAACGTATTTATGCAATCTAAGCTATAACATGGGGCTGAAAATTTGAGGTTGCTGATGCAAATCAGTAGCAAGCAAATGTATGGTTGACAAAAGAATTCACCTCATTGTAAATTTCAAGGTATGAAACTCGCAGGAGAAATTCTCGCCCAGGTGTCTGATGTCAATAAAAGAGGTAAAGTAACAATGTCATGAAATGCCAGTTGTTTTACAGTTAGCATAAAGAATGAACAGATTACATCTTGAATAATGCTGAACACATCCTTCACTGCCAGTGGAATAATGCCAGGTGACTTTTGTTCTCCCTGTAACAAGATAATCAAAGTGTACCATGAAAGAGAACTGATAATTAATCATCCAAGCTAGCTGTTTAATGAAAATAAGGAGTTTCTTACGATTGATAGACACTTACATGCATGGTATGAGTTTTCCCGCTACTAGTAACACCATATGCAAAAACAGTGCCTGTGAAAACGGAGCAATTTCAGAAAATTGAATATGAACATGTGACGTATACTAGAGTAACAGAAATCACGGAACACCAGCAACTAGTTTTGATTCCAAGTACTAATCAAAGTGACTTCCTTTAAAAAAACAAAGAGCTAAAAGTAGAGATGGCACTAAAAATCCTGATAACTGTGTAACATTGGTTGTGATAAGAAGAAGCATTCAAAACCAGCACCCAGTTATGTCAATTTTTGTGATCAAAAGAAGGTGGCACATCAAAGGATATAAATGCGGTAGGAGCTTTCTCCAAAAGGCAATATGAGAATAAAAGCATATCCATCCAATCTGCAGCTTTTTTATGTACTGTCCATTGCCCAAACCTGATGGTTCCAAAGCCCTTCTAAACTGTAGCTTTGGTAGAAACCTTCCAACCAGATATTTAAAACACTGAATCTAAGTTTTTAAGAATTGGCTCCCACCTTCCGGGTTCCCTTACTTTACACTATTTATATTTCTAGAAACAAAAAGAGAATTGAAAAATAAAAAATACCATTGATTCCTTCCATGGCACCATTTACAACATGTTGCGCGGCAACATCATACACATGACGAGTTGTAGTAGCAGGGCCAAAAACTTTATCTGCAAAAGTGGAACAAATACAGACATTTTTTACAGGGTTCAATTATCTCAAGGTCTGGCAATTATCACTATATGTAGCGTAAGGGTTATCATTTCATGATCTCATCACAAATTTAACATTTTAACTATATATCTTATAAAGCTGAAATTGGTTTATCACATTACTTCTGATCCTCATACTACAAGCTATTTTAAGCAAATAAACACTGATGCCACAATAGATCAATATATACTTTCACTACTGAAAGTGGTATATATCCATCTCTAATGCCATGACTGCAAAAATAGAGCAGGCTAATCATCAAACAATGTTATCCCAGCTTACAAAAGAAAATTAAAGACATGGTAAGTTAGTAACTCCTTTTGTTATTCATGAAAACCATTCCTTGTAATCATCACCCATTACACATTGTAATATCGCGCCACAGTGAGTTGAAAAGCACTAACCAAAAGCATAGGCGATACTCGGGTTGTACTCGTTGCGCACCATGTTGTCACCATCCGCGTACCACGCCACCTCGTCCCCCTTGTTGATCTCTCTCGGACTACACCGCCATTCCACATAAGCACAAACGCTCAGGCTCAGCTCAAAACCCACAGTCCCAATACACCACGCCGTGCTCTCAACAGCACAAAGCGAGTGAACAAGCAGCGCACCTGAGGGGGCGGAAGCGGACGGTGACCATGATGTTCTCCTTGGCATTGGCCACGTCGACCGCCGAGACGGACGGCGCCCTCCCGGCTGCTCGCGAGGAAACCGACGAGGGCGTGGTCGGCCGCGCGGAGGCAGTAGAGGACGGCGTGGTCGGGCGCGCGGAGGACGGGGTGGTAGGCCGGGCGAACGCCGCGGAGGGGGTGGCGGGGCGGCCGCCACCGGATAACGACGATGGGGTGGTCGGCCGCGCGGAGGACGAGGACGAGGTCGACGGGCGGCCTCCCGACGAGGCCCTGGCGGGAGGCGGCGCCGCCGCCTGCCCCGCCGGCGAGCGGCGGGACCGGAATGGGGAGATGCTGGAGCGCGTCGATCTCGACGACGACATTGCCGCGGAGGTGGAAGCTCGGAGCCGGAGCTGAGCGCGGTGGGCTGGAGGGGGAGAGGGCTAGGGTTTCTGGTGGGAGCAGAGCAGGCGAGCACGGGCACGGGCGCGAGCTCGTCCGGGCTCGCTTTGGTGGGTCGTCGTCGTCTTCCTCGGAGGCGCCGGTCGCCGTGGCCTCGTTTGTCGATTTGGTTGTGCTTGTGCCGCCTTTTTGGTGTTTTGGTCTAGCTCTGAAGTTTTCTGGGCGGTTCGGGGGGTTGGACTGGGACCACCGGTGGTGTGCTTACCGGCAGCTCTTATCGGGATCACACTAATGGTGTTGTTTCGACCAAGATGCTACTGTCAATTGTATGGATAAAGTTCTAAAAAAGTGCATGATAAAGCAGAGCATATTGCAACCTGTGAGCCATTTTTTATTTATAATGTGAAAATAACCTTTTTCCTTAGTAATAATCCTATTTTTTCATCAAATTGTGTTGTCTTAGGCCCTAGTTCTTCTCAGCTTAACAGCTTAACGACTTATCTATGTTTTGAAAAAACACATATGCTTTGAGTTTTTTGAATCCGTTTTTCGCTGTTTTGAACGTGGGTCCTAACACTTTAAAAAGCAAGTCAAACGAAATGTATCCGAATCTTGAGACTACCTCGAGAAGCTCTTAAAATTCAGTCATTTCAGCCATTCAGCTGTTCAGATCAGCTCAAAAGAACAGGGCCTTAGTCGCTCAAAATAGTTCAAGTCGACGTATTTAAATAAGTAAATAACTGGATTTACATTATTACATATGATTTGATGTTGTAAAGGTGTACATGTAAACTATAAAAAAGTTTATATACTATTTTGACACATATCTTCAGTTTTGTAGTTAACCTGTTTTATACCTTGTTTTTCCTTTTGAACGGATTTGCTACAGCTAAAAATTATTGTCTTATTAATTGTTGTGTATTTTTGTAATATCAAACTATATGTAAATTTAGATATTGGCTAATGTAAAAGACGTCGACTAAAGTTTTCTTTAATTTCAATTGATTGACAAGGAGTCACACCCATTTTAAAATTATATTCATTCTATCTGTTTATATTGGGTTCATTATGTTACTACTTTTTTGTATTTCTATCATTTTATGACAGTGCAAGTAGATATATCGAAAACCGTATAAGACCTGAAGTTTTTTAGGTTTAGGATCCAAATATCCTATTGTCCCATGTTGGGTTGAATATTAATATAAGCTGTCATACTATCAAAACCATTCAATTATTGGTAAAAAAGACCACTCAATTGGGTTTACATTGAGCGCGTGTCTATTATATTGCAACGTCTTGCATCAAACTAAGGTTGTTTCCTCCCTCCTACGAGCGAGCCACTATTGCTCAATTATTTTGGCCAATGCCACCTCTCTTATATAACTCTTTGTGGTATAGATCAACGCTCCTGCTACATTTGTTCTTCCTCTATTCTTTTCTTTGTATACAACTTTATTGAAAGCAGGACGTAAACCACCGTAGGTAACTCACGTCGTGGTTGCCATTAATCACCATATACTCACACACACAACAACGAAAAACAATGTAAATTTCTGATGATATCACATGAATTCAGATAAATCTAAAATTTCTACGCCTTAAATATTCGAAGTTCATTCTATTTAAACTTGTAAAAAATAAAAAGTTTCCTACGTATATCTACATCCTAATATCGTATTCTAATCTCTTTTTTTTCCGGTGGTAGAGAAGGTCAAAAAAAAAAACGGCTGGGTCGTTTGGGCGGGAGGGAGCGGCGAGTGCGATTACACGCACCGGGAAAGTGACCGGACGCGGAACCGGGCGCTTCGAAGTTTGTAATTTTGGGCCTTGGCTCGTTGCGCCACAAAGGCGAGCCCTCGATGCCCCGGCACGTGGCCAGCACGTGACGCCGATCCGAGTTAATGCGGCGCTCGTCGTCGCAGCCAGTAATTAACCAGCCGAGCCAGCCTCGCAAGCAACAGCGCGTCCACTGCTGGCCCTAATGATGTCTTGCTCCGTATCGAGCCAGCCCTGTTCCATTAAAATGGTGGGCACCCACCGCGCACAGGCCGATCGGTCCAGGCCCAACCCACCGAGCCGGCTCCTGGCCCGTCCTGCCACTGGTGGACCGGTCCACGGGTCCATACGGATCGGCAGCAGGCCCATACGCCACTGCTTTAAAGATTCTTCGTGCCTGTGGAGACAAATCCAGAGGCATTTCCCGAATGAAAATTTCACTCCTGGATAGGGTTTATGCCGGGAAGCAGGTAGGGTCCAGGAGTTTATGCATTGCAGATCTGCTGTTAGCTGCAGCAGAAACAGCACCACAACGTGCCCGGGGAGCCAGCTGGACTAGTAGAAAATTGACAGCATCATGTGGACAGCAGAAACAAGTTTTGGGGTGCTTAGCAATCGATATTTTTCTCATCGAAACAGGATCTCCATCTATCCACAAACATGGCTCTAGTTTATTTTTTTATTAATGTATTTATTGTCACTTGCGGGGGGGGAAAAAACTCGGTTCACAGATCTAACATTTTTGGGTAAAGTTGGGGGGGAAAACCCCCCAAGAAATTGGGAAAAGCTTCATCTTGTGTGGTGATGCAAAGTGGCAGAATAACAACGGATAATGTGGTGGTCTCTGTTGATCCTGCATAGATAACAACAGAATGGAATTATTTTTAAGCAAGAAGCCAAGAAATGAGTGAAGTGTCTGTTTTATCAGACTCAAGTGGAAGAATGAATCAGCATGAATAAACAGATTGGCACTAGGACTAAGCAGTATAAACCTTTCTGGAAGAGTGATTGGCTGCTTTGTCTTCAAGTCTCAGGTGCAGCATCAATCATCTAATGAGAATCCCTGCAGGATAGCCAATTCAATTATTTTGAAACAGAAGGACGATAAGGTTGCCCCAACTCAGCAGAACTAAATCAAAGCAGCAATGGTTTGTTGGAAGAATTTTTTACTTGACACACAGCAGGATTTGCTATTTATGCAAACTAAAGGGTAGCCTGCAGTTAGAAAACTAAGGGCAAAATGCTCACACACACCTCAGGAGGATTGAACTTTGCACCCAGATTGCTCAATTTAGCATGAGCTTCAGCGTAGTCTTTAAAGAATGCTTCTTGGTTCTCAGCATATTTTTCCGCATACACCTGAATGTATTGTGGATTCTCAGATAGTGTAAGTTCATAATGATTTCAATTTCTAGGATCCTGACAACAAACAGTTTGAGCATCAGTAATCACCTTGAATGCTGGGTCCTCAAATAATGCAGCATCTGTAGGCAAGACCAGGAGATCCTGATCTCTTTTCTCTTTTATCTCCTAAAGTATTGCTACCAGCGCAGATATCAGAAAATCAAATAAATTATGCAGTAAGCAAATTATGGCAAAAGGGCAGCACACCTTGAAGTAGCTGTTATCAAACTGCAGCCATTCAGCTGTCCATGATTGCCCACCAGGTGAACCAGGGCCATTTTTCTGTTAGGAGTGACCCAAAAAAATGTGGAGAAAACTCAAGATTGGTCCAACCAGATTAATCATCATATATGTAATGCTGTTGCAGCACATTTGGCTTCATGTTGTGCGGGTAGCATCATTATGTTAAAGAGGATAGTTACGAAAATTATATTAGCCAATTTTTGCATCATTCAATCAAAACCATTGGAGGTATGCAGAGCTTGATAATAAAGCATAACTAGTTCCTTTTCTGAGAGATTACGGGTAATTCGGCAGAAACAAAGTACCAAAACAATAATAAAGCCCAATGTGGCAATGTGGTCCTGATTGGAAAATGGTAACATGTTATGCAATGGTTAAACAGAACATGAGGGCACAGTAAGCGAAACCAATCATACTAAAAAAACTTCCTGCTTACGAAAATGACAAAAAAAATTCCGGCTCACACGAAGAAGATAAGAACATACAGTATATTTTGTTTCTGGCTTTCCCCAGCCACTCCGTTCAGGTCTGGACCTTCCAAGTGTATGTGCCCCAGACAACGCAACAATTTCCTGCAGACACAGGGTACACGGAGCTCAACACATCACTGAAAAGCACACGGAAAACGGCTCCCTCAAACCATTGTTTGCACACCTTGTCACCAAGGCCCATTCTGTAGAAAACCTCCCTCAAATGGTCAGCAGGTGCACTTGGGCCAGCATCTGATAAACACAAAAGAAATGTGAATCAAAGAATTTGCAGGAACCAGATTAAAGGAATTGAGTGACATGCTGGTGTATGTCTTCCCTAAATATATATATGAACAGTATGTGCTATTGAATGTGACAGTAGAATTATCCCACAATCTGGAAATAAAAAGCACACACAATTGATATTTTAAGCAGATATGAGACATCTTAGTTAGTATCCTTCGTATCTTAAAAAACTTTTTGTAGGCGATACTGATACATTTCACAGTTTACTAGAGCGTCTAGTGACTAGCGAACAGAAGTTGCTCACCAGGAAGCTTCCCCTCAGGTGGACACTGTTCAGGTCCTGTGACATCAACCCGTCCATATTTCATTGGAATCTTTGGACCACCGGCTTCCTGGTAAGAGATTTACAAAATGATTCATTAGGATTAAAATTTTAATTTAGTATTTATATATGGAAATGACTTAACAAGATACTTCAATGCATTGCTAAAAAAAAGACTTCAATGGGAATGGCCAGACCTCAATTGCTGTAGCACTTGCTAACTGGAATAAATCCGCATAAGTGATACTCGGGTATTTGTCCTTGATTGGTTGCATAAGCTTTAGAGCATTTATCAAACCTTTAAGAGTCACAATCAGGACTTTTAGTTACTGGGTGTACAGTTAGGATGAGCAAATAAATGAGATGTGAAAAGGCAAGTAACAGTACCAGCATTGGCTCCATGTTTTAGCTCAACATCAAATCTTAAGCTTCCATTAGCTCCACCTCGTTGTGGCCACTCCTCAATATTCTTATCATATGTACCAGCATCATGCCATCCTAGACGAACCTTCATGCAGACAAAACAAATAGTAATTAATCATGTCCTGGATGTAGAAAATTTGAAGTTGAAAGGTAATTTTCCTCCATATATAGATGATAAAGAACGACACTAAGGTCCTGTTCTTTTGAGCTGATCTGAACGGCTGAACGGCTGAAATGACTGAATTTTGAGAGCTTGTCCAGGTAGTCTCGAGATTCGGATCCATTTCGTTTAACTTGCTTTTTAAAGCGTTAGGACCCACCTTCGAAATAGCGAAAAAACTAACTAAAAAAACTCAAAGCATATGTCTTGTTAAAATGTAGATAAGCCGTTAAGATGATAAGCTGAAAAGAACTGGGCCTAAGTGGATCGCATGGTCTATGTCATTTTGCATTCAATATTTGCAAACTTTCAGGATATGCAATTTCATTCAGCGAGACATTTTTGGACAGATGGTACCCATACCGGTGCTTTAGCTCCTACAACTTTTACAGGAAATATCCAGGATAGTCAACAAAAAGATAAAACCTTCCATGACCATACAAAGGTTAAATAGCATGAATCTGTTGACCTCTGACTTGTGCCATGAGCCTAAAGCGTTCTTTTTATAGTGCTCTTCGCTTATATAGTATCATTGGTTATAATGGCGGAACATTGCGCTCGTGGGGATCGACCGCAACCACACCCGTTCAAGTGCAATGGCCCGCACCCGTATCACAAATAACCCCGAATTAATCTGTTTGCAGATTAAAAAAATAGATGAGCCAAAGAAGAAGAGAGAATGAGCCATTGCAAGAACGAGCTGAGCCAAGGAACAAAAACAAATCCAGGTGGGCTTTAGCCAAGTCAGAGAGAGCAAAAAAAAAGAGGAAGGGCCAATCCGAGTCGAGAGGTGGTGTTAGCCCGGACAGAGAGAACCAAAAAAAAAGAAAAAGAAAGCCAAGCCGAGCCTGGTGGGTTTAGCCAAGGCAGAGAGACCAAGAGGAAAAGCCAATCCGAGCCGGTAGGCTTTAGCCAATCCAGTGAGAGCCAGGGAGATAGCAAATGAGAGGAAGAGCCAAGCAAGCCAGGTGGGCAGTAGGCAGTAGCCGAGCCAGTGAGAGCCAGGGAGGAAGATTATTTGTAGTGTAAGGTAGGATATGTCTTTGTTGGTTCATTGGTTGGTTCTATGTTCGACAGGACATGTTAAAGAAATGTGAGATGTCGGAAATGGAAATCGGGGTTCTCCCCTTTTGAAAAATAATTATGACGTAACACTAATATTGGTTGATTCCTTTGTCTTCATACCATTTGGTGATTAATAAAACTTCTGTGGTACATCACTCTCCTCTTACGTTCATACTAGTTTTTACATATTTCATACCATTCCGCAACAAAAAAAAAAGCCTAAATGCACAATCATACTTCTGTCTGTATAGGGGCTAAGTTTTGTGTGCCACAAAGAGCCACATAAATTTCCATGTGTCACAAAGGAACAAGGTGCGCCAATGGTCAACATTACCTGATTAAAGTGCTACTAGAAACTAACTTACAATTGTTCTCAAATAAGGAAACTAACTTACAATTGACAAGTCTCGTTGGGAAAAGTCGCTGCAAGGCATCGTCAGTTCATCACAATAAATGGTAAATATCAATAGAATGAATGTAGTATTGATGCAACTTTGAACTCTCACAAGCAAGGTGAGCTGGGAGTGTGCCTTGGGCACGCCCTGCTCAAATACCACATGCTGCTGAAGGGTACATGATGAAGACCACTGGCCATAGATAGTAAGATATCGGATCAGCCTTGAATTAAGTCTCCAAAGGTGATCCGATTCTCCTAGAAACCACAAATACTGTGCCATGCCCATAGGTCGCATGACTCTTTGAGAGAGACAAACTGGACAAGAAAGCAAGACCCTCTTTATTTGGGTGAGGACCTAGGAACCAAGAAAATTGCTAAAGATTCTGGCTCATAATGGATTCCAATATGGAAAGGATAAAATTTGTATTAGAATGTAGATAGGTTTCCTATCAAATAGGAGTCTTTACCAGTGTCTATAAACAGTACATTGTATTGGAAACGATGAAACGAGAGGAGAGGTCTCTCATGAATTTAGGTGCGGCTGAACCGTGATTTAATATTTCCTGATGAGTGGTATCCAAGCATAACAAGTAGTATTGGAGACGGGTGTAGATATGCACGAGGAGGTTTATTACTCCTCAATTATGAATTATTTTCAAAGTGGAGAAAATAGATTACACTCCAAGGTAAAGAATCTTGCTTGTAATGGATTGTGACCTAAAATCTGTATAGATTTAAGAAAGAAGACAATTTGAATTAGAGTATAGGTAGGTTACTACTCACTACCTAGTTATCCTAGTTAAAAGTCTTCTCCCGAGGTGCTTGGGTCCAATCACATTAAAAATGTCAATGTCTTTCCTTGTGTATTGCACAAGTTTCCAGAAAAAACACTTTATGAATTATGATGCATTGCTGCTACTCCCTCCTGCTCAAAAAAACTTAACTTTTTTGACATTGATATGTTTTCGAAATGCACATTTGGCTACTTAGTACCCTTGCAATTTATATATAGGAATAGGTCCATTTTACATACCCGAACTTTTTGGAGTGTCCACTTAGCCCTCATAGATGGTCCACTACATACCTCAGTTTTGAAAATCGGAGCAAATAACCCCCTAAAGTGGTTTTAAAGATGGTTTTATCATTTATAATTTGAATGTACTATTATGTTAATGAAAAAATCCAATGAACCTTGAAACAGTAAAAAAATATTAACAAATATTTAATTCTTTTAAAATCTTGAGGGAAAATATTCATTTGTTTTATGATTTCTTTTGTATTTTAGGAGGATTATTGGATTTTTTGGGACTTTCCAATAATTTAGGGTGTAAATTGATCTTATTAAAATTATAAAACAAGATCATCTTGAAAACCATCATGGGGGCTATTTTCTATGGCTTGCATAGTTGAGGCTATTTTCTATGGTTTGCATAGTTGAAACTATGGAAAAAAAAGTGTGCAAATATTATAATATTATGAAAGTGCTTGTTATGACAAATCTAAACGTGTGGTTTTCACGTTTCCAACCCAAATAGTTCAAAATATTTTTATAGACAAAGTTTTAGGGCCTTTGGACATGTTTAAAACGTCAGCGTGATTTCTAAGACTGCTACAGAGAACAAATTCAAGGCGCACATAAGTTATATATGACCTCACTGCCTTCGCACAAGGATGCTGTAATGTGCAATCCTGATGCCGATGCAAACGGGAAATTTCCAAGTAACAAGGTGTGTGGCACAGCCGCATAGGCATGCCTACATAGAGTGGAGAACAAACCAGAATGGGGTGGCAGTGGGTGGTCCTGAGGAGCTCCCTAATGTCCTCGAGCGCCTTCAACTGCGTCGCGTCCGAAGCCGCCGCCATGCACCTCACCGAACGACCCCTTCCCGCCGCCATCGCTCTCTGCGATCACAAGGAGCGAAGCGACCAAACACAAGTCAGCAACCAACAGACTACTACTTCCGATCCAAAGCCCAGGGACCGCCCCACCCCCACCGGAACCGGCACCGACCTGGGGGAGCCGAGAGGGCGCGGCGCCCCGGAGGCTGGCGCGGGGGAGAGCCGGCGACGGCGAGGAGGAGGGGAAGAAGGCGGAGTTGGATCGCGGCGCCGCGCGGCGGGCGGACGGAGCGGCGGCGGCGGCGGGGGGGAGGGCGGCCGAGAGGCGGTCGGCCATGGCGGCGGCGGAGCCGGAGGGTTGGTGAGTGGTGAGAGGTGAGACCGTGGCCCTTGAGCGACGAGGAGCCGCGGCTTGCTGCTCGAGACGCCCAGTTCCCCACGGCGCCTGGGGTTTTGATGGGTTTTTTGCTTTAGCACTTGCACTTGGCAGAATGGCGGCACACGGGGGTTGGTGCGCTGCGTGCTCGTGCAGACGTGCAGCCGTGCTTGGGTGGGGTCTCTGCTCGGACTCGGAGAGTCGGAGACGACGACCTCCGTTTGTTTTTTTTTTTACGGGATCCATGCGCCTATTTTCGCTTGGTTTGTTTTAGCTTAAATTAATTTAAATAAAAATTTTTAAATAAAAAATTATTTTTTTTTTACAAGTCAGATGATGTAATACGTTATCATATTTTTTTGAAATTTTAAATATTTTTTTAGAATTCGTAAAAAAAATATAATTTTGAAAACTTTTAAGACGTCTCACAAAAGATTACATTTTTTTCAGATTAAAATTTTTTAGTAACTCTCAACCGAGATAATGTAGGCCTTCGTTTTCCATAAAAAACAAAAACAACGTCCACCACCGAGTTGTACACACCACCTTACAGATAAAACTAAAAATGGAGACGGAATCACAGCACCTCGGAGTCCGCGATACAACCATCCCAACCAAAGTAACAGTGTAAGACAAATAACTTCTCAACAGACTCCCAGGAAGAACCAGAAGCCCTCCATTGCGACTCTATTCTGTATCCGAGCTCAAATCAAGCCAAGCTCACTTAAAACTTGAACCGCGCTTGAATTAAGCCTCCAACGAACTAAACATGAGCATTTTGTGGGTCTCGAACGAACCAAACTTGAGCAGGTCTCGAGCTTTCTTTGGTCACATACGTTTGGGATAAAGACAAAACAAAAAAACTATCCTGCCTTACGTAGCATGTGCTTTGCTGGCGCGGCATCATCGCCCATATCAGAACATCAAGCAAAATCTAAGTATGCAACATACTACCTCCGGTCACAAAAAAAAGTTACCGTTAACTTTTGAACATATCTTTGACCATTCGTCTTATTCAAAAATTTAGTTCAAATATATAAAAATATAAGCCATACTTAAATACATTTAATAATAATCCAAATCATAACAAAATAAATAATATTTATACAACTTTTTTGAATAAGACAATGACCAAAAACGTGTTCAAAAGTCAACGGCGACTTCTTTTTGTGATCGGAGGGAGTAATTGTTAGGGCATCAAATCGCGGCTCCACAAAAGCTACGCTACTTGTGTAATTATATACTTGTTCAGGATGCATATGAAAACCGCGTGACTGCAACTCTGAAACTGATGACAACTTTCCACTAAAGGAAACGAAAATAGCGCATTTTACAGTGAAAAGAGGCATACAGCTAAACCTGGGACATTATGGTTATGTACATCAACAGTGAGACATGGGAGTTCGTACATGTGTGGTACGACGAACTCCACAATTACTTCAAAATCTGGGAAATCTCTAGAGTGATGTGCCACTAAAAACATATGGCACAACAATTGCAGAACTTTGGCAGAGCTGCATTTCTGAACAGCTTCCAGTCTTCTCACTGAGCAATCCAAGGCCTCCAAGCATCATTTCTGAGTTGGTCCCTTGTGACATTCCAGATAAGAGATTTCTGCACATGATTCCTTCCTTGTTTGAAGATTTGGTTGAGTTGTTGAAGGTCACCTCTGGTCTTCTGTTGTTCTACTGTTTCTTAGACAACACAAGAACTTTTGCCAAGTTCGATTTGGCAGCATCGAGCAGGGGATCAGATTGCAGAGCTTTCTCAAAACAGCTCATAGCATCTTCCCAAAGGCCCTCTGCAACAAATACAAGCCCCAGGTTGTTGTTGGCTGGTGCATACCCAGGACACAGTTCTAAAGACCTCAATAACATCTTCCTTGCAAGTTCATACATCCTGTGCTGCCGATAAAGAATTCCAAGATTAGAGAGGATTGCATGCGACTGCTGGCTTGAAGATAGTGCAAGTGCCCGTTTATATACAGTTTCAGTGGATGGATCATCTGATAGTTGCAATGCAATACCTGTGCGAGCAGCAAGTCATCGTCACATAGTCATCATATGGTGCATATTAATCAATCATGAAGAAGTTAAACTACGGTAAATGGGACCCTCCAGCGGATCAATGACACGGGGTTCAGTTCCTTTATACAGAGGAATGCCTTAGGGCACTTCTGAACAGATTAAATGAATTGCTGACATAAGAAGATTGCATGAATTTGAAGCAGGTAAGTTTATTAACAAGTCATTTTTTGGCCAAACACGGTCAAGCATATAATGCCATGGCACATGCACACGTACATGCACGCCAAAAAAAGAATCAGCGTTTACAAAATATAGCTTTGTGACTACAAATAACTGAAATTTTAGTGCAACAAAAGCGCATATCAAAGTGCACGAAGGGACCATCCACTGTTACTGTTCCATTCTGGCTTATTGACTCAAGATATAAACAGGACTTAAAAAAGCTCAAGGTTTACCAAGATTAGACCAAGCATAGCTGCAATATCGGGAACGGGCTACTGCAGCTTTGAGAAAATTTACAGATCTGCTAAACTGAGTTGTGCAAATATTGTATAAACCAAGTTGATGCCATTGAACAGCATCATCTGGGTCCTCTTGGATTGCCTACAAATAAGATGTCATGGTAAGAAAATCATTTCACTACGTCCCAGTGATCACAATTTGCACTAGCCAGCTCAGGTTAATGTGAATGACTTTATTTAATGATGGTCTGCAAAACATCACCTGCTTTAGTGTATAAAGAGCTCGCTCTTCTGCCTCATTTAGATTGATCTGTTCAGCATCATAAGCAGCTGCAATTTCATGTTGTGCCCTATGAGCCATTGCCAACCCTGCCCATGCAATTGGGACATCAACTGCTGAAGGGTCTCCTTCTTTTAAAACTGTTGCCATTTCAGTTGCAGCCCAGACAAGTTGATCATCAGAACACTGTGACCTTACAGCATCTCTGATACGGTGAGCTGCAATAGCATACCGAGCTGGCATATGATTTGGCTCCAACTTCGCTGCCTGCATAGCATAGTTCAATGAAAAACTTATGTCAGCTCTATATACACTTAGACAGTATACCAAGCTTTTAGCACCTGTCACAATGAAATGTAAAATTGAGACCATCCAAGGTTTAACAGTATTGAATATCTCCAGTAATATGAATCTGGAAGAAAACTGGCTAATAGATGAGCAGTATTTAAGTTGCCTGGTTGTAGGTCCAACGAAGTTTTCAGATCATAAACACATTGCGATAACAATTAACAAGCAGGCCAGACCAGACTGGATGGATATACTCTGACATTACGTAGGGAATGTCACAGTGCTACAGTACTGGTGGCATTCCAAGGATATTAGCCATCGGATCCAGGATGAATGGCTCAGATCATATGCTACAGTCACTGTTTTAAAGTCAGCCAACTAGTCGCGACTAGGCGACGACTAGGCGGGAAGTCGCTGCGGCAGGACAAGTCGCGACCCTCGACCTGCCTCGCCGGCCAAGTCGGCTGACTCGCCGCCTAGTCGCCGACTAGATGCGACTAGGCACAGCTAGGGAGTCGAGCAACCAGCGGGCTGGCCCACAAGCACATAAAACATAGTCCATGCCCAGTGCCCCAGCCACGCCCCGCTGCATTGCGAACCCTAGCCGCCGCCCTAGCCAAATGGCGCGTGAAAGCAGTGCCGCCGCCGCCGTCAGTGCGCCACCGCTACCGGTGCGTCCGCGTCCACGTCGTCACCAGCCGCCGCCGCCTAGCCCCATGTACTCTATTTTTCCTCCTCCTTTCTGTTCCCATGCCCAGTGCCCCAGCCATGCCCCCTGCATTGCGAACCCTAGCCGCCGCCCTAGCCAAATGGCGCGCGAGAGCAGTGCCGCCGCCGCGTCAGTGCACCGCCGCGTCAGTGCACCGCCGCTACGCGTCCGCGTCGTCACCAGCTGCTGCCGACTAGCCCCAGGTACTTTGTTTTTCCTCCTCCTTTCTCCCGGCCGGCCTCCTCCTTTCTCACTCAACTACTAGTGATGTCGTGGAGGCCAAGACCAACAACTACAAGTGTTGCACCTCCAGGTTCCTATCTACCTCTGTCTGTATGTTTTTTCCCTAGAAAATGATCGGTATGTCTATAGAATATTAGAGAGTATAGTTAATGGCTAGCACTCGACTAGTCAAAATTTAGCAACTAAAACTAATTAAATAACATAAAGCTATTAATCAAATCTGACCATTCCTTTTGCAAACTAAACAAATTTTGATAAGTCAGACTGGTATAGTGTAAAAATAGTATTTCTGTGCAACTTTTATTCAATAGCTAGAGTTAGAATAGGAATATAGATATCAGGCACACAAATTCAACATTAAGTACAAATGGAAACAATTATTCCCAAATATTTTTTAAACCTATATGCCTGTCAAAGTCAAACTACATGTATTATAATATGAGTAGTTATCCAGAGAGGTTGTCCAGGTCAGTTATGAGTTATAACCAACAAGCTGGATTCTGATAACCATGTCTAATTGAAATACTCATTTTAAATTGAAAGCATTGCAAAAAGTTAGTCCCTTGCGTCTTTAAAATGTTCTGGAACTAAAAGTATTGGCTATTGAACTGAGAACACCAGCCAGCAGTGAACGATTAAATGGCCACTGGCCTTATATGGATATGAACGTACTTACTGTTAATAACACAATTTCAAGAAACATTATTTGAATTCAGCTATAACAAACACTGAATTCAACATTGCTTCCCAGTTCCCCCACTCAATTTAAAAAAAGATGCAGCAAACAACAAATAATCATAAACATAAACAAGTGTACATAGCTGGATCATACATTGTCTTGTCAACAGAGCAATTTGTCCAGGCGCTGACATGACATATGATATATCAACACTAAAAGTTACCTGCTCTAAACACCTCCTTGAATTTTTATGTTCACCAGCCATGTGATATGCATTTGCAAGATTAACCCACACTGACGCAGCTTTAGGATCAGCCTTCGCTGCTGCAAGTAAGCACTCTTTTGCAACAACTAATGCTTCTTTCTGGTGCAGATGAGAGCCTGCACTGACATTACCTCCTGTCCCTGATTTGTACTGATGTATTAGACAGCAACTAAAAGTAATAACTGACGGTCAGAATATCCTTGTGCTTCTTGAACATAACAACTTTCTTGAGACTTACTTTGGCAAAAAATAACTAATAAATGGATCTAGCAAGTCCAAAAACTGAAAAAAAAAAAAATGTTCCGTTGCTAATTGCTATCTTATTATCTAGTGCCCATCAATTTATCTAGAGCATCAGGCCAAAGGGACAGTCATGTGGACTAGATGTCGGCACAAAGAAGAGCATAGATGCTCCTTCATATTTACCTAATTAATTTATGGTGCATTGATGTACAAACAAAGGTTCTGCACAGCTCAAAATTTACAGAGCTTAGTGGTAATCAAAAGTATGGTTCTAACATTGATCCAAGGCATGGTGTGAATGTGAAAATACTAAAGCAGAGAAGACTATGGCAGGCAGGCTGATGGCATACCTGAAACCAAATATCCATATTTGCATAGAAGGAGAGCTGCATAGTTCACCAGAGCAGCTGGGTGGTTTTGATCTTTGATAACAAGCTCTTGAAAGCATTTTGCGGACATCTCTAGATTCCCACTGGAAGTTGATAGATATTAGCAGTCTTAATGAAGGAAATGAAACCTGAAACCGTAATTTCAAAGTTCAAACCTTTGAACATGTGCAACACCAAGATTTGCGAAGGAGTCCAAGTAATCTGGTGCAACGGCTGTGAGGGAAGAAAAAACTGAAATAGCACTCTGGACAAGTGAGCAAAATCATCAACCAGTTAGGCAGTTATTCCAAGACATTTCATTGTATAGACACTGATGTATGATCAATGGAAAGGACTGTAAAAGGTTTAGCATGTCAGTACCTCAAGTTGACCACTCCGTAGAAGAACTAAACCAAGGATATTCCAAACTGCTGCCTGCCTAGGGTCTGACTCAACTGAACTCTTCAGCTTAACAAGGATTTCACCCAGCTCACCAGTTTGAAGCTCTTCATCAAAACTATCACCCATGCTTGTTTGCAAAATGCACTGCATGAGGAACTAGCTGAGTCCAACTCCAAGAGGACTAAATAATATTTGCTACATAGTACTATGCGTTAAACGTTGCCAAGAATATAAATGGAAAATTAATTATAAATAAGTGAAGTTTCATTTTTTAAGTGAATGAACCTGAGCATGGTGTATCCTCACTGATGAGAGTAAATCAGGTCTCCGCACTTCTTCTTCGTCTTGTAACAATATTTCAGATGACTTCTCATATTCTGATATTGCCTGGGAGGTTTCTGCAACTGGTTGAGCTTTATGCAAGTGCTAGCTTCAAATTTCAAGGTGAAGGGTCATTTACCTTTTGTGGCTGACCAAGTCGTTGGTACATCAAACCCAACATAAAATGTGCATGAGCATTCTTAGGCATCTTCCGGGCAACATGAACCAAAGCCTGCAAAAAGAAGGTAAAATCTCTTAGCCACATATCTGTTGATCGTTTTCATTTAAATCACCAACTTACACATCAAGACAATGACTGTTGTTTTGCACAAGATTGCAGATGGAAAAAGCCATAAACGTTCACCGTCCACATCCAGTTATTAGGACTTAGGAGAGAAAACTCACAGCTTTCAGGTTGATAACTTTCTCCTCACGTGGAACAGAAACCCCTTGACAATGTTGATCAGCTTCTGCTTACAAGAAATACAAAGTCAATAATTTACAGCACAAATACCATTCAGTCATGTGCTGTACGCTTGTACGTGAATTAATCAATTAGCATCATAGCATGTACGACCTTCACATTCAACAGTATCAGAGTCCTTCGTTGCAATCACATTTTTCGTCAAACCACCCTCCTCGTTGCCACTCCTGCAAACAAAATTTCAGCATTTTGTAAACAAATAATCGGTGCGATTTTTACCTGTGCGACCATGACATCTTAATCAGTGAGATTTCATGAAGTTATATTAAATGTCATCTAATGTTGAATCGTGTTCGAATTCTAATGAGTGACCTGCTAAGTAAACTTCAAACTTCATCCAGATGAGCGTAACATAAGCAATAAATTCAGCACGCCGAGTAAATCATCGTGTTAAATTCAGCACGATTCATCCAAAATTTTCCTTCTGCAAGTGCAAAAATCACCTTCTCTAGTCTCTCTCTACCAAATCCTAGGGTTATGACTGACTGAGCAATCATGAATCGTGAGCCCGCGAGACTGGACGAGACTGGACTTTCCGAAGTATATTATTTGCAGGGGAGAGAAGTCCGTACGGTCAGATCAATAGCTTCGCGCCCGTACCTAGAGGAGGAGTCGACTGCGACCGACGGAGCGGCGGTGGAGGCGACGGCGGCGGCGACGGCAGGGTTGGGGGTTGGCGGAATATCCTCGCCGTCGCTCTCCGGCGGGTCGACGTTGAGGTCGGCCAGCATCACAGGCCTCGGCGGCGGGGTCTCCGGCATCGTCTCCGGCGAGTGGGATGAGTTTTGTGAGCTCCCGAATTCCCGATGCGGGGGTACAGGGTACCGCCTTGATGAGTGCTGACTGATGGGAAAATTTTTACTGAAAAATATCCATGGTTTGGAAGCAACTTAAAAAATGCCCCCAATCGCCCTGAACGAGAGTGGCATAAGAGCATGTATAATGGTTAAGACAGCAATCATTTCTAAGCATTATCATGTCACTTATAGAGATGATTTAGAGACAACTAATACAATGGTAGAGATGATTTAGAGACAGCTGCACATTTTTTATGCCACTCAATCACACATAGATTTCTTAATTCACGCGTAGAGTCATTTCTTGCATCGGAGACGGCTCAACTCTCTATGCGCACTCTCTCCTCCACATCATTATCTATTTTACATGGCAACCTTATAAACGGCTTACAGACAGCTGATGTGTACCATTGTACATGCTCTAAGAGGTCAGGGTGACCTGGCCGAGAGCACCAAGGTTCAGGCGCCCTGGCCGAGGGCGCCAAGGGGCCAGCCCTTCTGCCCACTCTCCTGATTGTTTTTTTCATTTGGATTCGTGGCCGCTGCTTATTCCGAGACGATTAAAAGAGAAAAATGAGGGCGCTAGTGCACCATCACTTCCTACCTGCCACTGCGCTGTCACTTCTCCTGCCTGTTTTTTGTTTCGGATTCCTGCCCCGGTGCTCATTTCGAGACGAATTAAAAAGATGGTGCTGCTACGCCATCACTTTCTGCCTGCCACACACGCATCGAGATTGCTGTCCTAAAGTCGGTATCGCTTGTTTTGCTAATAAATCATTAATTAGGAATTAATTGATTAGATGATTATGATAATGTAATGGACACACACTCGGTTATAAAAAGGTGAGCGATCCTCGATTCGCAGGCAAGGTGTTAGACAAGCAGCAGTGTTGTAACCACTTCACTTCACAAACAACCTCTGGCTACGAAGATAGTGACATGAAGTTCCCATCGCCATCAAGAGAGCCTCTATTTGAATCTGTCCTAAGAGATGTTCAGCCGTTCATGCGTCTATGCGAAAGTCTTTGCATTTTAAGAAAGTCCCTAGACATGTCTTACACTTACGGAAAAAGGGATTGGATATGCGTAAACTATCCGTACGACCGAACACCCGCGATGGAGAGAAAGGCAAAGTGCCCTATAGGTCACTTCTTACTTATTTGTTTTGTAACGAACATATACACGTAAATGCTAACCTTAATCTTATTAATCTCTATTGTGCGAGTTTGTGCAATATTTGGACGCGGATCAGACTCCCGAACAGGAGTGGCTGATGCACTGGGAAGCGGCGGAGCACAGGGCCAGTGCCGAGGAACGGTGGCAAGACGCCCTTAGGGAAGAAAGTAACAAGCGTTCGAGAGAAGAGTTTCAGGCACAGCACGAGGCTGACCGGCAGCAGCAGTTCAATAAGCGTAAGGCAGACCGTGCTAGAAAGCGCGAGAAGGCAGCTAGAGCCAGGGAAGCAAGACCTAACGCATTTGCGAAGGGGAATACCCCGCTGCACCCAGTAGTATGATTATCGTGTAGCACAACTATGTTTTTAAAATCTCTTAAGACATGTAGGTTTAATTATGATGCACTACTATAGTAGATTGTTTTATGAATCATACATGCCATTGCTTGTATCATGTAATACTAATATTTTATTATTTAATTATGGGTTCTCTAAAACATAGACTTTACCGGTAACATACGGAAAAGATAGCACAAGGTAAAATGACCCTCCTTTTTTTGTGACTGCGATCAGGATACAAGTACGCGTGCATTTTAAGACATTTGATTTGAAAAATAACAGACAAATACACCATCGAGTACTGCATGAATGATTTTGTTCGAAGTCTGGGTCTTCGAAGTGTCCGTACTCCCTCCGAAATTTCCTTCGTCTGTAGCTCACTAGTTCGTTCAGACTGTCGGGATAGTGACATCCACAAAGACATGTAAAATTCGTGCATGCGGGTTCACCTCATATTGTGGGTCAAGAACTAATTGTCTTCGCTGCCACGCTGTCTCTTGTGTACTAAGTAGACTATTTACTCGGTGCCCTAACTGTTATATTCTTCCATGCAGACAGTCTTACGTCGATGTAGCCATGGGGTATGGATCATCCATATATTCTGTAAAGCCACAATCCTGTACCTGTGAAATATAGAGTATATTCTCAATAACCTTTTTGTAACGTAATAAGATTAACTCTGATGATATACTCACCTCAAACATGGTACATCGATAAAATCTACGGCCCATAAAACCATCTGCAACATGATCAAAAATCTGCACGACCGTGTCCACCCCATGGAGGCACTTCAGCCATCCTCTATAGAACTTGGGATCTCTAAGCATCGTAGGATTTGTGTTGTAGTGAACTCTCGATACGACCGACAAATCTTCAGATGGTGCACGTGCTTGAACTCCTGAGCCGTGTGAAAGCCACCATCTAGGTGGCACAAATGGACGAGTAGTAGCATGCACGTTGTCCATATACTATACATAAAGAAAATGATAAAACACATACAACAATATATATAAGCAGAGTGAACATAATAAAATTAGGAAATATAGTCACATAATTAAACGAAAATTAAGAAGATGTTACCTCACAAACTTCTGAAAATACAGTGCCAGTGACAGGGACGAGTGTTTGAAAACGAGATATCTGCTGAGAGTGTTTGTGCGGTGCGAGAGTGGTGGGCATCGGGTGCCTGATTTAAAGAAAAATGGCTTGAGATTCCTGTCAGCGCGTGAGCGAGCAACTGCTTTTCCCTCCTCGTGTTGTCACATCGGTTTCAGAAAGACTGTGCGAGCAGCTTTTGCCTCTTCGTGTTGTCACATCGCCTTTTGAAACAGTGGTTTCCAGCTTGTGTCTAGTCGTGCTGTCACGTTGTTTTCGCTAAACTGCTGGCTTGCTGGGTTTATATTAACCCTCCCGCATCCAAACTATTTCCCCAGTTTAACTGCAAGAGAATAGGAAGAAGTGACTATTTTTTGAACAAAGTGTTGGAGTGTATGGCGTTCCCCAGGCACCGTCCCTCTCTCTTCCAACAGATATCCCGTTCGGCGTAGACGTGGAAATATGTTTGTGTGGGGATCCCTGTCGCTTGATAAAGTCATACGAACTGTCGTACACCTTCGGGCGTAGGTACTGGTCATATGCAAACCTTGCGTTCGATCCGTCTGAACAGATGCGGCGGAAAGGGAAACGCCCGGTAAGTAAACTTTATTTTCTCCATCGTTCTCAACTTACACATTTTTGAACACATTGATCTGATGTTTTCAATTAGCGTCCATTATGCGAGTTTGTGCAGTACCTCGACATGGACCAGACGCCCAAGATGATGGAGGACCTCGCGCTACACATAAGTATTGATGAAGCTGGGCGCGAGTATGATCAGAGGCATGCCACAGAGGATGAGAGGCTCCAGGAGAGGGAGATCAAACTAGAGAAACAACGTCGGCGTGCATGCTGAGAGGCTCAGGCGAAACATGAGCGCTAAGCCCGTGCTCATGATACTAAACTTAAGGCGAAGCGACATAGTGCAGTCAGAGCTCGTGAAGCAGGAGCTTCAGCTGAAGCGCTAAGGAAGGAAAAATATCCTCGAAACACGCAATAGATTGTTCACTTGTTTAAGTAAAATATATCATTTACAATTTCATAAAAGCATGCTTGGTCGATAGCCTTGCCTGAAACATGTAATTTAAACTTCCGTAATGTATTCAGTACTAGTGCTGACACACAAGTACGAGTAATCTACAATGCTGACCCCACTGATACCTTCTTCCCAATTTGCACATCGAACATTGGTAGCTTCGCATTTTATAATAGGTTTAATTAGCACGTTGGGAAGAAAGGAATCAGTGGGATCAACAATACAGATACTCTGCGAGGTCTATCCACACGTGACATTTAGAATCTGCGAGTAGAGATGAAGGGTGTTTAGTAAAAAAAAGGACAAATAAATGCATTATAGTAGTTAAGTAAAGAACAACCTGTGTTTACAAGTACCCCTGATATTATGCATTTTGCCTTACACAATTGCAACTAGCGGCAATAAACGCAACCGTTTAATCACCCAGTTGTACACCTTGACTAGTTTAGTTGTCATAACCCCAAACCGAGCACCATCTATGTCATATAGCAAGGCCCACTTCTCCCTTGGCTCATTCTCAATCCAGTCTGAAAAACACCTTAGGTTCCTTCCACGGCGACGAAGCAGCCCTAGTGTATCCACTCCTGGAAAGCGAAGACAAGGGCTCAACAATATCAGTGGTGCCTGCTGCTGCTTGTCGTGCCATTTCCCGGATGGAGCTGCCAGTTAGCTCATCGAGAGTGGCACATAATTGATCAAATTTTCGCTCCTGGTTCTGCTTACATAAGACTTTAAATAGAACCATGATCTTCTTTGCATTTGAACTGCCTGTGAAAATTGGCAGCAAGGTGACGCTTGCACCATCTATTTTTCATGCTCGGCCAATGGAAAGGATAACCCTAATATTCATGCAAGCTCTTTTTGCACTGCAAAGCTCTTGGTGTCGATTATGTATCAAACATATGTCTGGCCTGTCCTCAACCACACCGCACTTGAGCTCAGTCAAAAATCATAACCAACTATCATAGTTCTCACTTTCGATGAAAGCGAATGGAACAGGTAACAACTGATCATTCGATTCCATGCCTACAGCGGTCATAATTGTTCCTCTGTCATAATTGTTTCTTTATACTTCCCTATAAAAAATGTACCATCGCAACATAGCACCGATCGACAATGCTTGAAAGCCTCAACATAACATCCAAATGCAAAGAAAACACGCTTAAGGACCTTAACCCAACATGGTCATCATCTGAATGGTTTTGAATATTGAAATACATGCGATGATTTCTTGTCTTCAAGACCTCCAGCAAACGAGGTAGGTTGTCGTACGAAGCTTCATAGCTACCATAATGAGACACCAATGCCTTCTGTTTAGCCATCCATGCTTTTTCATAGTCTATCTTATATTTATACCTCGTTTCACATGCATTCATAATAAACTGCATCGCTATATCCTATTTCTGAATAATCTCTTACTTCAACATAGCAGCAATTCAGGTTGAACTCATGTTACGATGTTCCTGCAGCATGTCACTTAAGATACATGTGTGTGGGTGCACGCTTGAAATCTACTACTTCAAAGCAAATTTTAGGCTTACTCGCGTGCACTCTAAACTCGCAATCATTCTAAATGTATCGGACCATGCACCTACTCTTGTCATATTTATCTACCTTGAACTGTCGTTGCATATGTATAAACCACATCTTCACAGCATTTTGCACAGCCTCCATTAAACTATATATTTGTCCTTCACGCACCTCACTCACCCCAATGACAGTTGATGATCCGTGACCATCATCTACAAGAAGCTCATTTGAATTGCTTCTATCACATTCTTCTGTCTTCCTCATCACTTGAAATATCGTCTGTTTGTAGCTGTTCCTCCTACATCGTCTGTGCATCATTATTGTTTATATCATCCACAATTGCTTCGTTAATCTCTCCCATGTCAGCTACATATTGTCTGTCCCCACCTTGTTCCTCCACAACATGTTCTTCTCGACCTATTCTTTCGGAAACACCTTCTTCTACTACAATACCTCCTGATTCGTTCCACAATGTGTCAGCGTAGCCTCTCTGTATTGCCATCCTACTGCCTTGTCTAGCTTCGCCATCATTTTGTGCTATAGGGATAGTCGGCATCAGGGTAGCTTCCACCAACACAACAGCCCAACAATTTCTACTCTGACACCCCTGTATAAATCTCAGCAGGCCATTCTCTGTGTTCAGGGCAGTTAGCTTATAAAATGGGGATTCTACAGACTTAGTCCATAAAGCATGTATTCAAACTATATGATTTTTCGGTGACCACGCAAATAATTGATAAATCCACATTTGCAGTCCATGAAGCTTTATGTTGTTCGCATCTGGATAAATTGTCTGCACGTAAGCAAATTAACTAAGGTCTACCCCATTCGGACCTTTCATGATATTACCAAGACCATAATGGATGACAAACGGTAACATATTCATTATCTGAAATTAAGGAAAAATTAAGTACTTCATTATTAATACCTACAAAGATAACTATACTGCTAAATTATCTATTATATTATCTGCTAAAAACAATACTCAATTATTCATAACTACAAAATTACCCCTAAAATCCACGACGTTAAATATAAGTACATTACTAAATTATCTATTAGTAATATAATAACAGATTGACTATCCTACCATGGTTTGAAACATAAAATAAATTGTATAAAATTATTAAAAAAATATCTTTTTTACTATACTTACCAACAACAGCTCATTCGTCGCTTCCTTATACTCCCTCCCTCAACTAACTTCTCTCTAGATGAGAACCAGGCTCTCTACTGTGTTCAAGCTCCGACAGCGGGAGGTGGGAATGAAGCTCTCGGCTGGGGGTTGGGGATTTATAGGCGCCCTGCCCCCACTAGGCGCCCTCGCTCGGGGCGCCCTGTCCACCCAAGGCGCTCGCCCTCGCCCTCCTAGGCGCTCTCGCTCGGAGCGCCCTGAGGCGTTGGCGCCCTAGCGGAGGGCGCCTAGCCCTTGGCGCTCTGACCGGTGGCGCCAAGTCTTAAGATGCCGCCCTGGCCGAGAGCGCCTAAGGGAATTTTTCCAATTGCGTGCACAGCGTGGGCATTTCTTCGCTTGCGCTTTTTTTAGGGCAAACAGTAAAAATTTTCACTGACGGGAGCTCGGGAGTCATAGCCCTCTCAGTGTGGGACTGGCAAAATAACGGAATGAGAGAATGGGAAATATGTGGGAATTGAATTTTCGGTCCCTCGAATTGAATTTCTTTTTTATAAGTGGCAAGTTCTCATTTCTTCGCTCAATTTCTTTTAAACAAACAAGGAAATTTACAACACATATCTTTCAATTTTCATTTTCTAATCTTAATTTCCTCCAACCATCAGACCATATGGGACACAAGTATTAGAGCAATAACAATGCATTATTGCTTACATCTACTATCTATATAAAGCAGAGCTAAACGGAGCCACCACATTAATCTAAAATTCTAGTAATTCCCACGTTCTATTCACCAAAGTTGTTAAAACCAACTCATGATTGGTTGATGAAGATCTTAGGCTCGATCCCTAGTGATGGAACTGCAAAGTCGTGAATTACGCCTGCACCTGTAACAATAAATCGGATGTGTGTATCAATTGGTACTACTACTCGGTTATCAACATCTAGTAGTCGTAGTTGTCCATCTTAAAGATCTGTTTCAGGAACCAGAATCCAAGAAAATTGATTCTCCATCTTCATGTTTGAAGTCTGAGTACTCGTATGACCAGTACCATTGGTGTCCTGTGATCCTCAAATATCTTTTTGGAAACATCTCATCGCTTCACAGGGCGAAGCAAGAGCTTTCTTTGAAAAAAGCGCCTGGCAGGCTTCTTAAGTTCGGCTTACCTGGTGTGCTTTAGTTGGTGGGCCTCAACAGATCTCTTGCTTTGTAGTTCCGCCATCCTGAAAGACTACTTGCGCTTAGCTTAGGATTTCCTGCGGCCAGTGAGTAACTACTAATGTAGATAACTCAAAGTGGTCTGACTGCTCTCTTTGTTTACGAGGATAAGATTGCGGTCAATCGACTTGCTTGCTCGAGTCCAATCTCGCTTTTCCAGCTTGAGAACAAGGACTGAGACAGAAGCAAATGGATAAACGGAAACAAGCTCGGGTTATTACGTAAAGAGGGGCTGCTTCGAGGTCATAGATCTCCCATTCCTCCTGCGGCCTTCACCAGGTGTTGGGACAGTGGGCTTTGGAAAGATCATTCTTTCATGCTTGAGTGAGGCTTGCGAGCTGACCTAACTGCTCGACTTGAGCATTCCTCGAGGTATAGTATAACCAATTCGCTTGGGATAACCTCAAGTCCTAAATTCATAGATGGGAATTGATGAATCAAAGAAGCTGTAGGAATGGGTCACAAGGTCAGCATATATATATTTATAGAGTCTAGTAGATAAGCGAATAGACTGATCGATAGCTTTACTCTTGCTATACAAGATAAGTAAGCTTGCGAATTGGCAAATGGACACACACTGGGCTATAAAAAGGTGAGCGGTCCTCGATTCGCAGGTAAGGTGTTCAGACAAGCAGCAGTGTTGTAACCACTTCACTTCACAAACAACCTCTGGCTACGAAGATAGTGACATGGAGTTCCCATCGCCACCAAGAGAGCCTCTATTTGAATCTGTCCTAAGAGATATTCAGCCGCCCATGCGTCTATACGAAAGTCTATGCATTTTAAGAAAGTTCCTAGATATGTCTTACACTTACGGAAGAAGGTATTGGATATGCGTAAACTATGTGTACGACCGAACACCCGAGATGGAGAGAAAGGCAAAGTACCCTATAGGTCACTTCTTACTTATTTGTTTCATAACGAACATATACACGTAAATGCTAACCTTAATCTTATTAATTTCCATTGTGCGAGTTTGTACAATATTTGGACGCGGATCAGACTCCCGAACAGGAGTGGCAGATGCACTGGGAAGCGGCGGAGCGCAGGGCCAATGCCGAGGAACGGTGGCAAGACGCCCTTAGGAAAGAAAGTAACAAGCGTTCGAGAGAAGAGTTTCAGGCACAACGCGATGCTGACCAACAGCAGCAGTTCAATAAGCGTAAGGCAGACCGTGGCAGAAAGAGCGAGAAGGCTGCTAGAGTCAGGGAAGCAAGACCTAACGCGTTTGCGAAGGGAAAATACCCCGCTGAACCCAGTAGTATGATTATCATTTAGCACAACTATGTTTTTAAAATCTCTTAAGACATGTAGGTTTAATTATGATGCACTACTATAGTAGATTGTTTTATGAATCATACATGCCATTGCTTGTATCATGTAATCCTAATATTTTATTATTTAATTATCAGTTCTCTAAAACATAGACTTTACCGGTAACATACGGACATGATAGCACAAGGTAAAATGACCCTCCGTTTTTTGTGACTGTGATCAGGATACAAGTACACGTACATTTTAAGGCATTTGATTTGAAAAATGACAGACAAATGCACCATCGAGTACTGCATGAATGATTTTGTTCGAAATCTGGGTCTTCGAGGTGTCCGTACTCCCTCCGAAATTTCCTTCGTCTGTAGCACACTAGTTCGTTCGGACTGTCGGGATAGTGACATCCACAAAGACATGTAAAATTCATGCATGCGGGTTCACCTCATATTGTGGGTCAAGAACTAATTGTCTTCGCTGCCACTCTGTCTCTTGTGCACTGAGTAGACTATTTACTCGGTGCCCTAACTGTTGTATTCTTCCGTGCAGACAGTCTATTTACGTCGATGCAGCCATGGGTATGGATCATCCATCCATTTTGTAAAGCCACAATCCTGTAGCTGCGAAATGTAGAGTATATTCTCAATAACCTTTTTGTAACGTAATAAGATTAACTCTGATGATATACGCACCTCAAACATGGTACATCAGTAAAATCTACGGCCCGCAAAACCATCTGCAACACGATCGAAAATCTGCACGACCGTGTCCACCCCGTGGAGGCACTTTAGCCATCCTCTATAGAACTCGGGATCTATAAGCATCGTAGGATTTGTGTTGTAATGAGCTCTCGATACAACCGACAAATCTTCAGATGGTGCGTGTGCTTGAACTCCTGAGCCGTATGAAAGCCACCATCTAGGTGGCATAAATGGACGAGTAGTAGCATACACATTGTCCATATACTATATATAAAGAGGATGATAAAACACATACAACACACACACACACACATATAAGCAGGGTGAACATAATAAAATTAGGAAATATAGTCACATAATTAAACGAAAATTAAGAAGATGTTACCTCACAAACTCCTGAAAATACAGTGCCAATGACAGGGACGGGTGTTTGAAAACGAGATATATGCTGCGAGTGTTTGTGCGGAGCGAGAGTGGTGGGCATCGGGTGGCTGATTTAAAGAAAAATGGCATGAGATTCCTGTCAGCGCGTGAGCGGGCAGCTGCTTTTCCCTCCTCATGTTGTCACATCGGTTTCAGAAAGACTGTGCGAGCAGCTTTTGCCTCTTCGTGTTGTCACATCGCCTTCTAAAACAGTGGTTTCTAGCTTGTGTCTAGTCGTGTTGTCACGTCGTTTTTCGCTAAACTGCTGGCTTGCTGGGTCTATATTAACCCTCCCGCATCCAAACTATTTCCCCTGTTTAACTGCAAGAGAATAGGAAGAAGTGACTATTTTTTGAACAAAGTGTTGGAGTGTATGGCGTTCCCCCAGGCACCGTCCCTCTCTCTTCCAACAGATATCCCGTTCGGCGTAGACGTGGAAATATGTTTGTGTGGAGATCCCTATCGCTTGAGAACGTCATACGAACTGTCGTACACCTTCGGGCGTAGGTACTGGTCATGCGCAAACCTTGAGTTCGATCCATCTGAACAGATGCGACGGAAAGGGAAACGCCTGGTAAGTAAATTTTATTTTCTCCATCGTTCTCAGCTTACACATTTTTGAACACATTGATCTGATGTTTTCAAAATTGTTTGCGTCCATTATGCGAGCTTGTGCAGTACCTCGACATGGACCAGACGCCCGAGATGAAGGAGGACCTCACGCTACACATGAGTATTGATGAAACTGGGCGCGAGTATGATCAGAGGCATGCCGTAGAGGAAGAGAGGCGCCAGGAGAGGGAGATCGAAACAACGTCGGCGTGCATGCGAGAGGCTCAATCGAAACATGTGCGGTCAGAGCTCGTGAAGCAGGAGCTTCAGCTGAAGCGCTAAGGAAGGGAAAATATTCTCGAAGCACGCAATAGATTGTTCACTTGTTTAAGTAAAATGTATCATTTACAATTTCATAAAAGCATGCTTGGTCGATAGCCTTGCCTGAAATATGAAATTTAAACTTTCGTAATGTATTCAGTACTAGTGCTGACACACGAGTACGTGCTGACACACAAGTGAGTAGAGATGCAAGGTGTTTAGTAAAAAAAAGGACAAATAAATGCGTTATAGTAGTTAAGTAAAGAAACAACCTGTGTTTGCAAGTACCCCCTGATATTATGCATTATGCCTTACACAATTGCAACTATCGGCAATGAACGCAACCATTTAATCACCCAGTTGTACACGTCGACTAGTTTAGTTGTCATAACCCCAAACCGAACACTATCTGTGTCATATAGCAAGGCACACTTCTCCCTTGGATCATTTTCAATCCAGTCTGAAAATACCTTAGGTTCCTTCCACGGCGACGAAGCAGCCATAGTGTATCCACTCATGGAAAGCGAAGACAAGGGCTCAACAATATCAGTGGTACCGCCGCTGCTTGTCGTGCCATTTCCCGGATGGAGCTGCCAGTCAGCTCATCGAGAGTGGCACATAATTGATCAAATTTTCGCTCCTGGTTCTGCTTACATAAGACTTTAAATAGAACCATGGTCTTTTTTGCATTTGAACTGCCTGTGAAAATTGGTGGCAAGGTGGCGCATGCACCACCTATTTTTCATGTCCAGCCAATGGAAAGGATAACCCTAACATTCCTGTAAGCTCTTTTTGCACCGCAAAGCCCTTGGTGTCGGTCATGTATCAAACATATGTCTGCCCTGTCCTCAACCACACCGCACTTGAGCTCAGTCAAAAATCATAACCAACTATCATAGTTCTCACTTTCGATGAAAGCGAATGGAACAGGTAACAACTGATCATTCGATTCCATGCCTACAGCGGTCATAATTGTTCCTCTGTCATAATTGTTTCTTTATACTTCCCTATAAAAAATGTACCATCGCAACATAGCACCGATCGACAATGCTTGAAAGCCTCAACATAACACCCAAATGCAAAGAAAACACGCTTAAGGACTTTAACCCAGCATGGTCATCATCTGAATGGTTTTGAATATTGAAATATATGCGATGATTTCTTGTCTTCAAGACCTCCAGCAAATGAGGTATGTTGTCGTACGAAGCTTCATAGCTATCATAATGAGACACCAATGCCTTCTGTTTAGTCCTTCATGCTTTTTCATAGTCTACATTATATTTATACCTCGTTTCATATGCATTCATAATAAACTGCATCGCTATATCCTGTTTCTAAATAATCTCTTACTTCAACATAGCAGCAATTCAGGTTGAACTCATGTTACGATGTTCCCGCGGCATGTCACTTAAATACATGTGTGTGGGTGCACGCTTGAAATCTGCCACTTCAAAGCAAATTTTAGACTTACTCGCGTGCACTCTAAACTCGTAATCATTCTAAATGCATCGGATCGTGTACCTACTCTTATCATATTTATTTAGCTTATAAAATGGGGATTCTACAGACTTAGTCCATAAAGCATGTATTCAAACTATATGATTTTTCGGTGACCACGCAAATAATTGATAAATCCACATTTGCAGTCCATGAAGCTTTATGTTGTTCGCATCTGGATAAATTGTCTGCATGTAAGTAAATTGACTAAGATCAACCCCATTCGGACCTTTCATGATATTATCATGACCATAATAGATGACAAACAGTAACATATTCATTATTTGAAATTAACGAAAAAATTAAGTACTTCATTATTAATACCTACAAAGATAACTATACTGCTAAATTATCTATTATATTATCTGCTAAAAACAATACTCAATTATTCATAACTACAAAATTACCCCTAAAATCCACGACGTTAAATATAAGTACATTACTAAATTATCTATTAGTAATATAATAACAGATTGACTATCCTACCATGGTTTGAAACATAAAATAAATTGTATAAAATTATTAAAAAAATATCTTTTTTACTATACTTACCAACAACAGCTCATTCGTCGCTTCCTTATACTCCCTCCCTCAACTAACTTCTCTCTAGATGAGAACCAGGCTCTCTACTGTGTTCAAGCTCCGACAGCGGGAGGTGGGAATGAAGCTCTCGGCTGGGGGTTGGGGATTTATAGGCGCCCTGCCCCCACTAGGCGCCCTCGCTCGGGGCGCCCTGTCCACCCAAGGCGCTCGCCCTCGCCCTCCTAGGCGCTCTCGCTCGGAGCGCCCTGAGGCGTTGGCGCCCTAGCGGAGGGCGCCTAGCCCTTGGCGCTCTGACCGGTGGCGCCAAGTCTTAAGATGCCGCCCTGGCCGAGAGCGCCTAAGGGAATTTTTCCAATTGCGTGCACAGCGTGGGCATTTCTTCGCTTGCGCTTTTTTTAGGGCAAACAGTAAAAATTTTCACTGACGGGAGCTCGGGAGTCATAGCCCTCTCAGTGTGGGACTGGCAAAATAACGGAATGAGAGAATGGGAAATATGTGGGAATTGAATTTTCGGTCCCTCGAATTGAATTTCTTTTTTATAAGTGGCAAGTTCTCATTTCTTCGCTCAATTTCTTTTAAACAAACAAGGAAATTTACAACACATATCTTTCAATTTTCATTTTCTAATCTTAATTTCCTCCAACCATCAGACCATATGGGACACAAGTATTAGAGCAATAACAATGCATTGTTGCTTACATCTACTATCTATATAAAGCAAAGCTAAACGGAGCCACCACATTAATCTAAAAATTCTAGAAATTTCCACGTTAATCGAAAAATATCGTAGAAAAAAGAAAAAATCTACATAGTTGAAGATCCCGCCGCTTTGTGGCAATTGGGAATTCTATTCACCAAAGTTGTTAAAACCAACTCATGATTGGTTGATGAAGATCTTAGGCTCGATCCCTAGTGATGGAACTGCAAAGTCGTGAATTACGCCTGCACCTGTAACAATAAATCGGATGTGTGTATCAATTGGTACTACTACTCGGTTATCAACATCTAGTAGTCGTAGTTGTCCATCTTAAAGATCTGTTTCAGGAACCAGAATCCAAGAAAATTGATTCTCTTTCACAATATCATATTTTCATTAATTTTGAAGATATATTTTATTAGCAATTAATGGTCAAAGTTGAATTTCGAAGACCGTGTCAATGTTCAAAATGACAAGTATTATGACATTGGAGGGAGTATTAAACCTGATCTAATATATTAGAGATAAACTTTCAATTTGATCTGTTATATTGGAGATAGATTATGAGTTGGATATTAGCCTAAAAAAAGATTATGAATTAAAGATAAAAAAACTCTATATGTTAACACAAATCTAGCCGTGCAAATGAGCGGGCCTAACACAAATCTAGCCGTGCAAATGCGCGGGCCACTTTGCTCGTTGTTACTTAAACAAGAGATGGTGTATTAATGATAGATTTAAAAACAAGCACTACATTGCATGTTTTCTTGAGTGGGTTTCTTAACATTGACTTTTAATTGGTAGAAAAGTTGTGGGAAGAAACATTGATCACCACAATAGGTTTTTAAGTCGTTTCCAATGCTTCGATTTGTGTGAAGTAATGGTTTCTACACCAAGAAACGATTGTCCTCCCTCTTTACATTAATTTGTTTCCACATAAGCAATCTATCCTACATGACACACGAAGAAACGGTGAAAAAACCTACAGTGCCCTTATGTATTGCTTATCTAGGCCCACAAAGTAGGTAAACCGCCCAAACAATTATTTTAAAATAGGAAAAAGAGCCTCAGCCAGCTAAACTTCGCCATTGTAAGTGGATGGGAAAGTACTGTGAATCACTCGAAAGGAGCAAAAAGTTTGGTTTTCTTCAAATTTTTGGTAAAGACAATCGTACTATTAAGAAGGATGTGACGAAAACGATTTCTAAATATATCAAGTGCTTACTGGATGGAGTATAACATAGGAGAGACAGCAACCATATTCCAATTTCAAGACACATGGTTTCACATTTTTAGGGGTTAGACTATTCGGTGCTAAGTACCGGAGTCTCCGGTACAAGACACATCGGACTATTTAGGATTCCAAGATTTGTGCTTCTTTATTTGATTATCCAAATAGTCATTCGAGTATCTGATACAAGTATCGGAGTGCTCGGTACCTATGAGTTTGAAATGTTTGGAATTTTAGGATTTGGTGCCCTTTGTCAATTCTCCTAATTTTCACTGGAGTATCCGGTGCTTGGATTGGGTATCTGGGACCCAAGAGATCAGAATGTTCGAAAGTTTAAGATATTGGGTTTCTTGTCTGTTGTCCATATTTTATATCGCAGTATCCAATATCTAAATCGAAGTGTCTGATGTGCGCAAAATCACAGTCCAGCGGCTAGCTCGAGCACCTCACCTATTTATACCCCTTCGGCCTTCCCCGTCAATCAAGTTAGGTTTAACACTTCACTCTTATCCAAAATCATCTCTAACAACCTCAGCAACATTAATCTTCTCCCTACCCTAAATCTCCTTTGTTCCAGACTTTGGGTAGGATTTAGTGAGATCGAGTGCCCCATTGAGCTACTTTCATTTTTTGAGCACTCGATTCAACTTCAATCTTGTCCTTCGCGTGGATTTGTTACTATTGAAGGTTGAGATTCCTACATGGCTAGGCATCGCCTCAAGATACCAAAGCTTTTGTGGTGTGTCGAGGAAGTTTATAAAGGTCGATTCCGTCTTTAGAAAGGAAGGAACCAAGGAGTTAAGCCGAGGGGTCTTCATGTGATCTCGGTAAGGGAAATGTCTGAAAGAGACCCGGACTCAAATATGATCAAGTCTACCGCAATGGAGTCCACTCAAGCATCCAAACTTTAGGAACACGTTGGTGCGTCTCCTCTTTGACTTTTGGGTTTCTCCTCTCTTTGCTCGTTAGCTCGATTTGCTTTGATTTGATCTTATGTCTGTGTTTAGCTAGCACCTTTCAATGTTATTGCTTATATTTGTGTTGTGAATTAGTTTTTTGTGCAGATGATAGCTTGAAGTTGTGAGGCGAGATTGAAATTCAACCTTAAATTTGTTTTTAGGTTGGACTATCTGATGTTTCGCATCAAATACTCCGATAACCATCAGACTATCCGGTGTTTGGGACCGAGCTATTCAGAGTGTGGCATCTAGGCACCTCATTTTTTATTGAAAAAATTGTTAAAGGGTTTTGGTGATGATGACATCAATTAAGTTAAATTAGACTCATTTCAGATCATTTAGACTCATATTATGAGTTTTCTCCTTGATGATGCAGTATCAAGCTTAAAGACAAGATTAATGACATTTTAGCTAGATGAGGCTCGTGAGTTGTTTCAAACCTGTAGCTAGGTTTTATTTGTTCTTTGTGTACTATTAAGGGGGTTTCACTTTATTACTCTTCTGAATAATATTTCTCTCAATCTCATGAAAAAAATTTGGAGAAACCAAATCCTAAAACCTTAGTAATTTTGTTCTTTCAAAGATATACATGTTAACACCGGACAAGTTTTTTTTCTCTATCTTTTAGTACGGTGTTTGTCGCAACCCCGGCTTCACCGGGATCTATTCACAATCCATTGCTAGTCCCATAGATCAATGCTAGCAACTTGTGAGCGACAGTTTGTTGAACATCATCACACAATCACAATAACTAAGAGAAATTATATATTATGCAAAAGTAATTGTTACACAACTACTTATTACAATAGTTAATTAAAGATGACATAATATTGTCAATAATATATCAGAGTGCGGAAATTCAAACATGCAGCGGAAAAGGTATGATGATGCTTCAATCCGACCCTTGAGCGTCAGCTAATCCTCATCAAAGTCCGGGACAAGATCCTCCTGATCCTGTAGATACACCGGACCTAATCCTTCTCCTGAATACAAATTTATCCATGGTTTGTATAATGAGTACACGGCTACCCAGCAAGAGTCCTTATATATGATGCAAGGTTATATAAACAAGAACAGGGTGGCTATTTTGCATAAACACCTATACTAATCAATATTAATTAAAGTGTTGTGAAAACATTTGTTGAACAATTAATAAAGATGAATAGACTCCCAAGATAACAAACAGAGCTCGGCTTCGAATTCAAATATGATTGAGAGTGTCTTATCCACTTGGATGATGATATGAAGATTATTACTTTTGAATTACCAATCCTATACGGCTTGGTGGAGGTTTATTGAATAGCTTGCTATGGTGGTCGTCGGAGCCTTAAAGATGGTTTATGAGGGCTAGGTGCTTGCCTATCAGAGTGGTGAAAAATAGCTGAGAGTAGAATGATGTTGTGGGCTCGACCGGGAGCCGGTATTTGGTGAAGGGCTTGCCTCAACGGGGAGTAGGAGGAGGACTCCGAACCTCGGTCAAAAATTGTTGTGTCCCTCTCTTACTTGTAGCATTTAATTTCAGTTATTTACTTTCAACAGCTATTCTTTACTTTGATCTTTCGCTGTCTTTTTGTTCTTTGCCTAGTATAGGACTTGCTAGCTAGATTTTGTAATTAATCACTAAAGGCCTGAACTTTAATTAAATTTTTTAAAATTTGCCTATTCACCCTCTCTGGGCCGACTAGATCTTTTCAAGGAGCCGGAAGCTTTCGTGTAATTTTGAGTTGAAAATTTTGTAATGCCTATTTACCAACGTCTAGGCGACATCTCAATCCTTTCGAGTGGTCTCGACATGGTCGAGAGCTAAGAGGGTGGCAATGACATGGTAGAAAGAGGAGGAGAAGGGAAGAACGACTGTAGTAGCAACATGGTGGAGAGTTTAGAGGGATTGGTGGACGAGTAAAAGATGGGAGAGCCGAGAGTCGAGCGCACGAGGGGGAGAGAGGGAGGGAGGGAGCAAGAGGATGGCAACGAGGTAACGCGTTTTACAGACCTGAGTAATCCCTATTGTCGGACGTGGGGTAGATCATCACTACGAGAGTGTTTTAAATAGTACAGTATAGTAGGCATAAATCAACTTATTTTTTTTAAAAAAAAAACCAGCCTGGACTGATATCGTGGCTAGTCCTAGCAATTTCTACGCGGCCAAAATTATGGACGGGTTTTCTATAAAAAAAAAACCTGTGGACTGATATCGTGGCTAGTCCTAGGAATTGGGCCGTGCCAGGCCGGCACGAACCCGTCGTGCCTCAGGCTTCAGGCCATGCCGGGCTGGCACGGACTGCCAAAAGCCAGGAACGGCACGGCCCAAAAGCCCGACGGCCGTGATCGGGCCGGGCTTGCCCGAGCACGGCACGCCCGACAAAACAGAGAGAGAAATGATTTTTTTATAAATTTGTAAATTATTTAATTGAAAATTTTGTCTATACAAAAAAAGATGCGTCTCGAAATTCTCTACAACTTTGATGTAGAACATAAATTCATCTAAGCAGCGGAAATGAAAAATATGTGTCTCCAAATTCTCTGCAACTTTTATATGGAAACAAAATTCATCCAAGCAACAAAAGATCACCAAAAATACAAATTGCTGACTCATGCCTCAGTTCGGGCCGTGCCAGCCCGAGCACGGCCCAAATGTTTGGGCCATGCTGAGCGGCCCGTCATGCCGGCTTCTCAAGCCCGGAATGGCACGGCAATCGGGTCGGGCCAGCACGGCCCAAATATTTTCGTGCTCGGGCCGGCCCATAATAGCATGGCCCAATTCCCAGGGCTAATCGTGGCTAGACCTGTTCAAATGCCGGGCCGGGCCTGAAAAAACCCGGTCCCGAAAAACCAGGCCCGAGCCCGAGGCGTCGGGCTCGGAAACTGGGCCGAAGCCCGAAAGCCCGGCCCGGTCACGACTAAAATCGGAAAAAACCCGGGCCCGGCCCGATGCACCGGTTGGGCTGGGCCGGGCTTTTTTGGGCCGGGCTCGGGCCGGGTTTGCGGGGCGGGCTTCCCGTGATCAGGTCTAATCGTGGCCCACTATCATACAACCCTTTTAGGCCATTGATATTTGGCGGGCCCACTGGCCAGTCTCAAATGGCGATAACGAGCTGAGCCGGAGGAGGCGAGAGCGTCAGGTCCCCGCTCTCCCCACCGCAACATGCCACTCGTCGGCTTTCACCGCCGCGGCCCGCCGCTGAAGCTCGCCGGCCGCGCCAATCGGCCTCCTCCGGCACGCACTACCGCGCCCAAACGCGGCACATCTTCCTCCCCTCCGCCTCTCCTAACCAGGAGGGGGGCCGTATCCGCCGCCTCGCTGCTCCTCTCCGTTCTTCCCCTCCCCGTCTCGTCGCCGCACCCCCCCGTGGCGTCCGCGTTGGAGGCAGAGGCTGGAGCAGGAGCAGGAGCAGGAGCAGGAGCAGGAGAAGGAGAAGGAGAAGGAGAAGAAGGAAGAGGCGCGGGGGAGCTGGAGCTGGAGCTGGAGCGGTACAACGACCCTGACCAGGGCTTCACCCTCCTCAAGCCCGCCTCGTGGCGCAAGGTACGAGCCACGCCGTACGACGAAGCACTTGAGCCGCCGCATGGTGCTGCAATGTAGCGGAAAACAATATACGTAGCAAGTCTCGAAATTCTCTACAACTTTGATGTAGAACATAAATTCATCTGAGCAGCGGAATATCTCGAAAAATATGAATTACCGAAATGAGTGACGTGGGTTCTAAAATAGTTAGCGCACTAAATATTTTTTATAAATTCATACATTGCTCAAATGAAAAAGTTAATGAAAAAGATGTGTCTCCAAATTCTCTACAACTTTCATATAGAAACAAAATTCATCCGAGCAACAAAAGATTACCAAAAATACAAATTGCTGATTCATGCCTCAGTTTGAGCCGTGCCGGCCCGAGCACGTCCCAAATGTTTGGGCCATGCCAAGCGGCCCGTTGTGCCAGCTTCTCAGGCCCGGAACGGCACGGCAATTGGGTCGGGCCAGCACGGCCCAAATAATTTTGTGCTCGGGCCGGCCCATAATAGCACGGCCCAATTCCCAGGACTAATCGTGGCCCACTATCATACAACCCTTTTAGGCCATTGACATTTGGCAGGCCCACTGGCCAGTCTCAAATGGCGATAACGAGCTGAGCCGGAGGAGGCGAGAGCGTCAGGTCCCCGCTCTCCCCACCGCAACATGCCACTCGTCGGCTTTCACCGCCGCGGCCCGCCGCTGAAGCTCGCCGGCCGCGCCAATCGGCCTCCTCCGGCACGCACTACCGCGCCCAAACGCGGCACATCTTCCTCCCCTCCGCCTCTCCTAACCAGGAGGGGGGCCGTATCCGCCGCCTCGCTGCTCCTCTCCGTTCTTCCCCTCCCCGTCTCGTCGCCGCACCCCCCCGTGGCGTCCGCGTTGGAGGCAGAGGCTGGAGCAGGAGCAGGAGAAGGAGAAGGAGAGGAAGGAAGAGGCGCGGGGGAGCTGGAGCTGGAGCGGTACAACGACCCTGACCAAGGCTTCACCCTCCTCAAGCCCGCCTCGTGGCGCAAGGTACGAGCCACGCCGTACGACGAAGCACTTGAGCCGCCGCATGGTGCTGCAATGTAGCGGAAAACAATACGTAGCAATGTAGTAGCGTGGTGGATGGATGGGGTTGCCTTGCGCATCTTGGTGCGTCGTGATTGTGGATCGGAGCTGTGAATTTCTCTCGTGTGATTGGTGAAGGTGGAGAAGGCCGGGGCGACGGCGCTCTTCCAGCAAGAGGGGAAAGGGAGCAACAACATTGGGGTCGTCGTCAACCCTGTCCGTCTCTCCTCACTGACGGAGTTCGGGACGCCACAGTTAGTTGCGGACAGGCTTCTGCAGGCAGAGAAGAAGAAGGTACACACCTGGGCAATCTTCTGGTCCAATCTTGAGTGCGCTACTTGATTCCTGCTGTATGATTATTTCTGTTTCGTTGACATTTAATATGTGCAAATGAACAGTTTATGTGGAAACTCAATCATTCAATACTGAAATCCTTTAGTTGTTTGTGTTGGGCTATATTGTTTCGGTAATGATTGCATCGATCCACACTAACCATATTTTAGATAATGAAAGAAATCAAACTTTCGGTCTTTGCACCAACCATGGATGCATACGGCCATTACAAATGTTTATTTGAAAACTTAAAACCAAAGTGAGATGACAATTGTCATGCTAATACAAGCAACAAGAAAAAAAAACAAAAAAAAAAGAAATAAGCTTCTGCCTCGTAATAATCAGACGACCCAAACATCTTGTTCATTATAATTTCAAGCATCCTCACATAGAAGATGATCATCGCTATTCACAAGATTCCTTTGCGATGTCATAAGAGCAGTCACTTCTAAAATATTCTCACAGAAAGAGACAAACTGTCGAAACAACTAGTCTTGAGTGTGAACCGGTCGAAAACTAGTGTTATAACTTAAAATTCACCACAAAGCAGCCCATAAAATCAACAAACTAAGAGGCAATCCAATAGGAACACCCATGCCCCCCAACATCGTCTGTAACAAGGTAACAACACCCATGTGTGTCGCTGTCGTTCAATCCGTCTAAAAAAGGTAGAAACTGAGATTTCTCTTGGGGTTGACACTTCAATACCCTTTTGCCACTCACTATCATTTTAGGGATCACCACTATAGGGCACTATCCTACCATCATTGGAGCCAATATCTATATCTGGTCGCCTCCTCTCACGGTCGACTGCACCCGCATCAAATCTGGTGACCTTGGCCAGGACGACAACGTGTCCACAAAGGACGCCTATTGGAGCTTCATGGCTCTGTCACGACCTCATGCACTGAGATGTAGCACAACTCCTATGGACGAAACACGCCCATAGAAAGAGCGAAACTAACCAAGCGGATGCACCCAAATCATGGTGCTCCCCACCGATGGCCGACCAGTCATTCTCCTCTTGGCATTGGTAAGGACATTAAAGTCACAAGGCAGCCGAATATGGATCTGGATCTAAGGTATTGTACTTAAAGGATCAGAGGAGAAGTGCGGAGAGGGGAAGGGAAAGGGGTGGTGGAGGACGGATCTCCCTACACTAACCATATGCAGGGAGCTATATATAATATGACATGGTTCCCAGTATTGTTAGAATCCTTGTACATCACTACATCTTGTATTGAATGAAGAGTAATTGAGTTGCATAACAGTTTCTGATGGTACTAGCTGTAAACGTTCTGTGCAAATGTTTTGAAGAAGTTTAGTTCTAGTATTGGAAGCTGACTTGAATCCTTTCCCTTAACACAGGAGAGTACCAAGTCCGCTGAGGTGATTTCTGCTGGAGAGAGATCAGGCCACGGTGGCCTGGCAGTGTACGAAATCGAGTACTCACTAGATAGCACCAGGGGAGGTATGAAGCGAATCTTCTCAGCCGCCTTTGTTGCTTCTAGGAAGCTCTATCTGCTCAATATAGCCTATTCAGATACCCAGGAGAAGCCATTGGACAGCCAGACTAGACTTGTTCTAGAACAAGTCCTCCATTCTTTTGATTCTATGTAGTTTTTTTTTTCCTTTTAACAGGAGAGACACGTCTCTCTTTTTGTCACCAGAGTTTCATAGTGTTCTTCTTCCAACAATCAACAAGTTATATCATCATCATATACTAGTACTACTTTTAGTTTTTAAGGAAGACTAATTTTAGTTTAGAAACCAAAAACTGTGGATCTGCTACACTTGCTCAGTGTCCCTGTTGCCAACATCTTACCCTATCAAGCTGGAAACCTTCAATTATGCACCTATTGCTCTTGGCATGTCCGGGCCTTATCATGCTATGGTGGGTTCTTGATGCGAGGAAGCGGTTCAAAGGGCCTATAAGGAGCATAAATGATTAGATTGCAAGGTTTGAGCTCACTTGTGGTTTTATTTTATTGTAGTGCTAGCAAGGGATACTAATTAGATGCTAATATTCTGCAGAAAGGAATATAGATCGAGAATTCGAGATTATGCAGGACTACAGGAGTAAATGTCAATCTCATGTTTTATTACTGGGCTATGTCCGTGGCTGGCCTGAATGCCTGATAATAGTAGATTAAGATGCCATGTTGTTTAGCTTCCGTTATAAGGTAGATGGACGGTAAGTTTTTGACAGGATGTTTTATCCTGAAAAGGCACCCAAAGTAACAGAATTAACATAATCATTATATTTCATTTATAAGCTTTATAAATAGTAGTTCTATCCTTTGAGCAAAACAAATAGTTGTCTATCACTGCTTCAAATTGTAGATACTAGAGAGAACTGACTGACCAATATGAATCGAATACCACATGCAGTTTAGCAGGACCTTCAGCATTATTTTAAAAGAAAAGGAGTGCTCCCACTTGAATGTTACCTTTTGATAGAAGGAAAACTTTGGCTCTATTCTTTTGAGCTTAACGACTTATCTACGCTTTGAAAAGACATGCTTTGGGTTTTTTGAGTCCGTTTTTTCGCTATTTCGAATATGAGCCCTAATGCTTTAAAAAGCGAGTCAAACAAAATGGATCAAAATCTCGAGGCTATCTCGAGAAACTCTCGAAATTTAGTCATTTCAGTCATTCAGCCGTTCAGATCAGCTTAAAAGAACAGAACCTTTATCTCCACGGAAATAATTTGTGAAGAAAGAGATCAGGCCTCAGTGGAATACTGTTTTATGGGATTGGTTGTTAACTGGGTAGCAGTACTACTGCAGTAGCACTGTTGGATGAATGAAGGGCTTCTTCTAGGATGCATTTGTTGCATCTAGAAAGCATTGTGCACACAACATAGCCTACCCATAAAGCACTTAGAAGCCATTGGACAGTCATACTATGATGATCCTGAAAGAAGTCTCTTCTTCATTTGGTATTTAATAAGGCTAGCAGAGTGCTCGTGCATGTCAACGGAATATCAAGTTTGGTAAATGTAAAAATGTTAAATTGTGCAGTGTGTTGGGTAGGTGGGGGCTTGGACGAAAATAGGATGGCCTGTTGGCGTCGAGAAGGTGGAGGCTTTGAGAAAAAAATAGAACCAGTGCATGTGCTAGGTAGGTTGGCAGTTGAGAAAAAAAAAATTAAAATTTGAAGAGAATGTACCACCACAAAAGTCTTTTGTTAGTAAAGATAATACCTTATCAGTTGAGAGGTATGGAAGGTATGCCATCTCTTAGCGAGTTCCTGGCAGTCACATATCCCAATACCCGCTGACGGTTTCTTTGGCGAAGTAGTAAAAATAGAAGTGTCATTATGTTCTTTCCCCAATATAATTATACCCCGTTCCTTTATCTGAATTATACCTCGATTTACATATATACATGGTCTCTTGTTTGGCAGACTCTCCATTTTACAACTTGTGCTATCTTTAGTAATGGGTGCAACCAAGAAATGCAGCACATGCTGTGTACTGTATATGATTACATGGAGGTTTATTATCTGACAAAGCAAGATTACATCATTTGATTATCTTTATTTTGCAACGACCATAACAAAGAATCTGGCGTGATCCCAAGCAAGGATCATGAAGCTGGCAATACCTATATAAATATTTAAACAGAGCCCCCCGGTGTTCTGGAAAGAGACTGGAGATCAGTATGTCATCCTCTTTAATTATACTGGAACTCAAAAATATTTGTACTTGAATTCTTGCAATAATATCGGATTAGCATCGTAATATCGTATGAGATCTTGATGAGCAGGCCAAATGATGTAATGATGTAATCTTTAATTCCAGTGAGATAGTCATAGTCACATGGGACATGACGTGCTCTGGTTTTGGTTGTTGGAGGATGAGCTCTACCCGGTCTTGCAGGGGTGAAAAAATGGATGAACTATACAGTCGATTGGCCATGGGTGAGTTTTTTATTTCCTATTTTTGGGCCGCGAAGTTATCTGAGTGGGAGATGGTCAAAAGAGCGAGACTAATCCTTCTTCTTTTCTGCTTTTCTACTGAGAATGTGTACTCTCATCGTCACTTGGGCTCTAAAGTCCAAACAGGTCATAAATATATTGCAACGAAAAGGATTACATTAGCAGGCGCCGAGATTGCCCCGAAATCTTTGCCGCCTGATGACCGTCGCCTTGCACAAGATTACTATCCCAAGTCTTTCTGCCTGATTCTTTTTATCCAAAGTTGCAATTTGCAAGCCAGCCATGACTCATATGGCATGTATATACTGATGTCAATTGCAGGCTCGAAGTGGCACATAACAGATAACAGTAACTGACATACATGGGCAGTACTGTGGCGGAGCAACTGCTTGCTCCCCAGCCATGTGGCATGTATATAGAGGCTGCATACTGATGCTGATGTCAACTGCATTGCATGTTGCCTTCCGTTTCGAGAGGACATGTGAATGGATTTGGGGCAGAAACGAGGAATGGATGCATGCAGGATGTGTAGGCTTGTTCGGACTTCGGAAACGTGGACGTGTGGGGGCATATTCTGCGGATCGCACGCCAGGCGCCAGAAGTTTCCATGCAGTGAATGCGACCGCCGATCCTCTCGGCCAATCGCTATTTCATTCCTCTTTGACTCGTTTGCTGATTGCATCCGGTCATTTTTTGACTCGTTTGAATTATGCTTTAGAGCTCTCAAACAAGCTCAAATAAAACGAGTTCAAAAAAATCAAATTACCTTTAACTAAATGAAGCTAAATAAATAGGGAAATGAGTTAAATAAGGCAAATAAACTACCGTGAACAGGTCTAAACTATCTGACGATACTGAGTTTGGTTCAGCTGCCGCTCTTCAGGTTTTTGGCTTGGGTGTACTTGTCACAGTATCATTCTCTCTTGTTACAGATGCTCAGAGCGTTGACTACGCGTGTGTACTTGTGGCAGTATTCTCTCCTGCCGGAAAGGAGAGCTTTTCCACCGGGAGAAAATTAAGGGGTGTGCTCTGCTTACGTATGTAGCTGCTGAACATTTCAAAGGCCAGCTATGGCCTCTCTTTGATTCGCCTTTTAATTTATTTTGATTTTATTCAGTTGATTTCAAATTATAATTTTTTTATAGATTACTCATCGCAATATATTGTAATATTTTTAAGGTTTTACAAAATTTTCCTCGAAAATTTCAAAAACATTTTTTAAAATAATTTTTAATTTTTAAGTTTTTTTTTAACTTTTAGCATTTAACTTACTAAATCGAACCGAATCCAATCGAATCAAAGATGGCTTATATACGCTTTGCAGAGGGCAGATGGCAACGTGTGGAAGCTAGCTGCTCCCCCAAAATCGGGGAGAAAAATATTCGCAGGACGGTATGCACGCAGGAGCAGATGGTATTCGATCAACGGAAATGATCTCCCCGTTTCAACACGGCTAAAGTACGCGCGTCATAGAAGAAAAGAATGGCTGGTTCAAGGTGACAATACGAGCATGCTCTATTCTGCAACATACACCCACACAAAGTCCAGAACCCGGTTCCTGGTTAGTGACGTCAGGTATAAATAAAAAAGAAAAAGAAAAATTGGTTGTTCAATCATGCATGTATTGTGTATGGTGGTAGTTACGTCCAAAACTACCTAAACTCATCACTAAAGTCTTTGCCAATATTGCTTATAGAAAATCATTAGTCTGTTTTAGAGAAGAGAAACGAGCTAAACAAAAGAATACTAACTAACAACAAGTATAGAACTATGGTATCTACATGCACTATAAGAATCCATCACTCATTCATTGGTCTAAAATATTTTTCGTCCGTCAATGAGAAGCTGATGAAAACAAAAGAGCTATACACGCCAGCCCATACAAAACCGACAAAAATATAGCTATATTCGTCGCGTTCGCCAATACTGACGAAAATAAGTTCAATCTACTTCCTCCTTTTTTTGTTTGACACCTTTATCTTTTGGACACGCCTTTGACCATTCGTCTTATTCAAAAACTATGTAAATATCATTTATTTTGTTGTGATTTGTTTTATCAACAAAGATACCTTAAGCATGACTTATTTTCTTGCATGTTTGCACTAATTTTTTAAATAAGACGAATGGTCAAAGACGTCTCTAAAAGTCAAAGGCGTAAAAAAAAGGAGGAAGTATTATTTTTGAATTATTTTCATTGGCCACGGCCAACAATAATAATTAAAGATTTTTTTGACTCTAAATCCACGAGCGGATGAAAATAATGCTATGTCAGCACTCAACACTACCCATTGGTTGCTGGGAACCAGGCACTTTTTTGCCATCTTTTATTTGCGTTTGTGATTTGATTTTGGTTGTAGTTGAAAAGGTTGAGGTGTCATGATTCCAGTATTTGTACAGGGAATCTAACACCACGAGGCGATAATGCTATGTTAACACTTAACACTACCCGATGGTGCAATCTACACTATTAATTGAACGCCGGAGAAAGGGATTTACCTCGAAACCGTGCTTGGGAAGAGAGAGAGATCCAAGTGCCGTCGGTTTAGGGTTTGGGGAGGGAAGGGGTGGGCGGCGGTGCACTGTGCTGGGAGAGGTTTATAAGGGGGTGGGGCGCAGGGGGCTGTTGATCTCCTCCTAAACGGTCCGAAAATGAAATACAGGCTATTATGGGCACCAAATAATCGGAGAAAGGGCCCGTAGGGTAGCTAAAATGGTTTAGGGAAATTAATAATTGAATAATACCTGAGTTTTTGCATTAAAAGCTTGGGACTCTTAATAATTTTATTAGCATGTCACATGAGGGTCTTTAAAAGGAGGCTCGAAAAGACTAAAAATTATTTATTTATTAAGATAAGAAAACCTCACAAAGGTTTAAATATTATTACAAATATTATAATGAATGGCCTGTATAAAAATAACAAATTTTGTAAACTGAACCAGAACCATGTCAGAACTACTAAGCAGAGAGAGCCTTCATTGGCCTCGGAAGCCAACCGACCAACGGTACACTTCAAAGAGTGCTCATAGCCAATTTCCAGGCGAGCTAGCTGGCCAGCAGGCTGCAGGAGCAGCTGTCCCAGAGGATCCGGTGGTCAACCCAACGACTCGTCTCTCATCATCCCATGGGAGCGCAAGCAGCATGGAAAATGGAACTCTAAACAACCAAGCAAGAGGAGCGCCGCACATGGAGGATCAGACTAGTATATAACGAACGCACAGAGCCAAGCCAAGAAGCCAACGCCGCAGCGATCCTCCTCCCCGGCACGACCGCGAGCACGAGAGGAAAGTGAGGCCACGACTCACGAGAGTGTTTTGTGCTTCTTCCCTTCCCTTCTCCTCTGCAGCCTGCATCAGGCTGCACCCTTCTCAAGACATATTAGACTCCCAAGGCGTCAGTAACGACGCGCACCGGTCGCAATAAAATCTTGGAGGAGGGCGGCTGATCGAGCTCGCCGGCTTCCGCCATGGCCGGGGAGGAGGCGGCCATGGACTCCGGCGAGAAGCGCCTCAACGAGCTCGGCTACAAGCAGGAGCTCCGGAGGGAGATGGTACCGTCTCAATCACTAGGCTTTCTCCTCCTTTCTGTTCTTGCCTGCCTGTGAGTTTGCTTCGTTGGGTAAAAAAATGTCATCTTGCTTTGTTTAAACTCGTTAAACTGCCACACCAGCTAATCTTGTTGGGTAAAACTGCGATTTTGCGTGGCATTTGGTTATTTTGGAACTTTTATTTTTCGGCTTCTGAAGAGACGATGGATGTGTATAATTTATGCTGCATATGCTGCGCGCAGACGCTGTTCAAGACGCTGGCCATCTCCTTCTCGACGATGACGCTGTTCACCGGGATCACGCCGCTGTACGGGAGCAGCCTGCAGTACACGGGGCCGGCCTGCCTCGTGTGGGGCTGGGTCATCGTCTCCTTCTTCACCTGGTTCGTCGGCATCGCCATGGCCGAGATCTGCTCCTCCTTCCCCGTGAGCACAGCATCCCTTCCCCTGGCTACCGTTTCTTTTCTTGTCTCCCCATTTGCCTGTTCATGTCACCGTTCTGCTTGGTGCTGGATTGCCATGCGTGATCAAACTTCAGTGTTCATATACTCCGTTCTGTTTATAACTCCATTTGGTCAGATAGAACGATACGGCTGTTTTTTTTTTAACGCTCGTCCAGGCGTCCGATGTTTAACCAGGATTAACATGATTAAAACAGTCTACATGTCAAGAGACACCTTTAACTAATTAATTTCCGTTAATATTTGCAAGCCATTTGCCAGAAAAATTATGAAAGCAAACACTTCTGTTTCTCCCATCATGCCATCAAATCCATGAAAATTGAAATTGTTTTGATAGTCATTCCATTAAAGAAGAAGAAAATGCAACCAATACTCTAAAAGAGTAGACACCATTACTTCATATAATTTGTTTTTTTGAAGAAAAGGCGAGTTGCCTGATTCATTCAAAAGTAGAAGGAAAAGGAGGTACAGAGTTTAAAGAATTACACCAAATGTCCCTAACAACAAAGCGACAAGACGATGGTCTCATCGTTTACACACCAAGAACCAACATCATGAATGTTGTACATTATCCAAGAAAATCAAGAATAATGGTTGCTACATCAGCAGGCCAAAGACCAATCCCCCTAAAGATTCGGTTGTTTCTCTCAATCCAGATATGCCAACAAACAAGGATTAGGACGTCGTCATCATTCCGCCTAGCGGACAAACCTCCATGCAAAGAATTCCACCATTCACCTATAGAGGGGAATGACGCGGCCAACATATTTGTAGCGGATAAGTAGGGCTGCATAAGATGCCAAATCTATCTAGCAAAAGGACATTGAAGGAGCAAGTGCCGATGTGACTCTGGTGATGCATCACAAAGAACACAATGTTGGCTACAAGGCCACCCTCGCTGTATCAAACGGTCCGCCGTCATCAGTTTATTTTGGATTGCAACCTAGAAAAAGAAACGACACTTTGGTTGCACCTTTGCTCTCCATATCCGTCTATAGTCATGGTCCTCGACGGATCCTGCAAACTGAATTCTATAGGCAGATTTTGCATTGTAGATCCTGTCACCTGTCAGGTTCCAAAGGACCTTGTCCTGCTCGTTTGGATCCAAGACCACACCTTGAACTAGTGTCCATAAGCGGACAAACTCTCGGATTTGATGTGTAGTGGAGATCCTTCTGAGAGGTGCCATCCAAGAGCCATTCAAGATGGCATCCCGCACACTAAGCTTTACTCCCTTAGCTAAAATGTTACAAAGCGGCGCCATATCTTTTGGTGTTTGGCCATTCATCCAGGGGGAGGACCAAAAATCTGCTTTTGTGCCATCGCCTAGAACAAACTCGGTGGACGCCCGAAAGAGTGCACAATCCGCCGGCAACATATTTAAATTCAGACCTCGCCATGGTTTAGCGTCCATGGTCCACTCATGCCAGTGCCACCTTAGTCTTAAGGCTCTCCCAAAGCGGTCAAGATCAATTACTCCTAAACCCCCTATTTCTTTTGGCCTGCAAACTTTTGCCCAGCTCACCAGACAGTGTCCCCCATGACAATCTTGCTCCCCTTTCCAAAGAAAAGACACAACAAAAGATGGCCCTGACAACCTACAACAAGGGGCCAAACAAGCCGAACGGTTACTCTCTAAGAGGAGACTACCACCACCACCACCACCACCACAGGACTAGATTAGTGCCTTGGCTAGGCTAGCAACAACAATCCACAAGGCATTGTCTGAGTGTGGCAACAACCGAAGAGAAGAGGGAGGAAGCAACCTCTCTAAGCAAACACATAGGCCTTTTTTTTTAAAAAAAAGAGAGGATTAACCCCATTTTCCATTGCATCAACAGAGATACAACGGAAACCATGTGTGCTTACAAATTTCTAAATAGATCTACTAGGCTACTCCTCGCGCTGTTCTTTTCTTTTTTGCTTCTCGCGCCGGCCGTTCCGTGCTTCTTATCTTTTCGCTTCTCCTCACGCCGTTCCTGTTTCTTTCTGCTGCGCTCTCGTTTTTCCCCCGCACCTTGCGCTCTCGTCTTTCCCCCTTTTTTTCCACCTCTGGTGAGAAGCGGGGGATCGAACCCCCGACTTGTTGTGTCCCAACACCCAGGACACAACTACTTGAGCAATGTTCACTTCTCAAACACATAGGCCTTGATCACCAACTGATCAACCTTTCCATCCTTTCCAATGATTCCTAGTTGCTTTAGCAACTTCACATTGCTTCTCCTTTTTCTAGTATTGGAAGTCGAGTGAGAGGTTGCAAATTGCGGATCAGCTATCTCGGGGTGCGGTCGCCAAGCACGGTGGCTTAGATTGCTTGGGTGTCAACTCCAACTCGTCCGGATCAACATTGTCTAAAAAAGATGACACTTAAATATCAACATCTTCTAAAGAAAGCGGTGCCAACCTTTTGGGGACAGAAGGAGTGATCTGCGCCATTTTCTTGCAAAGGCAACATCGTCTCTTCAAGGAGAGGGAGAGAAATTAGGGGCGTGTTTGGTTGTCTTCCCACTTTAGTCTGTTTGGTTGTCTTCCCACTTCAGTCTGAATTGCACCAACACAATCAGACTGGTGAGAGCTTGAACGAAGTCATGCAGGGTCGTTTGTTTGGTTGCTTTGCATCTGATGAACCAGGTTGAAGGAAGCATCTGTTTTGGTTGGTTGTTTGATTAGTTGTATGTAGGAACCATGCTCGCATCGCCGGACATGCTTTGGGCGCACTCTGGGCTCATCTTGTCTTTTTTTTTTCTGTACACGTGTTACACCAGTATACTTGTTTATTCTAACGAAAATATTGCTGTTTCTGATCAGACGTGTGTTTGCCACTGATAGAATATTTTCTGTCTGAAAACAGACCACAGGTTCCCTGTATTTCTGGGCTGCTCATTTGGCCGGCCCTGTCTGGGGGCCATTGGCATCTTGGTGCTGCGCTTGGCTTGAGGCCATAGGTCTTATTGCCGGAATTGGCACGCAGGTGTATTCTCTTTTGGCAATTCTAACCGACATTATGGCGTAATCTGGTCAATCAAATCCTTTATATGCTTTTGAAGTTTTGAGTTCTTTTGCTCTCTCTATCAGTCTCTCCTTTTCTGGTGAGAAATTTTCAGTTTACTCTTAGATGGAAATCCTTTATATCAAAGATTACGGCTTCTTTTAACAAAGATTTCTCTGCGCATTCGGTTCGATCCACATGGAATCTCTTATGCATTGCACCGAATCGCCTCTCCGTTTTGACAGGCATATGCAGGATCCCAAGTGTTGCAGAGCATAATTCTGCTCTGCACTGGCACGAACAAAGGTGGCGGCTACTTGGCCCCTCGCTGGCTGTTTCTGCTCATGTACATTGGCCTCACATTCATCTGGGCTGTGCTCAACACCTTCGCATTGGAAGTCATCGCCTTCCTCGACCTGATCTCGATGTGGTGGCAGGTCACAATCCTTTCCAAGTTTCTCTAAGGGTGTTTTCCAATTATTGCTGAAAATTCTGGCAGTTATCCATGAGTCCAGCAAGAAACAATCTATTAGTCTTAAAAATTCCGACGCATTTTTTTTAAAAAAAAAATCTGAAATTTCGCTGATACACCGAAATTTCCAGTCTTGCCAGAAATTTCAGCGGATACAAAATTGAAATTTTGATTTGAAAAAACTTCATCCGAAGAGTCTGATCACCACCGGTTATTAGTTGTCAGATGTATATATTGACGGTCTGATAAATATTCACATATGGATTCAGTTTCTTGCCTACTTCCTGGCTGTGGCCACACAGCTTCACCTTCCAGTTTATTTTGTTGCCCTGCAGGTGATCGGCGGCACTGTCATAGTGATAGCGCTGCCCTTGGTGGCGAAGAGCACGCAGCCGGCGTCGTACGTGTTCACGCACTTCCAGACGGCGCCTGAGGTGACCGGGATAAGCAGCGGCGCCTACGCCGCCGTCCTTTCCCTCCTGGTGAGCCAGTACTCCCTCTACGGGTACGACGCGGCGGCGCACCTGACGGAGGAGACCAAGGGCGCCGACAGGAACGGGCCCATCGCCATCCTCTCCAGCATCGCCATCATCTCCGTCTTCGGCTGGGCCTACATCCTCGCCCTCACATTCAGCATCCAGGTCGCCGGCGATCAACTCAAGCTTCAAAATTTTTGGTGATGGCGCGCACGGATCATCCGCCTCTGAGCTGAGCAGAGCTTCGCCTCTTGCAGGACTTCGCGTACCTGTACGACCCCACGAACGAGACCGCCGGGACGTTCGTGCCGGCGCAGATCCTCTACGACGCCTTCCACGGCCGGTACGGCAGCTCCGCCGGCGCCGTCGTGCTGCTGTTCGTCATCTGGGGCTCCTTCTTCTTCGGCGGCCTCTCCATCACCACCAGCGCCGCCCGGGTGGTAAGAAAGAAAGAACCCCAACTCCCAAGAAACCACGCAAGAAGCAGAGATTTCTCGAGGAGAAACGAGCAATGGCGGTGCGCCGCTGACTCGTCGATCTTTGTTGGACCCCGCAGGTGTACGCGCTGTCGCGGGACAGGGGGATCCCGTGGTCGTCGGTGTGGCGGCGGATCCACCCGCGTCACAAGGTGCCGGCGAACGCTGTGTGGCTGTGCGCGGCGTTGTGCGCGCTGCTGGGCCTGCCGATCCTGCGGATCAACGTGGTGTTCACGGCGATCACGTCGGTCGCCACCATCGGGTGGGTGGGCGGCTACGCCGTGCCCATCTTCGCGCGGATGGTGATGCGGGAGGAGGGGTTCAGGCCGGGGCCCTTCTACCTCCGGCGAGCCAGCCGCCCCATCTGCCTCGTCGCCTTCCTCTGGATCTGCTACACCTGCTCCGTCTTCCTCCTCCCCACCGCCTACCCCATCAGGGCCGACAACTTCAACTACGCGCCAGTCGCGCTTGGCGCCTGCCTCGGCCTCATCATGCTCTGGTGGGTGCTCGACGCCCGCCGGTGGTTCAAGGGCCCCGTCAGGAACATCGACGACCAGAACGGCGGCGACGCCAACGGCGGCAAGGTCTGAGAGGCTCTGGAATGTCCTGTTGGATCAGTAGGTTCACACGTTAGATCGTGGCGACAATGCATCATAGTATCATGTCATATTCATATAGAGATCAGGGATTCCATGTAGATGGACGGTCAGAGAAAGGCAATACACAGTTTAGCTATGAAGATCATCAGAGTGCCACACCGAACGGTGAAGCCGCCATTTACGATGCGGGTCTGATGAGCGGAGGGAAGAGGAACGAGTATCAAAGAACCATATATATGGGAGGCATTGGGAAAGCATTTGCACATAAGTGCATAAGGTGCTTATGTTTTCCTCCATGTTCTCATACACACTGCTCTAAGAAACTCTTCTTCCTCTTCCATGGCTCACCCTGAAAGCATCATTTTCTAAGCCTGCGTAGCATATATGATGGATATGGTTTGCAGTCTTGTGTGCAAGAATAACTTTGCAAACCTAAATGAGAGGAAGAGGAAGGAGTACGCAAGAACAATAGGCATGGGAGGCATCGGGAAAATATTGAAATCCTACCCTCATTTTAATTTGAGAGGGAAAGAGTACTCTGAGCTTTCCTCAAAGTTCCCATGCCCACCACTATTGGATACTCTTCTTCCTCTTCCCTACTCACTTTCAAGGCATCATCAACCTAGCTAACCATGTTGTGCATGGTGTTTTTGTCTCTACTAAGAACAATTGCAATGAGCAAGTGGAAGAGGAAGGAGGGCCTAAGAATAATAGGAATGGGATGCATCGAGAAACACATGACTTCTCTCCACCTTGGGATTGATAGTTTAGGGTTTCTCCGATGTTCTCATTCCCATTGGTCTTAGACCCTCATGTTCCTTCTCTTCCGAACTCATCCTCAGGGCTAAAAGAACTTCAAACATTTTAGAACAAAAAACTTGAACTATGGAACGATATTTGTAGTGTTTTATGATGTATTTGTAGACCTATAGTGTGGTGCGCCCTGGACTATAGAGAAACCATGTGGGTCACTAAATCAAAAGGAGAAACCATGTGGGTAAAAGCAATGAACACACATACTATACCAAAAGCAAACACTATTGTACATACACAGACAATGATAGTGGGTCCTCGACCTTGCAGTGTAAATATAGGGCAAGGATGAGATCCTCTACCGAACATTTGGAAAAAATAAACCGTCAAAAAGAAGATGCATTCATTCAAGTTTCTTTAAAGAACGAGTCAGTGAGCAATAGAGCAAGCTAGGGAGGAAGAGGATAACACATGGTGACATGCGGTAGGAGATATCACATGAACCAATTAAGAAAATGCACACACAGTAACTTGCATTTAAGAAGGTGCTCCATTTCACAACGTATCACATACGGCAACATGATTACATACATGGTATATAGCCCATATAGTTGATGAATAATAACATTAAAATGTGGAAGGAGTCCATTTTGCCCCCTTTAACTATTGCAAAAAGTTCAATTTTATCCCCTCAACTCAAAAATCGAACATCCAACCACCCTTAACTATCAATATTAGACAAAATACCTCCTCACCCAAATCCCTCGGTTTTTTATGACACAGCGTCCTAATCAGCATATTTTTAGGGAAAATCCAAAAAACAAATAAATTTTAGAAAAACATAGGAAGCTAAAAAAAACTCTCCACAAATTTAGAAAAATGTGTTGTATCCAAAAATACAATAAAAATATAGTGTTTGTATTTATACTTATATGTAAAAATGATTTTGTCTTAGAGTTCCTTTTATTGATTAAATAAATCAAGTATTTAGGATAATTTTGTTTGTCTTCTAAAAACTGTAAAATTACTTTAGCTTTAGAATGATGATTTTTTAAAAAAAATTAAGGAAGTTATTTTGACCATTGAATTTTAAACTACAATTAAATGGTCAAACTAACTTGTGAATTTGAATTTAAAATTTATATTTAAAGGTAAACCAATATGCTTCTATTTTTCTTAGTTTCCACCAATTTTTCCACAAGCCAAACTAGTTTTTTTATAAATACTTGATTTATTTAATCGATACAAGAGCTCATAAAATTGATATAGCTTTTGTATATAAGTATAAGTGTAAGCATTATATTTTGAGAAAATTGCATTATAGTCTCCTGCCCCCAAACTTGCAGAGTTTTTTACTTAATCCCCTGAACTTGCATTTCACTCTCAACTCCTAGGCATCCAAAGGATGCTCATGGTCTGGGCTAGGTCTAAACCAGTTGTTTGTCGTTGCCGCCCCTACCAGGCAGCTGCCTTCTTCACCCTTCCTTGTCGCCTCCACTGTCCCTTCCCAGTCGCCGATGCCCCCACAATTATGGGCGTCTCTTAGGTGAAATGAGTGAAAGAATGGGGTGGAAGATAGAGATGGATCGTTGAAAGCAGAAGAAAGAGGGGAGAAGCAATACAGGATTGAGGGAGGTAGAAGAAGAAAGGAGCTATAAGTATGACATGTGGGCCAGCTGATATGTCGTCTTGTTTTGCTGAGTGTAATGCCTCATGTGACTAACACGGTGGTGAAGTTATTTGCGCCGGTTTTTAAGTATTGCGGGTTAGGATACTTGGTTTCAAAGTTTAGAGGAGTATGTAGACGAAACATGATAATTCAAGGTGTAAAATAGTTTTTTTTAAAATTTGTGTATGTTTTTTGTGCTTCCGGTTTTCTACAAATTTTAGAATTTTAGAATTTTTTTTAGAAAAATATTCTGGCTAAGACATCACGCCATCCAAAAAAACAGGATGGTTTCGAGGTTTTTTTTGTTTATTGGATTATTACTCCAGTTGTCTGGTTTTTGAAGCTAAAAGAGGGCAAAACCGTACTCTGAACTCTGAAGTCGACTTTTTTCAATTTATCACGTGTGCGAGAGTAAAGTTCAAGGCCCATTTGGCCGGTGTAATGGACCCAGCGACTGTGAGACCGTGAGGCAGCGGTTCACGGGCCATGGCGCATGGTCTCGTCGCACCCGCACCGACGAAACCTCTTCTCACTTTGTCAGCACGGGCAGAGTGGCAGTTCCTACTCCGCCCCTGCCCACTGCTCTCGCCGCTTCCGACTTTTTTTTTTTGAAGCAGGGCAAGAGGACCATGGCGCATGGTCTCGTCGCACCCGCACCGACGAAACCTCTTCTCACTTTCTCAGCACTGGCAGAGTGGCAGTCCCTACTCCGCCACTGCCCACTGCTCTCGCCGCTTCCGACTTGGGGGCAGCGGCGGCGGCGTGGTGTGCTCCTCCTCTTTCCCTGCCCCGCCATCCACTCGGAGCGCGAGGAGTAGGCACAACGGCTATGCCGTCGCGCGCAAGGGGCAGATGTGCGAGGAGGATGACGGTGATTCGGCGCGATGGCGGGGGCGCGCGAGTAGGGTGGGCGCGCGGAGTATGTGTGACGCAAGGCCAGCTGTGTGAGTGTTCTTCTTCAGCTCTCCCTCTTCTACATTTTTTTTTTTTGTGTGTAAACCCTCTTCTACAATTGCAGTATGCGTTATGTGTGACACTTCGTTTATCCATGAGATAGTTTGATGTCAGATTAAAGTTATGTGATTAGTTGCTGTTAATGTATATGTCTTAAGGAGGTTGAATTAATGATACCATCATAAGTCAAGTCAGGTTTTTTGTCACCTAAATCGTCTTATGGTCTTTTGCTTGCTCAGCAATTTGTGGTTTTGGGCTTTTGGCATGTATACCAAGTTGATTATTGCATATTTGTCACCTTGAGATCAACCCAAGTACCAAATTATGATGGTAAGGAGCTCAAGTACCGACATATAAAGTCAAAGAGCCGCCTTTTGCTTCCCTGATAACCATTTTGTAAGTCTAAAGGAAGAGAAAGGAGCATCTAAGAACAGGAGGCATCGGAGGCATTAGGAAAAGGCACTCTGAGACGGATCTTGGCCCCTAACTGTAGAGGGAGATACTAGTTTAGATTTTCCTCCATGTTCCCATGCCCAATGCTCTTAGATGCTCGTTTCTTCCTCTTCCCTACTCACCTTCACGTTTTCATCATTGAAACTTATCTGTGTATATTTTGCTAAGGCAGTTTGCACGCCAAAGGGAAGAGGAAGCAGTAACGAAGAACAATAGGCATGGGAGGCATCGGGAAAACACTGAAACGTATCTTGACCCCCCTAATTTTTTTTAGAGGGAAAGAAGAGTTTGAGCTTTCCTCCATGTTCCCATGCCCACTGCTCTTAGATACTTAATTCTTCCTTTTCCCGACTTGCACTAAAGGCCTGATCACCTAAACATATCGTGTATCTTTCCGTTTTTAGTAGAACAGCTGCCTGAGGTAAAAGGAAGAGGAAGGAGCACCTAAGAACGATAGGAATGGGAGGCATTGGGAAAACACCGAGACACATATCCGCCTCCAATTCTAGAGGTGCAGATAGATACCTCAGGCGTTCCTCCATGCTCCCATTCCCACTGCTCTTAGACCATCTCTTTCTTCCTCTTCCCACCTCAACCTCAAGGTCTATGACTCCAATAGCTTCATAGCCCATAGTAATAAGTAGTTTGTACTGTTGAATGTATTCTGCAGTGTTGTGTGCTACGATATATATAGGCTCATGCACTGCTAGTCTCTACATAACCCCTGTGGCTGAGGCAGTAAAGCACACACACCTCTGCATGGTTCACCATGTGACCATAGTGCAACATATCAGTCAATGGCGGTGGGTGTCTATTGATGGTGTAGGGCACACGTAGTTGGGATGGATAAGCAAAATATATACCATAATAAATAACGCTTTAATCTTGTACTCTCTCCAATTTCATACTACTTGTCGTTTTGGACATTGACACGGTCTTCAAAACGTAACTTCGACCATCAAGTACTAATGAAATTTATTTACAAAATCCGCAAAAATATAATATTGTGAAAGTATTTTTCAAAACAAATTTATATGTATGGTTTTATGTACACAATCCAAACAGTTTAAAAGATTCATATGTATGGTTTTATGTACACAATTCAAATAGTTTAAAAGATTTTTATAGATAAAGTTTTAAAGGTTTGACTTAGAACAAACCTAAAACGTCAAGTATTATGGAACTGGAGGGAGTATCTACTACTAATCCCTCTTCTTTAATGGAATGACATCATTACTTCTAGACTAGAGCGCATGCAAGAGGCCAAGAAGATCTTCTGTCTATGACTATCTAAAAGGCACTCATTAATGTTAGTCGTTGACCTGAGCCATGACTTGATGACAGAAATGGGGAGGGAAAAAAAGGCCTTACATGCAATTTCTGTGGTTCCTCAAGAATCATAGAAGACGAAAATACTTGAATTTTTAACCGAAATGGATAGATAAAATAAGGGCTAAATGCAATTTCTAGGTTTCCTCAAGAATATTAGCAGAAAAAAAAAAGCTAAGAAACATTGATTTATTCATGACTTGTTCTTCTGTAAAAGACTCTTGGTACATTTGCAACAAAAGGAGAAACAAAGTTGCCTCTCTCAAAAAGGAAAAGGGTCAACATATTTATAAATTCTACGATCAAACAAGGGCATCAATTTGATAGTTTAATTTCACTCCACCTAGTATGATCCACAGGCAGCTCTTCTAATTGCTGTTCACATCTACATTTTGCGGCCATGTAGGTGATCAGCCAAAAGCCACTGTACATGACAATTCAGAACACATTGGTTTCAGTTGTGCATGCATGGGTTGAAGGTGTCTTTTTCACCAAAGTGTTTGATGCAAAAGTTGTACCTAACGAAAGTAGTTACAGTCAGTTTCACTCCATCTGACGATCTGAGGTATACATTTCCAAGCTGAATGTATATCTCTCGTCAGTCGTCACTGCCATTCTTGTTTGTTGCTAATATGCACACATGTGCCTATTTGGTTACCATGTTATGCCCTATTAATTCTCAATGGGAACACTTCTTCTATTCAACCATTTTTAAAAGCATCTTCCAAGTGATCGATAAATCATCACCATTGTCACTCCATTATATGCTTTCAACTCAGGTGTCTTTGTATCTGCGATATGCCTTGGTTCTTGAGTACGAAACTTCGGGTGCTATCAACTAAAATTTTGCATTTCTTCTTGTCAAGTGTGAATATGAGCTAGTTTCTTACTTCATATACTACCTAGCAAGTAGCAAGTATCCATTTGGGTGTGATATGGATTGTATCATTTTGCCAATAGAATCTAAAACTGAAACTGCAATACTACACTGGTTAGAAACAGGTCATCATATTAACTTAAGCATGAAATTGTTACGTTCCAAAGAAACAACCTGATAACTGGCCCATGAAGAACAGACACAATATTCATCCTTTGGGCATGGTGTGAACTGTGAACTAAAAGGAAGAGGAATGAGAACCTAAGAACGATAGGCATGGGAGGCATCAGGAAAATTTAGAGCAGCAAGATGACCTCCAGTGTGAAACCGAAGGCTTAGGCCTTCCTCCATGTTCCCATGCCCACTGCTCTTAGGCCCTCTTTGATTCCTCTTCCTCATTCACCATCAAGATCTCACCATTACTCAAACGTGTACGCATGTCTTTAGTTTTCTCCTCTAAAGAAATCTTGTGAGGCAAAAGCAAGAGGAAGGAGCGCTTAAGAACGATAGGAATGGGAGGCATCGGAAAAACACCTAACCAAATTCCCACCTCCATTGTTAGAGGAGGTAATTAATAAGAATTTCCTCGATGTTCCCATCCCCACTGCTCTTAGGCCCTCTTGTTCTTCCTCTTCCTACCTCACCATCAAGGCCTTCTAATGTGGAACTTATGTATTGGTATCTTTTCTTCTTCACCGATTTCATTGAGTAAGCGAAAGGAAGAGGAAGGAGCACCCAAGAACCATAGGAATGGGAGGCATCAGAAAAGCATCGCACCAGATATCTCCACTTTTCATGATAGGCTAGGGATGAGATGGAGATTAACTTTTCTTGATGTTCCCATTCCTAGAGCTCTTGGGATTCTCATTCTTCCCCTTCCCAGCTCACCCTTCAAAGTCTACAACTAGAGAGAACTATTGAACGCTCTAATATTAATATACATATATTTGGTGCCGGGAACAATGCCGTTTCAGCCTTCAAGCACATGCTAAATGCTACTCAGAGGCCATGTCACATATCAGTCAATGACAGTGAGGCCATGAAACTTATATTAAGTACTGACGTGGGGCACCTACAAGATGCCAAGGAGGCGATCGTCCTCTTTATTGAGCAAAGAGAAGGCGATCTTCTGACTGTGGGTGTGTGTGCCAGGCATTCATTGACCGAGCAGATGAATTTTATGATGGAAATTCATTGACTAAAAAGAAATGAGGTACATGTATTTACTGGGATTCTAGGAACTACAGACGAGGACAATTTGAGAAATCAACCTTGCATTACATGTATTTACTAGGGTTCTATAAGAACTACAGCCGAGGACAATGTTAAGAAACTAACCTTGCTTTATTTCACAAGTGTATACAAGCAGAAGAAGTCGTCTGATTCTACTGACCTAACATAACTAACAAGAGCTCCCCTGCCAGGGGCGGAGCCAGGATTTCATTGCGGGGGGGAGGGGGGACACATAACAGATTAATTTGCATTATGATATTATTATATTGAAAGCGAGCTATTTGTAGAAAATGTTTCGCAAAAAAAAGTTATGTCATGTAATAAATCGAGTTAAATATGCCATAGCAGTATAGAAAGTAATGATAATAGTATCGTACCTAGCAGAGGTTGATATATGTGGGGGCACTTAACCATGATCAAATGACACTCTTTTTTTCTTACATATTTACATGACATTGAGTCAAATTGTGGGTGTTGTGGCAAAAACTAAATAAATAGATTATATTTTATATATGTGTATATGTATAGAAAGTGTTATGCAGTTTTTTAAAATAAAAGAAGATTACACACCAATAGTACAATTATGTTCATATTGGACACGGTGATAACTAGCTAATAAAAATATTTGAAGTGTTTGAAAAGCAATATGAGCTATAATTAGTCAAGCCCCAAATGTATATAAGTGAACATCAAGAAGCGGTCTGCAAATTTTTTGTTAAACTTATCGAAATATTATGCACTAATACTATTATTTAATATATAATACGTACCTTAGTATATTTTCTATAATGTAATGTGCTTGGAAATATATTAATTAAATTGAAAGAAAGCTAGCAAATAAAATGTTAGTATATTAAAAGTTTATTATTTTATTAATTCTTCATTCTGAGGATTTCCAAAATCAACTTTTGCCAAAATTTTACATATTTGAATATTATATTATTCAAGTATTTTTTAAATTTTTAAGCAGACTAAAAAAGAGTGAAGGAAATATTTTGGGGGTAATTTACAGTATTTTAGAACTGCCGAATTCTTTATGGAGCCTTGCCATGAAAGTATGGTTTCATTTTTTTTGTGTGCAAGAGTTCATTTTTTCATGCCGATGTTTTTCAATTAATTTTTATAAACAATAAATTTCCAGAAACATGTAGATATGTTAAATGGCAATGGCATGAAAATTGTTTCATTTTTTTTGGATTTTTTATGCAGGCTAAAAAAGAGTTAACGAAATAATTATTTTGTGAATTTAAATACTTAATTTTTGAATGGACCCTTTGCGTGTAATTATGGTTCCACTCTTCTAAATAGTGTATTTGTTTTATTTTTTTCACGATGGTGATTTTTAATTCAAAGCTTTAAGGATTTTTTTATTTTCTCGGCGGCCTAGAAAAGAGTGAACAATTTTTTTAGTACATTTACAATATTGCAGAAATATCTAAATTATTATGGACACTTGCCATGAAACTAGATTCCTTTCTAAATAATAAATTTTATTTTTCATACCATGTTTTTTAATTCAAAATTCTGATGATGTTTTAATTTTCTAAAAATAAGCAAACTTTGTAAGGGTCCTTACCATGAATTATGGTAACATTTTGTCCTTTTAATTTTTTAAGTCCTAGAAAAAGAGTGAAATGAAAAATATTTTTTGAAAATATTAAACATAATGATACCTACTTTTTATAGATCTTTGTCATGAAATCCTACTGATAAATGCTCCTTGGCTAATAAGATCAACTGAACATTCGCTCCACGCAGGAAAGAACGTCATTTTATGAACAATTCGTGATTGGTATGTGCTAGTTTCTCACCTCAAAGGCCACGTGAAAGGTAAACCTCTTGGCATGATATGTTCATATGGATTTCTTAGGCGCAGGTCAGTCAGAAGTTAAGGATTTGTGCCAACAAGCTACTTGAGCCTTTTTTTAAAAAAAACAACACACACACACTACAATCTGAGGTACAAACCAGTTTACCATATTGAAATCATTCAGACGTTCGAGTTATATGAATTATGATGAACTGAAATGCACTACGGTTACCACAATGCTATCCATCCGTGTATAGCATGCGACTTTGCGAGACAGAAGAAGAGGAAGGAGCACCAAAGAACAGTAGGCATGGGAGGCATTAGGAAAGCTTGGAATTAAGAGCTTAAGCCTTTTGCATTATATAAAAAAAAAGAGCTTAAGCCTTCCTGCATGCTCCCCTGCCCACTGCTCTTCGGCCCTCTTTTCTTCCTCTTCCCGGCTCACCTTCAAAGGTTTCACTGACATCACCAAAACATGCTCATATGAATATTGTTTGAACTTCTTTGACAATGCAAACTCTGCAAACCAAAAGGGAAGAGGAAGGAGTGCTTAAGAACGATAGGAATAGGAGGCATCGGGAAACACCAAGCCAAAAAACTCCACCTCCATTGAGAGAGTGAAGAAATATGCTGGGCTTTCCTCCATGTTCCTATTCCCACCGCTCTTAGGCCATCTCATTCTTCCTCTTCCTGGCTCACTCTCAAGTCTTAAGGCCTATCGCTCTCCAAGAATTCTCAAGCAACATGCCTGAATTGCTGAGCTGAGTGACTCAGAAACGCAGTATATATAAAATTGCAGTGTACTCTGTACTGTAGTGAGCCTTAGTGGGAGCAAATAATGCACACATCCAGTGCATGGTTCTTCATGGTTCTTCATTGGACAAACAATACAATGGGGCTATGTGATGGAATAGGACGGGCCATGTCCTGTATTGTTAATGTACAGCACGTGCAGGGAGACCTTCTGCTTACACATATCTGAGGATTTAAGAACTTTAATTCAAAAAAAAAAGGCCATTTAAGAACGAGAACGATAGGGAGCAGTTCTCAGAGGAGTCTTGTGCAGTTTAGCTGAAGGCAGGATCCAGGTATCAGGGGTAGGTTACTGCTATAAGAGAGCAATCAGAAGCTGCGAGTTGCACGGAGGAATAATAACATGGGCAAATCACAACAACAAAAAAGTAAGCAACGTAGCAGTGATGATTTAACACTGTTGAAAAGCACATAACTACATACGCTGAAATGGCAGCTGGCCGGGTACCCGAATAAAACCAGAGTACAATGTACCACAGACGTGGCGTGATGTAAAAACAAACGACGGAATGAGATTAGCCCATAAAATAGAGACTTAGGTCTTGTTCTTTTCAGCGTATCGTTACGTTGACGGCATATTACTGTAGCAAATTTGAAAGCCCTCGAAATAAGATCTAAAGATTATAAAAAAATAATTAAAAAATAGTTTTACGATCTTTGGAAGGAGTATTAAAAGTTACGAAAAAAATTGTTACAAATTATCACAACATATAGGGTATATAAAAATAATAAAATTTGCTACAGTAATACGCAACGGTACGATATGCTGAAAAAAACAAGGCCTTACATATAAGGGAAGCCAACACGTTTATATACAGGTAAGTATGTATATTATGCAAGTAATGTAAGATCTGTACACAACAAGATGAAAGAAGAGCATTTGATTATTACAAAAGGAAAACAAAACTATCAGGACAACGATCCTTTTGAGGGAAAAAAAGACCAGCTTCGCGCAGATAATGGTGTTTAGTTCAAAACGCAGTCACCTCTCGCCAGCTCGGTCCTCCTCCTCTTCTCGGGCGACTCCTCGTCTCTCCCCTTCTCCGGCAACAACCTTACTCATCTACCCACGGGCCACGGCAGGTGACGCCCTCACCGCCTCATTGCTCCGCCCTGGTTCTCTCACAGTCTTGCCGCCATGCTAGCCCTGCCTATCCTAATTCTGTTCACCGACATCAATATCTACCCGTGACAACCGCCCCACCACCTTCGACCACCCATGCGGGTCGACACCTCTCTGCCCCCACCACAACCCCATCCCCGTCGCCGGACACCCCGACTTCTAGCTTCTCTCTAAGCCCCAAGGCTCCGAACCTCACCCCATCTGAACCCTAACCTCACGGTGATGGCCGCAGCCAGAGATGGAGAAGGCAACGACAGATCCATATGCGTAGCTCAAATGCGGGCAAATCCACGTGAGCAGCTCAAACGCGGACGCCGGAACTTCCACCCGCCGAAGTACTTGCCAAGTTGCCAGTTACATCCTTAATTGGGTCTCTGCTTCACCAGCGTGTAATGCTCGAGTAACCTAGGCCTGCAAGCCTAGAATAGTGATGCATCCAAGAATAGTAATAGCCTCGACAACATCAAGAAGAATCCTCAGCTCTCCCTCACTTTGCTTCATGATATGTCAGGGTCCTTCAGTTGTCATTGGTTTCGCAAGCTTCACGGAGCTCGATCTAGCTAATAGTATCAAATGCGTGGAAAATAACATGCACGCCATTATGAAAGACATGAAGCTGAGTATCTCCACCAAAAGTTCTAAATGCACATTTTATAACACTATTCACCGCACACTCTATCCATCTCTCTAAAATTTATTCACACTTTACACTACACTCTGTGGATGTAGAGGATTCATGTGGAAGAAAATCACGCTCATGTTTTTTTTGCTAGCCAGCGGATTGGCATGATATGGGTTGTGGACAGGGCCCTTCTCTTCTAGTGCCATATTGCCATCCGTACTTTCTGACTGCCTAGCGAATACATATGGTAATTACTGATAGCTGCTTTGCTACATTAGCGCAAAAGAACGATGGAGTTAACATGTCACTGGAACAACGTGAACAAATGCAATTAGTATAAATTAATCAATTAATCGTTTTTTGGGAGTATTTTTTCTGGGGGTTGTGTGTGTTTTGCCCTTTTTATCTTACAGACTGCATAGGTGTGTTTTGCCCTTTTTATGTTCCATATTTTTCCAGCTCTTATTCAGAGTGGATTATAATGACTTTTCGAGCTCTAACTTGCTTGCATAGGTTTTCACTATTTCTATGTGTGCATTCATTTTGTGATAACATTCGCATTGTAGGGACCGGCGGCACGCATAGGAACTGAACCACTAGAACAATGGTTGATCTGATTTTTTATGCACTTTTTTGTATCTTTTAAAATTAATTCATTTGAGTATAGCATCTCAACACTAGAAAGCATATGCGCTTTTGTTTGTCTTAACTACTAAACAAGTTCTTGTCTCCTTTTTTAAAAAAATCAATACTAGGTGCTAGTTAGTAGTATACATCATATAATTTATTTAACTATTATTCTTTTTTCCCTGTTGTGATATGTACTTCATTATTCATGACCCCACTAGTTAGTAACTACTAAATCAAGTTATTGTTTTAGTAAAATAGTATGAAACACAAATTAGACCAAAACCAAGGCATTGCCCTATATATATATACATGACAAGTAAATATTGCACACAAAATACATTTTATATAAGAAAAATAAAAATACCAACTAACCGATGATATCTATTTTGTTCGTTTAACCAAGAAACCATGCAAAGCCAAAACGAAAGGATGAGCACCCAATAACAATAGGCATGGGACAATGGGACATATTTGGAAAATACCAAAATATCTCATGGACCCTTCATTTTTAGAAGGAAAGATACTTTTAATCACAATATTAAGTACGAATATACTACGGGGTATGTTTTGTTCTCTCCAATAAAATATTGTGTAAGCCAAATTAAAGGAAGAGGAAGGAGCATATATGATCAACAATAGGAATGAAAGGCATAAAAAGACGTGGAGGAACAAATGTCAGCTCCTATTTCTAGAGGCAAAGTTGAGCTTGGGCTTTCCTCCATGTTCCCATGCCCACCACTCTCCGACCCTCTTTGCTTCCTCTTCCCAACTCACTCTCAAGTCTTAATACTTCATCATCTAATTCCTTTCTATTCTTAGCAAACTAAAGCCTTTATATATTATCAACTAAAAAAAACTCGTAAGCCCAAAGGAAGAGGAAGGAGTACCTAAGATTGATAGGAATAGGAGGCATCAGGAAAACACAATCCAAATCTCTACCTCCAATACTGGAGGAGAAAATCGAGCTCTAGGCTTTCCTCCATGTTCCTATTCCCACCACTCTTAGGGACTTTCTTTCTTCCTCTTCCTAGCTCACTCTCAAGTGCATGTCTAAAGCTCCACAATTTTAACAATAAGAGTATTAAATTGTTGAGCAATTCCTAGAGTCTTCTGAAGTATATATAGCCCCTCTAATGCTTTTCTAGACCGCAAAGAAATCCTGAGAGCAAAGCAATGAAATGAACAAGCCTAGTGCATTCTGCCTCATAGGGCATGGCAGTGAATGGCAATGGGGCCAAATAATTTATTACCACCCAATAGAGACACATTGGCGAATATTATATAAATGGATAGCTAATGAGTATTCAATCATGAGCCTTGCATTTTCAGAAGGGGAAAGAAAAGGAACCACACATCAACTCGGATTCTTGTCAAGAATAAGAAAAGGGAGCAACGGAGAAGAAGATGCAACACATGCCAATGTCTCATGGTTTTCCGGTTTAAGTTGATCATAGAGGACTAAGAAGTAAAATTAGTTTAAAACCGTTATGTTTCCATAGAAATTGCAAGTTAGCAAGCACGTATCATGCATGACATTAGAACCAGACACGCAAACCAAGAAAATAAATTTGATCCTTTGATAAATGAAATGAAGTAAGAACACAATCATACGGTGGTATTTCTTATTATGTGTTCAACCTAAAGCCCTTAAAGGCTAGTATTTCTAGGACATGCTTAATTCAGCATAAGAAGGATGAGCAATGAATCTTGAGGAGCGTTAGGTAGTTTAGGCCCTGTTCTTTTCAGCTTAACAGCTTAATGACTTAACAGCTTAACGACTTATATACGTTTGGAAAAGACATATGTTTTGAGTTTTTTGGATCTGTTTTTCGCTGTTTTGAATGTGGGTCCTAACGCTTTTAAAAGCAAGTCCAACGAAATGGATCCGAATCTCGAGACTACCTCGATAAGCTCTCAAAATTCAGTCATTTCAGCCGTTTAGCCGTTCAGATCAGCTTAAAAGAACAGGGCCTTAGCTTAGTACTTTTTTTAGTTTCACAGTAGAAGAAATTATGCGAGATTTTCAATAGCTTCTTGTACTTAGGGAGACCATGATAGAAATCATTATCTTCTCGCAGGATTTACATAAAATTTTAGAAGCTCCAAATATGTTTACTAAGATAAACATATAAACATATTTGGAGTACAAATCAAAATATCTAAAGGGCTAAATACAAGAACTAGAATTTACCGTTGGCTAGGAAGATTAGAAAAACGCTCGCTCGCTCAAGGCAAAGCGCGTTTATTAAGATAAACATATTTGGAGCAAGTCGAACAATGTTATTGGGTTTGTTGATGCTGATTATGTTGGTGATCTCGATAAGAGAATATGTATTTCTGGTTATCTATTTTCTTTTGTAGTTCTGCAGTGAGTTGAAAAGTTTTATTACAATCTATAGTAGCCCTTTCTACTACTGAAACAGAGTATGTTGCAGCTACTGAAGGTATTAAAGAATCTATTTGGTTGCAAGGTCTAGTTTCTAAACTTGGTATTCCATAATTTGTCAAACACTGTTTATTGTGATAGCCATAATGCTATTTGTTTGACCAAGAACAATATGTATCATGCCAAGACCAAGTACATTGATATCAAGTACTACTTTATCCGTAATATTGTTGCTGAAGATAAGATTGTTGTTGGAAAGATAATAAGATACATACTGATCAGAATTCTGCAGACATGCTTACAAAATCATTATCTAACACCAAGTTCAAACATTGTCTTGACTTGATCAGTATTCACGGAACTTGCCCTTTGGGGTTTTTGGGAGAACATTTTCATTGATTTAGAGTCAAGGGAAGATTTGTTATGATATGCTTCTAAACAGATTTACTATTTTATTCTTTGGCCATGCCTATATAAAAACCCCCTAGCACCCTATACAATATGCACCTTGTGTATATTCGTGGAACATTTTCTTGTATGGCTCTTGCCAATAAGCATATTTGCCCATTTGATTGCCGTGCAATACCCCTCGATCGTGTGATATCAGTAGGAACTAGGAACAGTCTCTATGCACACCGTTCTTCAGTTCAGTTTCATATCATGTGCGTTACCATCCATTCTTCTTGTGTCTAATCACAGTATGAGTGCTTGTGATCTCTCATCTGTCTTGATTATGGCCTCGGCAGAAGGGAACGTCATTTCATCAGCTGAGAATTCATGTTTGATATATGCTGTTATGCTAGTTTGTCACCTCAGATGCTACCTGAAAACTAAACTCCTTGGCATGATATGGTCATATGGATTTGTTAGGTAGAAGCTAGGGATTTGTGTCAATGAGCTAGTAGAGTCTGAAACCAAAAAAAAAAAAACCTGCCGTCTAGAGTCCAAACCAGTTTATACCATATTGAATTCTATCACATGAGATGTATGTATTATAATGAACTGAAATGCACTACAATGACCAGGGCCATACTTTTAAATCTGAGACCCCGGTACTAAATTTAAATGAGGTTATGCTTAAGAAATATAGTATTCAAAAACCAAAAATATATCTCAACTTTCACTAAAAAAATCATCACCACACCCCTCCTGAAAATTAGCGTTAATAATTTCAACAAATATATCAAGAGCAGTCATTGGAGTCGGTTAGCACTTCATTTTTTCCCCTTCGTTTTCATGATCAGAATCATTTTTCATGATTCTAGAAGACATGACATATAAAAAATATAACACCTTCCAGTATATAAATAGTGAAATAGAAAACTATGATAATAGCTATCGAGCCTTAAACATTTCAAAATAAAACTAATTATTCAAACATTGCAACATCAAGTTTATACTCAACAAGAAAAGAACAACATGCTTGTGCTTGTCTCGATGCAATCTCGAGCACAACATAGTAGCACACCCCCTAAGTATCCACCCAATCTATGAATTCGAGCATATGAATTAAAATATAGAATAAATAGATGAATAGGGAGGGGATGGGTCCATGGTAACCAATGGTATCATTTTTTGGGAGAAACCATAACTTAATTGAAGAAAATAAGTGATGATTTACTCTAAGCAATGTGAGAACGGAGAGACTTAGAAAAGAAAGAGGTATTGAGTTTCTTAGTCTAATTCAATCATTTAAAATAATTAATTGTAGCTAAGTATATGTATTTAATAAAATTTTTAGAGTCCCTTAATTTTTGCGGGCCTTGTTCCGTCGCAAATCTTGAACATGCTCATGTACGGGCTTGACAGTGTGCGAGCCCGAAGGAAGAGGAAGGAGCACCAAAGAGCTATAGGCATGGGAGGCATCAGGAAAGCTCAAAACTGAGGGCTTAGGCCTTCCTCCATGTTCCCATGCCCACTGCTCTTAGGCCCTCTTTTCTTCCTCTTCCCGGCTCACCTTCAAGATCTCACATCAACCAAACATGCCCATGTGCATATTGTTTAACTTCTCTAAATAAAACAAATTCCGCAAGCCAAAAAGGAAGAGGAAGGAGTGCTCAAGAACAATAGGAATGGGAGGCATCAGGAAACACCAAGCCAAATTTCTACCATGTTAGGCTGGGCTTTCCTCCATGTTCCCATTCCCATTGCTCTTAGGTTCTCTCTTTCTTCCTCTTCCCGGCTCACTCTCATGCCCTACCACTCTCCAAGAACTCGCAAGCAACAAGTCTGCATTGCTGAACTGGATCACTTAGAAAGGAGGTATATATAGAGCTACAGGGTACTCTGTAGTGAGCCTTTAGATAGAGGAGCAAACAATTGGGGCTATATGATGACCCTGTCACTGCATGGTGGTTCCGTTGGACAGACAATCAGTGACGATGGGGCTATATGATGACCCTGTCCTGTATTATTAATGTATAGCACATGCATGGAAATCTTCTGCTTAAACATATCTGAAAAAGCTGAGGTCTGTGCATTTATATGGTGGAAAAATGGGTGAAAAGTACTGAACTTCCATTTAAGTCAAGAAGAACCATAGAGGGCAAGAGAGCAGATGGCATGTCTTGGCAGTAAAGCTGATTAACTGAAGGCAGGGTTAAGGTATTAGGGGGTAGGGGGTAGGTTACTGTTATGTGGGAGCAATTAGAACTTATTAGAGAGGAACAAAAACATGGGAGTGAATGATTGACTTCCACTGGAAAGCACATAATAACTACAAACATGGCCTGATGTAGAACACAATCAGCAGACAGCAGAGTTAGATTTGCCCATGAATAGATACTTGCATATGAGCAAAACCAAACCGTTTATATATAGGTCCAAATTGTGTAGGTTGTACAACAACATGAAAGTAGAGATATACAAGCTAACCAATACATTTGATTGTTACAAACGAAAACAAAACTATGAGGAGGTACTATTCCGTTGGAGGAAAAAAAATGAAATTCATTATAACACTTTCAGCCTAAACTCACTGTACACATCATCACCTATGCAACTGCTAAACCATCTAGTATTTTCTGAAAAAGGTTCGGACACAAAGGAAGAGCGAGGTCTTGAAGAGAGTCCGGTATTTCTTCCACCCACCAAAGTACTTGCCAATTACAACCTTGTAACTAGGCCTCTGCTTCACCAGAGTGTAGTACTCAAGTATCCTGGGCCTGCAGCTGATGTATTCCGCATCAAGATCAAGTAGAGTTATGCGGGCAAGAATAGGTATAAGCATCGAATCAGCAGGTGAGAATTCATCACTGCCAAGATATTTAGTCTCATTGAGTTGTGCCTCGACATCATCAAGGAGTTTGCTCAGCTCTTCCTCACTTTGCTTCATACTGTCAGGGTCCTTCAGTTTGTCTTCGGTTTCATATGCTTCACGGAGCTTGACATGGTACATGCTGGCTAAATCTGGGGCTTCAGCCATGCGAGCAATCAGCACCCGCCTTATGAACTTAGAGACAAATGTACGGTACTTGACAGGCGTGTGAGTGAGTGTGAACATCTTAGGATTCCATCCATCAACTTTTTGCATCCATTGGTAAACTTCAGTATTCAGAGGGTGGATTTCCCCGCTTAAATGCAACGCAAGTCTGTCTATGTACCTATGACAATACAAAGCATATCAATTAACATCACCACCTGATGAACAGTATTTAAAATTTACAAGCTTGATGTATTCACAGTGTGAAAAACATACTGAATAATATCAAAGGCACGAAAAATGATATGAGCGCCATTCTGGAAGACAGGGAGCTTCGCAGAGGGGTTCATGCGGAAGAAAGTCACGTTCATGTTTTTCCCGGTCAGCGGATTGACATGATATGAGGTGTAGTCAATGCCCTTCTCTTCTAGTGCCATCCGCACTTTTTGACTGTCTAGCGAATATGGATGATGATATAGCTGCATTGCTACATTAGAAAAGAATGATGTAATTAGTATCAATTCTTTATGATTATTAGTCTTGTAGTATCAGTGAAACATGGTGAGCCAGAGCCACCTGGGCAGTACCCAGGTTTCCATGATGCTGCAGTTAAACTCAAGTGTCTAATATCTCTTGCTTTGTTTGGTAAACAACATTATGCTTTGACGTGGACATTAGGAGGTAAAAATTGCTTAGCAAAGTTAAATGTTTTTCTATACGGAAGTAGTTTGTTTGGACAATGGGCAGGAATTTTGCCACTTCATTAAAGGTGATATTTTGTAGTATTTTGATGTGTCAGTTTATCTCATTTCCCTCAAATTTTGTCCCAAGTCCACCGTTTCATTACAGTTGATGTGCTGGCTGGTATACCATGCCCATGCTCACGAAATTATCTAGGGTGGTTAACACGCAATAATCTCATCAAAATGATAGATAAATGAGATTGGTTGGTCTGTACAGAACTGGGCGGTAAGTTAATTGCTCATGGTTGCATAGCACCAATACTCGGTCAAAAACAATTGACTAAAGCTTCAACCCACAAGTCTTCATATACTCGTCGAGACTACAGATACTGATACTGTTAGAATATCTTGCTTCTTCATATAAATCCTAACGAAAAGAACAAAAAATCCATCAATTACACCCGCATCATTCAAACCAAAACGGGAATCACCTGCTTTTCACCGCATAATCATAATCATGTGACTTTCTAGGAATAAAAGAAAACATAAGCATCAAGAAACCGCTCTAGAACATTTGGGTTGGGGAACGTAGACTTTCCGGAACCCCTCCATTCCTCCAACGATATAATGGAAACGCCCAGAACACATAATCAAATCAAATCCCCAATCCCATATGCTCCGTGCACAAACTGACCGGCCGCGGGCGTCCATGGCCACCAGCCTACCCCCACACTTAGAACAGAGCAAGCGGCAGAAGGATGGAGCCGTACCTCCCGACGCGGGCGACGAGTCGGAGACGGAGGCGACGAGGAGGGTCAGGGGAGAGGGTTCGCGAGAGATTCTTCTCGCCGAAGACTGGAGATGGAGAGGAGACGCGCACGCGAGTCCGTCCGGGCGCGCTGCTGGTTGGGCTGGGTGGGTTGTTGTGCGCCGCGCGCCTGGAGGGAGGCTGGCTGGAGCCGGGGTGGGGCCGGGGGTTCTGTGGCCTGTGGACTCGTCCTCACTCTGGAATCGAATGTTTGAACCGTAAAAAAAACTATTTTTGGCCGACTTCTCTTTCCTCTCGCGACTTTTTTCGGCTGTGCTGATGCCTGATGCGCTCGCTGCGCTTCCCTTGTTGTTCTCTGGTCGCCTTGTTGTGCACTCGTGCTGCGTGCACGCCGACGTGATCCCGACTAAACTTGGAAACAAAATCTCAATGCCATTATACGATGTGAAAGGATAATCGGATCTTTTTTTTTTCCTTGGTTCTCCTTATCATCTTCTCCTATCGAAGATGATCGCCAGTCTCACCTTTTTTTTTTTTTTTTTTTTTTGTTTCTCCTTTTCAACTTCTCCTATCAGAGATGATCGCTCCTGAGCTTTGTTCTAGCTGCTGCCTCAACTAGACATGGTTTTATTTAAACATGGCCTCTCCTCGGCCGACTTTGCTCCAAACGCAAACTCTACCCTACACCACCACCGTAGGCTCCCTAGGCACGAACACTCCCCCATGCCACGGCCATGGGCTCCCCTAGGCATGGCCATCCATGGGGACGAGGAGGAGAGGAAACTTAGGGCTTGGGATCATCAATGGAGACGGTAAGATGTTGTGTTGTCTCTTGGTCACAATGTTGTTCTAGGTGTTAGTGGCGGTACTCAGATCTTCGATGGCAGTGGCAGCATTCGGAGTTCTGGTAGAATAACAGCTCCAACCATCTTCGGTCATGTGAGGAAGGTAAAAAGAGGATGGAGAAAGGAGAGGAGGAAGAAGTCATGAGGATAGAATGGTATTTTTTTGGTGTGGCATTAAGCTGATTTTTGCAAATTCTAGGCATCCTTGCAATATGGTCTTTTGTAATAGTAAATATGTGAATAAACATATTTGCAATGGAATATATCCGTCTAACCTTTTTAAGGAGTTATAAAAAAGTGACGGGATAGATGTCACATTAAAATTTGGCTTCCTAAGAAATGGCACTAAAAACATGTATTATTGAAAAAGCCATTATGAAACTAATGGAAATATAAAAGCACATTTTCATGTATACACAATACATATTTTCATAGGGTACTTTAATTAACTATACTCACTTCTTCCTCCCCACTCCTCTCTCTCACACCTTCATGAGAGCACCTGGGTAAGGAGTGAATGCAACGAGGACGCGGTAAAGACAGAGCAGGAGCAATACGATCGCATAAGGTTTGGGACCAATGGGCATCTCAACGAAATAGAATCTACACACCTGAAACAAATTCAATTTTAACAAGATTTGTGTGGCGTTCTAAAGCTTACCACACAAAAGTGAAAAGAAACTAAAATCAATTTGTTGAAGCAGAATCTATGCCATTTCAAACAGAAGCTTATATGATTTGATTCCCTAAGAGGCTCAGCAGCTGAGAAGCGCGCGTGGTTGCATGTTAAAAAGTACAGTAAAATTTAAGCCAGGGCGATGTCTTCGCAAACAAACGACCTTTTTACCGCCTAGCGAGGACATCCCTCGAAAGTTTTAGCAAACATCTGATTTGACGAGGCATTGATCTGCGAGTCTTAGCTTTCACGGGCGCGTAGCACGTCACGTTGCGTGATCCATGTATTTTCCCGCGGCGGGGCACGCGGGCGCGGGCGCGGGCGGCGGTGGCAGCCAGGAGCCAGCCAGCCCCGGGGTCAACGTCGACGTGACGGCTGCCTCACGCTTCCCGTCCTCGCTGTCGCTGGGCTCCGCTTCGTCGCCGCCCATCCGCGTGTCCGCCACACATGGCCGTCGAGGCGACCCAGCTGTCCGGCTTGGCTGGCTCACCGGCTGTCCATCTGATCGGAGCTGATTCGATGGCACTGCTTGCCAAGCCCCACAGCAATTACGAGGTTTTTTCTCGTCGCTGCGCTTTGCGGTTGCACGTTTTCTAAAAAAAATTATTTGCATCCATACCATTAAGTCATTATTAACTTCGCTCTTTTATATATATCACTATATAGTTGCTATTTTTATGATAGCATTATAATTTACTATTTATTGCATTCATGCCATTTTCGGTCTAAAATAATCTAAATGCCACATTTTCTCATTCCTCACTTCTTCCTTCTCTCTCCGACCTTCATCTTTCTTTTCCGATGAACATCATGTCGTTGCCTCGGCTCTGCTGGTGCTGCTGCCTCGACCTTGAGCATAGCTCGCGCTATACCCGTGACCTCCACCCGCGTCACTGCCTCGAGTGTCATGGCCTTAAGATCCACCACTGCCATGGCCTTGAGCTCCACGTGGCCACTGTCACGGCCTCCGCCGTTGTGGCCTCGACCTCTGCCTCGGCCATTTAGACATCCATCGCCGTCACAACCTCTACCGCCTCGAGCTTCGACCGCACCACCCACCTTGCCAATGCCGCATGATCACTGCCGCCCCCTGATCGCCTCGTCACGGCCGCCGCCGGCTAGCCCCACTGCCTGTTCTAGCTTCGCTCCCACCACCGGCCAATGGAGTTGGGGGAGAAGGGTCTGTCGGCCACCCGATTCAAGGAGAAGGAATGAGGAAGATGAGGGGTGCATTTTTTGTAATTTGAAGAGGCGAGATGAGTATTAAGGTTTAGTTTGATCAATCAAAGGCTGAAAATGGAGTGAAAGTAATAGATTTGAAATTTTAATGACACTAGAAACAATACCAACTTTATAATGACATGTACGTGAAAAGGAAATTTTATAATGACATAGATGCAGTCAAATCTTAAGAAAAAGTTATGCTCTGTCGTTAGAGAAGAACAACTCCTCTATAACCTATATGTCTCATGTCCCCTCTATCCATTCCTCCAAAATTCATTCACAATCTACGCTATCCTCTAGAAAATTCCTTCGCTCCGGCAACTCCTTTGTATCTCCTGTATTACCCATCATCATTGAGTGAGTAGGATTATTGGATTTTTTGTTGGGATATGATCTCGGGCTCTTAACTAATCTAGGATAGAATTGCTCCATGCCACTAGTCTTGCCTAAAATTATGAAAATTTCACTCTAATATGCCTAATGGAAAAGGTGCCACTTATTTCTAACATTTCATCTCAAAATACCACTCTCGATAGTCTCTCACAGTAGCTACAACGTTGGCTCACTCAAAAAGGCAATAATGTCATTATCTGCCCTTCTCTTCCCACATCACATCCTTTAAAAAACTAACCTAGAGCCCGGAGGGCACCGTCGCTACTCAATCGAGAGGGCGTTGTGGTCTTTCTTACTCTTCATCCTCCTCGCACCCTGCACCCCTCATGACACCTCTCTTGTCTGTATCCCCCTCGTGTTACCCCTCTTGCTTGCATCCCCCTCGCGTCACCTTCTTGCCTGCATCTCTCCTCGCGTTGCCCCTCTTTCCAACATTCCCCATGCATCGTCCCTCTCGAGCACCTGCACCCCCTTTTTGTCATCCTACCTTCACACTTGCGTCACCATCTAGTCTAACATTGGAGCATCATTGATGACGACCGCCCCCTGTCGGGGATAGAATTACGGCCCATTGCCATGGCCCACTCCCTGACGGCCCAATCGAGCAGCCTGCCAGGGCCCAGCTCCCTGGAAGGTTCTATCTGGCCCGTATGCACTCTGCCGGACAGCCTCCTGGCTGGCATGGTGCGTAACGGCCTAGGATTCCTGTTTGAGGCCGACTCGAACAAGAGTTCTGCACGGCTACGTGAAGACCCGGACGTGGTTTCCCGGATTGGATTAGAAGTCGTGATCCCCAAGATTAGGAGGTTACCTTATCTACCGTAGGTTGTATTTGGCATGTATGAGTTCGTTACGATCTCACAGTTAGCCCGGCCCGATATTCCTCGGTAGGTCGGTTTGCTCCGTACTATATAAACAGGGCCCCTACGGCGTGTAGAGGGGACCTGAGGCTTAGAGCTTTC
>SPJY01007910.1:2231829-2495977 GCA_005191435.1 Raddia distichophylla | reverse complement strand
CGTCCTTTGAGCATTTGGTCACAACGTTGACGTATGGCAAGGATAGCATCAAAACTGAGGATATTACTGCGGCGCTTATGTCTCATCAATTGAGGAAGAATAAAAATGCAGTGGAGGAACCTCGTTCTGTTGCTTTGCTAGTCTCAGGTGATCAAGGCGGTCATGGGGCCGGAAAGAAGAACAAGAAAAATAACAGGGCGGTGCGGTGCTTCAGATGCAATGAGTGGGGGCACATGAAGAGGGACTGTCCAGGTCCACCAAAGGGAGCAGATGCTAATGTGGCAATAGGCTCGTATGACTCCGGAGGCGACAGTGCTGAGGTTCTTTTGTTAGAAGGGGCTTCTGTTGCAGGTGGAGCTGCTAAGCATGTTGCAGGGTCGGTGTCGTTTGTTCCAAGAGGCGGTGAGTTTGATGAGGACTCGTCGGACGGCTCGCTGTAGGCTGCAAAAGAAGGAAGCAACCAGAGTCCGAGTACACGGGTTCGCGCAAGACGCTAGAACAACTTCAAGGTGGAGAGTCCATATTCTCCAAGGTGGAGTTTGTTAGGTATTGTGTCGAATATGTGTACGAGTAGGTATAAGGACTCTGTGTTGTAATAGGCAGGGTTGGTTAGTGTTAGAATCGGACTCTATCCAGGCCTCCACTATATAAAGGGAGGCAGCCCTGGTATAACCAAGACAACGACCTCATAATAGTAGCATAGGCAAGAGAGGAGGTCAGCGGCTGGCATGTGGCCGTGACCTGGTTAGCCGGTGTGCTGCGGTATTATGGATTGGGGAGGAGCGCCTATAATCAAAGCCCCACAGATGTAGGCAGCAATGCCGAACTGCGTTACTAAACATCGTGTCTCCTAGTGTCGTTCGTGATCTTGCATCGGCGTAATTCCTAACAACTAATGGTAGTATCTTAGATACAATAGAATGTCCTTGCTAGCATAACCGATAAAAGAGAAAAGATAAAAATATAGATGAATACTAAAAAAATATATAAATGGTGGAATAGTGAATAGAAATCCTTAGTTTAGGCCAACATTGGTGATGGCCTAACTAACAAAGTGGGCCCACAATGGTAAACTCTCCCAATTTACGAGCCAGGCCGAGAGAATCCGGGCAACCAAGCACGCTCCCAGCCCAGTGAAAATTTCTCGGGCGAGCTGGATGGATCATTGGATTTGGACGATTTTGCTGCTGACAAATCAGGAAAAATGTTCAGTTTATTTTCTGGCCAACTACTACAATGAAAGGGATATGCCAAGCAGTTGATCATACTCCGGTGCACAACTCTAGGTTTCAGTGATGTGTAGATGCCATGATTAGCTGCATAATTGCATCTTGGATTAGTTGCAGTGCAACTCCTGAGACAGAGGAATTTATCTAGTAGATAGATTATTTTCCAATATACAGTCTTCTTTGCGACTTAGTAGCCCTTTTTCTACACCGGTTCAGGTCAACATCTTGTTAGAGAGGTTGAACTTGCACTAGCAACCACCTAGAACTCGTTTCATGTGCTTGCACCATCTATGATCACGTATGATGGGAGCACTGGTTTAAGATGATGCTCTCTTCAAATGTGCTCATCACTCACATCCATCCTAGTACACTGGTGAAATGCTGGATCTGCTGATTGAAATAAATTCATGACGACGTATAGTCTAGAGCTGATAAAAACCTTCAACACAACTTTGGCACAAATGAACATTCCAACTATTATGGATTAGAGAAAGATAGGCTGTTTAAGTGCTTGCAGGCTTAGAACTGTAGATTCGTTGCGCCTATCCTAGTGTGATATTCCAGCCTTCACAAAGGCAGGTCACACAAACATCAATGCTACGCAAAATTGCAAGATAATAACACAGCACAGACTTGAACAATATCCCAGCCCATCACTCATCAGCGTGCTTTTTCTTCTTTTTCTTTTTGTCCTTCTTACTAGACTCGTCCGTTTCCATGGGGACGTTCTGGGTGGTGTCTTGTGACTCGTCTGATCTCTTCTTTTTCTTCTTCTTGCCATCTGCATCAGCTGAAGGAGGCTCCTCGCTTTCCTTGTTCTTCTTTTTCTTTTTCTTCTTCTCGCCATCTGCATCAACTGCTGGAGACTCCTCGCTATCCTTGGATTTCTTCTTCTTTTTCTTTGATTTCTCTTTCTCCTGTTCTCCATCCTCTTCAATTGCCTCCTTTGCAGGTTCTGCGTCCTCGTGTTTCCTCTTCTTCGAAGCCTTGTTTGGTGTTTCTTCAGTAGATTGTCTGACCACTAAATCTGCAGCCGGATTGTAAGTCTGATAAAAACAAACAGAAACGATCAGGGCATGTCCCTTGAACTCCAATTATTTCAAAGGTAAAGAATATCATTACTAGAAAATGGGAAAGCTATTGATTGGCATATGTTGAGCAATGACAAAAGGAGTGGATTTTCTTTTGCAGTGACTAACCAAAAAAAACACTTCAGCGTCAAAAGTACTTTAAAACAAACTCTGCTAGCAGGTTTAGTTCTTTCAGAATTTTAAACCAGAAGAAGAAACTTATTATAAACTTCAGATAGATGTTTGATGCAATTTGTACTCTACTATTTGACAAGCTTCAACAAAAGACAAACAACTTACTTTAGCAGGTGTCACTAAGGCCCCAGCACCCTTCCTGTCCTTTTCATACACTTCTATCTTGGGCTTTCCTTTTGTGGAACCTGCGGATCTCCCTAGTTCTTTACCCTCAAGGACTCGAAGCCGTGTTTCAAGCTGTTCAAAGATTCATATGTGAAGAATATCTGATGAAATATGTAATATCAAAAATCCAAAATTGCTTCCACACCACAGTAACAAGTACCTTGATCCTGCTTTCAAGACCCATGGAGTTATCTTCACCATCACCAAGAGCATCAAATCTTATGGCAAGTGCAGTCTTAGCAGCAAGTGAACGAGAGATCTTCCCCTTGTGCTTTGGAGCCGCCTGTCCTATTAATGATGCATGATAGATGAGACCATACTTTGGCGTAGCATGCTTTGTCTTTAGAGCTCTGAACAAGGCCTGCAGACGTAACATGTTTAGTTCCTGGGGGACAAATCTGAACTATAATTGCAGGCTTGCAGCAAAAGGAAATCACTGTCAACAACAAAAGTATGCCAATAAGCAATGTCCAGAACATAGAAATTTGAATGTAAAGAGGTAATATTGTAAAAACCATGTATGTGTAGTACAGGGAGAGAAAGTATAAATAGATCAAAATTTTCCGAAAGCAGAGTGTATATGGCACACCTTCTCTGCCCCCAAGATCTGGATTGTGCTGCCAGGTTGCTTAGCCAGATTCATCAAACTGCCACCATGCGCAATCAGGCGAGCGCCGACAAGTTCACCAACAAGTGCGGTTAAATTGGGGGCGATAGTATTCATCCTGCTTTTCAGATAGTCATATAGTTGACCTCTGTATTCAGAAAGAGCCAAGACTTGATCACAAAGTTCCCTGATGTTTAATAGGTCAAGATCATTCACTTCTGTACCCATGGAAATTACAGCTGCCTCCTTTAGCTCCGCTTCCACGTCTTCTGGTAGTATCTAAAAGAAGCAGAAGTTATCGCTAAATACCAAGCTTTAGGCAGATGCAAAACACAAGTTATACATGTGGATACCATTTACCTCAGAGAAATCTAGGTTGACTGCGTTGGCACGACTGCCCATCATCTTCGCAACTTTCGCATACTGGATATTATCAGTTACTATTTTCGTAAGCTCTGGAAAGTGCCAACCATACCATTCACGAACTCTCATTGCATAAGTATTAAGCTCCTTGTCAAGATCATCCAACAAGCCAATGGCCTGAATGATCATAGTATCAACCTACAGAAAAGGGTGCATTCATATAAACATTGTAGCCTCACTTGCAGACATTGTAGCCTCACTTGCAGATGAAAAAAAGAACACACAAGCAAAAAATAAAGAATGACCAGTCACATGCAACAAAATAGCAGGCATAACAGTGAGCAATGAGCAGAAGGTATTTGATTCGCTGTGATAGTATAGCAGTAGCAAGCTCACCTTTTCAGGGCTGAACTTCAGCTTATACCTTGACAGACTGTGAGACAATCCTAGACTCATTGGACCTAGGTCCTGTTCAGCTAGTCCAGACATAAGTTCAGTCAGCTGATTCCTCAGCCCTCTCATCAGTTCCATTACGGCATTACTGTGAAGGCAATCAATTTTCTGCAAAATGGCATCATAATCGCCAGTGACATTAATACTTTGCTAGTTTCATGTGAACAAAACAAATAAGGCATGTAACCAACCAGCTTTTCTTTTATAGCGTTCCCCAGTTTAGAATCAGCGACAGCCAGTGTTTCACCATCGCAATGCTTCTGCAGGAACTTGCGCAGGCCCTTGCTAGGTTTGCTATCAATTAGCAAAGTAGCCGCTGAAAGAGCATCAGAAGTATTCTCAAACTTGTTGAAAGCCTTCAGCTCAACCACCTGATATAAAATTCATTACAGTAAGTGAGTGTATGATCAACGATACAGATAACATCTTTAAATGACATTAACCGGTAAGGAGCAATCTATAGCCAATGTTCATGAAATTCAGCATGACAAGCCAGCCTAAAGCCAGAGATGGTATAAAGGATTTCAAAGTAAACCTCAGCCTATTAACTTTCAAGCGATTTTCAAACCTATTTACCGTGTTTCATGATATCATGGATTCAGCCAACCAATAAGTTGCAGAATAATAAAGGGGGTGAACAGTAAGAAGTGAACTAAACTCATGCAGTGAACTTGCAGTGTCAACATTAGACGAAACAGGAAGATGGTCATGATCTCTTAAGCAAGACAAGGTAATAGCTAGATAAACAAAGTAGCTACCACTACACTGCAAATGTGAGCACATCCCCCATTATCAAGTCCTTACTGACTAAAATGAGAGACGGGGATCTCTAAACTAACAGCTAGGAAAGGGAATGGTTAGCCCGTTCGACCTGAACCTCCATCAGATACCCAATCAAATCCCTTTTTCCCAGTAAATTGGGGCAGGAATTACAACCCAAACAGAGACAGAGAAATAAGGGTTCGACCTTATCGAACAATTGAATCAAGTAGTTGATCCATCTGCTCGCCGAGTTCTTCACTCCCTCTACACCACTGCATTTCATCTGGCAATCACTGGTGCTGACTGTATCCACTCTATCAAAACTAAACCCTTTTATGTGCAAGCTTAAAGAGTTTCTTGCAATAAAAAACATGCAGCTTCCAGTTTTATGCTTCTTTGTTGAGATTACCAGTTTTTCAGTCTTTCTTTCTACATCTATCTATCTGGATCAGGGTTTGCAAAACTGGCGTTAACCGGCCACCGTGGGCGACCGGTTTGCAAAACCAGCCATCAAACCGTTTGAAATTTATTAAAACGAAATTTAAAATAAAAACTTGTATAAAGTTTGAAAAAAGTATTAATTATTATAAGTACTTTGGATTAAACAAAATTTAAAAATTCAATATAGTTCTCATTATTTCATGTGATTTTGTGTTTTAAAAAATAAAAACTGTGGCTAACTGTCCCGAGCCATGGCTAACCGTGCAAAACCGGCGGCTAACCGGCCCAATGTTCGGCACATTTCAAAAACCATTTAGGGTCAAAGCCGTGGAAAACCGCCGGTTAACCAGCTCCGCGCCTTTGCTGGCTTGGAGGTCTCCACCGGTTTTGTAATCCCTGATCTGGATGATTAATCGAAATAATTCAGTTATTCGATGGTCAGACATTGTGTCGGTCAGCATTCTGGAGTATTAGTTGAGATATTATTGAAACTTGAAAGCTGAAACACTATTGTAGCATTGATGAAGAAACTAGCAGGATTGTGACCAAAAATATCTTGTTACAGACATGTGATTTGGAAGTCATAGTAATTGCATTCCAAAGACAAGACGAAGCCCCTTGTGTAATCAGTGTCTCACTAAGCCAAATGGCTCGATACCCTCTGATAGACTGCCCCTTTGTACTCAGTAATAGAAAGGGATCGACCCTACTGATCCAGTGAGATAAGGTGTCACAGTCCCATTCCGAAATGGAAAACCCATTCCCTTAAAACCAAAGGTCATTCATTACCAATCCCACCCCTACTGACAGCTAATGGTGCAGTGAAATCGTCATTACTAGGAAAAAAAATCAATTTTCAGAACGAACTAAAACCAGGGCCTTTGAATCATTCGACCTTTCTTGCCGACTCCGACGAGGCAAAATCCTTCCACAGATCCTGCACACCGAAAGCGTAGCGCCATTAGCCAGCGGAACCAGACGAACACCTCGAGCATAGCCGCCGCGCGGCAGAGACAGTCACCTCGACTTTGCTGAGCTTGCCCTCGTCCAGCACCTTGAAGAGGGCGAACCCCGCGGGCGTCTCGAACAGCACCAACATCTCCTCACCTAGAGCAGAGCGCACACACGGAGAAGAAGCAGCAGCAAAAACCGAAGCACGCGTCAGCACATCAACCCACCCGAGACACCACGAAGCGCCCCCGCGCAGCGATACTGCGGAGCCAGCAGGACCGCACTACCCGCAGCGGCAGCGGCAGCGGCAGCGGCGGCGGGGTAGCGAGGGTATTCACCTGTACGGAGGGGGCGGAGGAGCGGCTTGGCGGCGAGAGGAGGCGCCGCGCGGGTAGGAAGGGAGAAGAAAGCGGCAAGGGTTTTAGGGCTCGGCTTATAACGGGAGAGCGAGGAGAGAGGTTTTACTGGCCCATGACCCCATCTCGCTGGGGCCGGCCCATTATGATTCCAGTCCATGAAGCTGAAAAAGCCTTTTCAAAAGCCTTTTGCTACTCTGCAGGCGGGTAAAAAAAATCAAATTCGTGCCGTCGATTTCACAGTTAACTAGGCCACCATGTAGGCCACCATCTTCTTTCCCATCTCCGGCCGCTGTCACGCCGCAGTTTAATTCATCTTCGGCCACTGCTGCCGTTAGGGTTTTGGTACTCCTAGAGCCCTTCAAGCTTAGAAGGATGCGGGAGGAAATGGTCTGATGGTGGAAAAGGGACCATGGTGGGAGTGGCAAAGAGGCGGAGCCATGGGGATGAACGAAAATGGTCGGGCGCTGGATGCAAGTGGATTGGTGCTAGCGTTAGTAGGGATGGCAATCAGGTCGATAACCTTCGGGTATACCTCTCTCATACTTGAACCTGAAACCCGAAAACTATACCCGAACCCGAACCCAAAATTTTTCATGGGTATAAACCCACGATCATACCCGAACCCGAACGGGTACCCTAACCCGAAATATATAATAAGCCTATATCTCAATATTGAATACAATATATATGACATTAATCAATTCCAACTCTAACCTTTTATCAACTTTAAACAGATAAACTTATATTTATACTTTACCCTTTCATCAATACATATTTATTGATAACACATGATACAAGTTATATTATTGTCGACGGTTGGGATACTGACCCAAGTCAACTAAGGTTCTTCAAGAGTGAGATAGGAGACACGCCGAACAACAACGAACAACGACGAACAGGAGACAGGGGTTTTTATCCTGGTTCAGGCCTCTCGGGAGAGATAACAGCCCTACGTCCAGCCTTTTCTTATATCAAAGATGATTACAAGAGGTGGCTCGACGAGACGAACAAATCTTGGCGAGATTATGGTGTATACGAAGTGCTAAGATCATATGCGCTATCAGATGATGGCTTGACCCCGTTTTGTCCGGTTTTGAAGTTGAGGGGGGAAAACTAAACTTGTGCGATAGTTGAAGGGGGTAAAATGGACTTCTTTCTAAAAAAAAATCAAATTCGTGCCGTCGATTTCACAGTTAACTAGGACACCGTCTTCTTTCCCAGCTCCGGCCTCGTCACGCCGCAGTTTTATTCATCTTCGGCCGCTGCTGCCGTTAGGGTTTTGGTACTCCTAGAACCCTTCAAGCTTAGAAGGATGCGGGAGGAAATGGCCTGATAGTGGGAAAGGGACCATGGTGGGGGTGGCAAGGAGAAGGAGCCATGGGGATGAACGAAAGTGGTCAGGCGCTGGATGCAAGTGGATCGGTGCTAGCGTTAGTAGGGATGACAATCGGGTCGATAACCTCCGGGTGCACCTCCCTCATATCCGAACCCAAAACCCAAAAACTATATACGAACCCAAACCCGAAATTTTTTATGGGTATAAACGCACGTCCATACCTGAACCTGAACTCGAAATATATAATAAGCCTATATCTCAATATTGAATACAATATATATGACATTAATCAATTCCAACTCAAACCTTTCATCAACTTTAAACATATAAACTTATATTTATACTTTACTCTTTCATCAATACATATTTATTGGGAACACATGATACAAGTTATATTTAATTTTTATTATTCTTTTCGGGTACCCATGGGTATCCATGGGTGTAAAAATAAATCTGAATCAGAAACCCAAAAACTATACTCAAACTTGGACCTAAATATTTCATGGGTATAAACCCACACCCATACCCGAATCCATCGGGTCGTGTACCCGTGGATATCCGAACCCATGGGTAAAATTGTCATCCCTAGCCTTTTTCTTTTATTTGGCAGTTTCACCTTCAGTTTAACTGGCCATGATTAGTATCTGCTCGTTAATGGAAACAATGATGCCAATTTAACAGGTGTGATATGTGCACCTGAAAGGTTATCAACTTATCAAGTATGTTCGTTCAAGAAAAAAAGGTTATCATATATCATATATATACTTGAAAGAGCTAGACCCACCGGAAGGTTTTCAGGTAAAAATGGACCATCGTCATGCTCAGCAAACAATAAAGAAACAATTGGTGTTCCTAAAAAGGCATGCCTTCTGAACAATAAGAGTTCAATTGGAGCAAGACTTTCAGCAAATATAGTGCAATACACCATAGGGCCTAAAATTATTTGCCTCTTTAGGGGCGCAGAACTGATACAAATATACAGTTTCAAAAGTGCTACAATTGAGCAACAATGTGGGCACAACAGAGAGCGCAAAGGTCTTGGGAGCATGAAGAGCAATGCTACTCGGTCCAATCTGACCAGAATCGGGGGCAGAATTCTGGAACCAATCGAACTGCATTTGCTTCATCTGTTAACCACCAGTGCAGTAGGCGAAGCAGGAACAGACAGGTTAGGCAAGAAAGCAAAATGATTTGATTGATAAAAGTTCTCCAATTTTGAGCTCTGTGTTTTCTTGCTTTAGATCTAGTGGAAAAGCTAGCAGGTGATCGTTCCGTATGTCAGGTCTGTGCAGTAGGCTTGAGTATTCTCCGTAGCATGCCTCCCGTTCCTAGTGACAGGAACGTCATGGATATGTTTCCCTTCGTATGTAGTTATCACAGCATATGGTTCCTGCCAGGATCTCTCAATATGCTTCTTTACATCGCAGCCTTGGTAAGTGCATCTGTAATAGCTCCTACATGGTGTAGAGTGCAGACAGAGTACATAATAACTAACGTTCAGGTTCATAAAATCTTCAGTCCTCACAAACACAATCTCAATTTGAAGTCTAGTACAACATTTATTGAAAAATAAGAAGATACACCAGAGAATGGACATTTGATAAGAATGCAAATTACTCCCAATGTCATGATGGCAGTTAATTATTGCCAAAAGAACTATATGTTAAATGTTTCTACTATTGTTAAAAGAGATTAGTTGAACAAAATATATGCCAAGCCTTCTCTCACCCAAAAATTTCAGAATTACAAAAGAGAGGATTTTTTGCTCGGTTAACTGTATATGTAATAGTTAAACTCATTCAAGCACATCATACCAGATGTCTATTCTTCTTAGATAATCTTCCAGATAACATTCTTCATATCAATTGAGTATTGTCAGAATGTCGCATAAACAAGACACTTAAGCAAATAGTTAATCTACAGTTAGACACTTAAGCAAACTAATCTACATACTTATGAGAGATATTGGCTACATAGTTAATAAGCAATATCAGTCTATCATGCCTTTTAAGCTTGAAAGTTATATGTCTCTCTTGAATTAAAGGTAAAAATGGTACTACTGCAAGATAGTTGTCCTAGTTTGTGCTTGTGCAAGATAGTTTTTTAGATAAATAGTGTAAGATATGAGGAGTGGTCGTGGATGATAACACCAGGTTGATGCCAAAGAATTAAACTGGTTCTGAAATAAAGTAACTTTTAAAGCACTTTCTACATCTAGAATCGTGAGTATGGTACAATCTTTTAAGATAAAATGCTTAACTAAACAACCAGAAAAATTCAATAATAACATGAGTTATGTTCATAGTTTTTCTAACCAAATGTGCTATGGTAACTGATTATGGGACTACCTTGGATGAGGATTTCCTTTCACCACTTTCTGTCCATACTTGCGCCACCTGTAGCCATCATCCAAAAGATCAACCTCACTGGTTGTACTCACGATAATCTTTTGACCTGGAGTGGGTGTATTCCTGCACGGTAGAAAATAACAGTAAGCAATAATCGTGATAATAAGGAGGTTCTGTTTGGTCGCAAGAACTACCTTTCATTTGCATTGGCATCACCAGCAGTTCCATCATCGGTTTGTGCTTCACAATCATCCTCTTCCTGGCTATCATATGAACCAGACAATTGATCATCTCCCTTTTCTCTCCTGGTCATTAAACAACTAGCCATGGTGCCATCTGACATTGTAGGTTTTCCATAACAATCTCGAAAATCTGACTGTGATCCGTATAAAGCATCCTCATTTTCCTTGAAATCATCTAATTCATTTGATAGACCAGCACAGTCACTGAACCTTCTTTTCGTGGGAGGTTCATGGCTGTGCTGACCCCTATAGATTATCTGAACAATTCGTCCATCTGCAGAGTGCTCGACGTTTTTCCTGACCAGGCAGTTCCCATGGCCATGGCTGCATCTGTAGTAGCTCCTTGGACACTCGCCTCCCTTCAGTGTCTTCTGCCCATACTTGCGCCAATTGTAGCCATCGTCGGCAGGTCTTTCCAGAGCGATGGAGGAATTTTGGAGTCCTTGTAAAGCTCCAGTTGATTCAGTATCGACATTATTCTCTGTGCGTGATGGCAAAGTCTGCATTTCCTGCATCGATGACGCGACTAGCATTTCCTGCATTGAAGACACAATTGACAGAGTAGTTGCTCACTTGCTTGGCTGTGGCTACAGTATACTCCTACTACTGAGCTACCTTTTCACTGAAACACACGGGAACTGCACTGGCCATATTCATTAAGAGAGGAGACTAAGAAAATAAAAATCCAGAAGATAAAATTCTCTCTTCTGAATAAAATTCATTTTTAAAAAAAATACCGGCTAATTATCACCGATTAGATCCGGTTATCGGTCCTAGGGAAAAAATAAACTCGGATTGCTAGGCCAGAGGGAGCGAGAAAACAGAATACTAAAAAGGAAGAATCGGAGGATCATACAAACAGAAACAAGAAGCTGATTACTCTTTAGACTAAACTAGAACGAGAATGAAGTTGTTCTTCCCTACCGCCGTATCTACTCTAGTTGATGCAGAGATTGAAAGTTTATTCCATTAAAAAAAAAGATTATGCCAGTGCGGCTTGTAGAGCAGTGAGATATCAACACAGAAGAGGAATCCATCATCTTCCTCGCACGCTGCCAGAGCTGCAATCTAGCTAATCATCGGCAGCCGATCCAAGGTAGCTTGTCCATATTTTTTTTAAAAAAAAAGAATTAGTAGCTTCTCTATCTTGGTTTAGTCCTGAACTAGTCTACCTTTTTTAGCAATGGATACCGTTTCTTGAACGTGCAACGCAGGCCATTCGGCTTGGCACAGCAGCGACCCACAGTTCTACTCTGCCTAATTAAAAACGCAAACGCGGAACGAAGCTGGAGGAGGCAAGGAAAAAGATTCACTTTTGCGCACCGATTTAGAGTGTGCCAGTCTAGTACTCTGCTACCAAGGTAAAGCAGCGGCGACCTGGGGATTCCCGAGGAAGGCGGCGGAGGAGAGCGGCGGTGGCGGTGGCGGGGAGGGGAGCCCGCCGAAGAAGCCCGGGGCGGACGGCTCGTCCGGGAAGAAGCTCCCGGCCAGGAGGCTCTCCAGCGCGGCAGGGAATGGGGGCGCGTCGGAGAGCGTCGCCCAGAGGCCGCCGCCGCCCGGTGGCCCCTGCCTGGTCGCCATGAGGACGGGGCGAGCCGGCGGCAGCGGGGCGCGTGGGAGGGTCTCTGCCGCGGGAGGCGCGGGGGCAGAGATGCCGGCGGCGACGTCGCGGTCGCGGGGACAGAGACGGCGAGCAGGACGTCCCGCTCGCTCCGTGGGCATCCTCGTCGAGAGAGGAAGTGGGTGAGACGCCTTTATAAATAAATATATATGGAGCTCCGGCTGCTCCGCCTCGCACTCGCAGCTCAGCTCCCGCTCCTCGCCTATCCTAACCTCCTGCGGCCAGTGGCCACGGCCGCCGCCGTACGCGCCGTCGCCGTCGCCGTCGCGGCGCCGCTCACATCGATCGCCGTCACGGAAAAGCGCCCGCGCGCGGAATGAAAATCCGTCCCCCGCGGCTACCGTCTCGGCGGGCCGCGACGCTCAAGCGAAAGACGGGGAGCTCTGGGCGGCTATGAAAGAGGCTGCCATGCCATTTTCCCATTGCTGGACCACAGGAGCTGGTTACTTGGCTCATGGCTGCTGGCCGAGCTGGCTGCATCAGTTCCATGGCTCCCATGGTCCATGGTTCAAGGGAGCAAAAACCTGCACAGCATTTAGAACTCTGGGTACCTCGTAGGCGGGAGATTTAACCAGAGGCCACCAATTCGACGGGTTTAACACAAACATTAATTTAGTCTGCATTTACGTCCACGACACCATACAAACGAATTTGTTACCTCAGCGACATTTTGACCATTTTACCTTCTTTTCATGTCATTTAACTCCTTTTTCACTGCTGAATTGACCCTTTTGCCCCCAGCTCATTGTCCAGCAAAAAACAGTAAAGTAATTAACATGCTAACTATTCCAAATGCATCTTAAGAGCATCCCCAGCAGGACCTTCAAATTTCCCTCTATCGCTACAGTAATTGCTACAGTAACTGCTACAGTGCAAACTCACCCTCACATGGACCAAGTTCCCTCCTATTGTATTTGAAAAATTTTGAAATAGAGGCCATTTTAGGGGGTGTGATGGGGATGCTCTAAGCAACTGATTAGAGTAATTTGCAGCAAGAAAATGGTTTGACATGTGAAAATAATATTCAAAATATTTGAAATTCAAATTTAAAAGAAATTCATCTTTTTGACATAAATTTATCAAATTTGACCAAGATTCATCAAATTTGATAGAAATTCATCGATTTTGAAATAAAATCACCAAATTTGACTGGAATTCATCATTTTGTTTACCGGAATTCTTCATTTTTTACCGAAATTAATCATTTCTTTTTACAGGAATTCATCATTTTTCACAAAAATTCATCAATTTTCATGGATATTCATTGTGGTCGTCGGGGTGCATTTTCACGATAGCGTCGTCGTTGCTGACCGCCACCGTCGGCGGCGTCATCGTCGCTCATCGCGATCTGGGGCGGGGGCGGCGGGGAGGGCATCGATCTAAGGAGGGAGAGGCGCTGAGAGGAGGGGGAGGGGGCGGCGGGGAAGGCATCGATCTGTGGAGGCGGCGCCGGGGGAAGGAGGTGGCGGGGAGGACGTCGATCTAGGAAGGGGGAGGGGCGGCGGGGGAGGCGCCGATCTGAGACGGCAGCGCCACTGGGAAGGGGTGGCGGCGGCGGCCTGGGTTTGGGGGCAACTAAGAAGAAACTTAGAGAAAAACGGAGGAGCAAATTGGGCATAGTATTAGGTCAATGGCAAGGGCAAAAGGGTCATTTCAGCAGTGAAAAGGAGAGCTAAAGGGCAAGAAAAGAAGGTAAAATGGTCAAAATGTTGCTGATGTAACAAATTCGCGAGTACGGTGTCGTGGGCGTAAAGGCTGACTAAATTAATGTCGTTAGGGTAAAGGCCATTGAATTGAGTGGCCTCTAGGTAAATCTCCCCAATAGGCTGGTGCTGAGAGCCACCGGCAACTCGCCCATGTTGCGAAATGCGAAAGGCACCGGAAGGTTCCAAACTTCGGGTTCAGAAAACCATGGCGGTACATCTCTAATCTGAAAATTTAAGAGCTGGTGTGGTTTGGGATCGCTTAAAATTTAGATGCAGATTATTTGTTTGGCTAAAGTTAAATTTTAATCTGAAAAATTATGATCCCTAAAAAAAGTCTTTAAAAGTTCAAAATATTGTGAAAAATTATTTTACAAATTATAAGAAAAAATATTTAAAATCCCACAAAAAATTACAAAGTATTATATCATTTGATTTATACAAAAAAAATAAATTTTTATTTAATTTAATCTGAAACTGATAAGACCGTAGGCATTGTTTGGTGGCCTCGGCTGAATGGGTGGGCTTCTGGAAGCCAAATCATTTGGTTATTTTTACATATTGAAATGGTAGACACGTGAGACTCAAAAATCTCGTGCTAAAGAGCGTGGAGGTTCGAGTTCTCTTCATGGCATAACATGGAGAATGCTAGCATTTCCCATAGAAGTATTCTGGAAATATGTGTCTAGCGTTCTCCCCTCTCTCTCCTTAACCATCTCCCATCGAATCACTCGAATAAATGCAGCAACATCGATATATTTAATAGTTACAGTAAAATAATACACAATCCGTACAAAAAAGATTTTTACAACATAAAAGCTTGTATGGCTGTATGGATGCGGGTTTATACCCGCGGGTGTTTTTGGGTTCAGATATGGACGGTGTTTTTGGGTTTTGTATTCAGGTACGATAGAGGTGTACCCGAAGATATCCACCCGATTGCCATCCCTACTCCTACAGCTCGTTCTCTAAGAAAAGCCCACGTCTGTTTGGATTATAATTATAAATCTAAAAGTACATTAAAATACAACTAAAATAAATGAAAAATGGGGTGGACTACAGGACGGACGCTCTTGACCCAACTTTGGCCCAAAAATCCTGCGCCATCGTTCCAGCCAGTGCGCGGAACAAAAAATCTCTCGTGTTGTTCCAGTGGTCCGAGTGTTGTTCCAGTGGAGCCAATCCATATAAACCGCGCTCTCGCTCTCCATGCTGCATGCGATGACGTCATTGCTGACGTCAGCGAAGATTACTTCCTTGTTTTTTCTTTAAACCATCATAACTTTTGATTGGGAGTTTCAATCCCAAACCGTTTTCATCAACGTGTTCCTCGTATTTTTTCGAACAAAACAAGACTCATGTTGCTATGTAAATTTTTACTGAAACAATTTGTCTATACTAATGGAATAATTAATTTGTACTATTGGAACAATACGTCTAATACGATGGAACAACTTAGTATTTGGCCTGCTGGAACAATGGGCTAAGCCCAATTGGAACAATGCATTTGGTCTGATGGAACAACTTGCATATCTATTGGAACAATGTATTTGGTTTGCTGGAATAGTAAAAAGAAATGACTACTAGAATAAGAAGGTTTGCCTACTGAAACAATAATTTTTGCCTGCTGGAACAATAAGATTTGTCTACTGGAGCAAATAAAAGTTGACTACTGGAACAATAAGGTTTGTGCTACAAGAACAGTTGAACTTTACCTACTGGAACAATAACTTTTGCCTTATGAAACAATAAATTTGCCTTCTGAACGTTTGCCTTCTGAAACAAATAAAGGTTTTGACTATCGAAACAATAAAGCTTGCCTACTGAAACAATAAAGTTTGCCTACTGGAAAAATAAAGTTTGTCCTACTGAAATAGTTGAGCTTTGCCTACTGAAACAATAACTTTTACCTTCTGAAACAATAACGTTTTGCCTTCTGGAACAATAACTTTTTGCCTTCTGGAACAATAACTTTTGCCTTCTGAAACAATAACTTTTTGCCTTCTAGAACAATAACTTTTGCTTTCTAAAACAAATAAGATTTTGCCTACTGGAACAATAAAGTTTGCCTACTGGAACAATAAAGTTTGTCTGTTGGAACAATGAGTCTAGCCTCCCGAAACAATCTATCTTGCCTGCTGAAACAATGAGTAGCCTCTCCGAACAATCAATCTTGCCTGCTGGAACAACTTTTATACCTATTGAAACAATGTATTTGGTCTGCTGGAACAATAGGCTAACCCTATTGGAACAATATGTCTAGTTTGATGAATTACAACTTGTATATCTACTTAGAACAACCTATCTTGCTTGCTAGAACAATAAGTCTAGCCTTTCGGAACAATATATCTTACCTGATGAAACAATTGTACCAATAAAGATAATAAATAGAAAAGTATTTAAAATGAGTTCATTAGGAATTTAGATGAATTATAAAATTTGTTCCATGCGTTTTGGACTCCAGATGAAATGGATACAAAAATATAAAAATTAAAATGGAAACAGGATGAACTACACTATCCTAGCTAGTGCCCCAGGCAGTGCATGCTCGTCCGTGGACATAAAAAATTGGAGGGCTGTGATTGGCTGGCCATGTGAATGCTAATCAAACGGCTGCACATGCTAATCACACAACCGGGTGGACGGCGCGGGATGCTGGGCTGTTCACTTGCGCGCGGCATGGGCTGTCGGTTGGCTGGGCCCCGCGAGGAAGCATTTCCGATGAAAAATAGGCCCGAGGAAAGATGCTACATCCAAATGATCCGACGTGTTGTTGAACACTGGTTTCGACAGGCTCAAGGAAAGTTTATGCTACTTGCAAAGAAAGACCCATTCCTTGTATGGGGGTGGCAAACAAGAGCAACGGTGCCAAAGTTCTCTGGAATCCAAAAATTTTGCGATGTCACATGAAGAAAAAAAGAGAGAGAGGCATCAGATTCCCCTGAAAAGCATCATCATAATCAATGACGCGAGATTACTTCCAGAGGAAACAAGAAGCATGCATACACCATGGGAAATCTTCAATACTAATGCTCAGACATGCACACTCCAGTATACAGTTTCCACCATTCCAAATCAATTATTGATACCAAGTCGAGGGCATAAAACCATATAGAAAGTACACAATCCCAGTGTAATGATAAACAGTGGTGATCAGATACGCTATACCCAGCAATCACTGCACTTGTGTTACTTCGGCAAAAGGCCAGCTCAAGGTAGGTGAATGTCTTGGCAGCATTCCTTCTGAATTCATTTTTCTTTTGTAGTTTTAATTTGGCATATAATGGATCTGTCTATTTTGTGGCCTTCACTCAAGAAAGTTACTTGGGGCCAATGTCCTTCAGCGCACAGATCTGTTCCTCCCCCATTGCAGACATAACGGTCACCACAAGGTCCTTCCCGTCTGCAAATCCGGTCTGAATCTGAAATACCCAGCAGATTTCATCAAATAAATATTTTGGACAATATCATCACACAGAAAGCAATGACTGTAAGAAGAAAAGTCTGAAGTCAAGTGGATCAAGATTGCACAGCTGTTAAAAGCTAAAGTACTAAGCATGACAGCCCAACATTAGCATTACTTCCAGTTCCAGACAGATATATGACTATCCAAATGAACCAATAATGCACAGATGACAAGGCATGTAGTAGCATTCTAGTGCAGCAACTATAGACCTTCATGCAATACATCATACACGGCAACCATGTAGGCTCACTTTAAAGAATCAAGAATGAATGAAATCTCCTGTTTGATGCTTCCGAAAATCAGAAATGGGAACAGAGTAAGAGGGAGAAAGGCCCACCGGCAAAGGGATGCCCAAAAGGAATACAGAACATATAAGAGGGTACACAGAGTAAATGTAAATATCTAGCTTCCCTTTAGTTTATACACCGCTTATTTCAGAAGCATGCAATAACCCATATAAACATCAATATCAAGATATCTGAAGGGAAAGGCTACCAAGAAAAACTGAAAAAAAAAAACACAGAACTTCAACCATACAGAACTATAGACGCAGAAAAATGATGTTCAAATAAAATAACTAACTTCGATCAGAAATATCAACATCAGTTACCATACTACAGAAAGAACAAGTAAAATTCAATGTAACAATCCCTATTGATCCAAGAGAACTGCTTAAAGGATGATTAAGATGCTGACATATCATGCATATTCAAATGTATCATAGAAGCAAAGTTGCTTAAAGGGATGTAAGATAAACCTGGTTCAGGATAGTCTCATCAGTTGGGAGTTTAAGATCATCCTTAGTGTTACCATTCTCAGTAAGAAGGCTCACCTGAAAGAAATACATGATCAATATTTAATATTAACATTAATTTACGAAATAAGACACTTAGCTGATTACTAGAACATACAAATCCATCCTCTGATATGTCAATCAGCTGGTACTCAGTACGATTCACATGTGGAACCTAAAAAAAGAAACCATCAGCTAATTGCAAACTGAATCATTGAAAGGTCTTAAATAAAAGTTAGAAATCATGACTTACATCACAGTTATGGGATGAAGGAACAATATCCTCAAGCTTTTTACCATTGAATACATCTATGGCAACAAAGTGGCACTTGGCATGGCCATGCTTACCAGTCTTTGAGGTAGAAACCTCCACCACCTGTAGCATATAAGTATATTCAATTCAATCAGATCAATGCAACGAACTTAGGCCAAAGAAACGCTACATACCTTCAGACCTCAGCCTGAAAATTGTATTACTCATACTAATTAAAGTCATCAAAGCTTAAAGAAAACAATTAACAAGCAAGAAAAATAAGGAAGTATATACAAAAAAAGATGAGCACTGCCGCCACCTTATGTGTCCAATACCTTTTTCACATAGTGCACAGCAAGCAACTAAACAGGGGCTGATGTAAAATTTGGCCTTTTGTGTTGGTTGTCTGTTTATCACTTTATCCATTTTAACTCCTTAAAAAAAGAACAAAATTTATGCACGAGGCTTTCCTTAAAAAGGTAGAATTTCCTTCTTTGGCAATGGATTTCTAAAGAACTTTTGTTTTGTCCAATACTTTGGTTAATCTATATGCAGGAAGCATAACATGCTCATCCTACTCAACCAAGATATACGTACAGAGTCAAGAGTATCTTTACATTTCAGTTATAATCTTGTATTTCCAACATGGAATGGACTCAACTACCCATCCCTTGTCCGAACATAAATTACAGAAACTAAATTCTATGGGTACCAAGCTAAGTTACCCCACCTCATCCTTAGGCCATGATCAATGGGGCGCAGGTTAAAACGGCCGAGCGCTGTGCGCGTTCCAAATATTTACTGCTGCGTAATTACTATTTCAAGTACCCAAAATTTTGAACACCATGAAATAATTAGTTTTGTACGTAGGACTCCCACTTTGGGTCTATCATTGGGTGGGGGTATGACCTAAAATCATGAACAATGCATCTCTAGGATTGTGAATTGTGCAGCCCGGGCTCCCTGGAACATACACATTGTTGGGCTGGCGTGTGGGCCGGCTTAACCTGCGCCCTGTTGGTCATGGACTTAGGAAAACATTGACTGGAAATAGCCAAAAAAAAAAACCTCTACACTCAGCAATCAGCATGACCACAGAAATGACAGAGCTTAGATGTACAAAACAAGGCACATTTTTTAACATGTTATTTGTTTGGATCACTGTAAAAACTGAATATTTCTTCCATCATCAAAATGTTTGCCTAAGGGGGAAATGTATTTTTTTTCCGGATGTTTATTAGGGTGCAACCCTCGTAACAATCATACCTAAGGGGCCAACTGGCCCTTAGGGTTTAAACATGACCAAAGTGGCTTTCCCCATTGCACAATAGTACAAAAGTACAAGACTCACCTACTTGATTTGAGCATATTCATATCTAAGGATAATCCTCAAAGATAAAGGGAGCCTAAAAAGGGAGCATCGAACTTAATCATCGGAAACCAAAAAAAAGACTCATACAACATAACTAATGGCACCAAACCTCAGTCCCACTTAAAATCATTCTCTCTCATTATTCCCACCACCTCCCTCACTAATTCCTCACGAATTGATCACCCATATCCAACACACACACACACACAAAAAAAAACAACATGCCGGTCAATCATTTGTTAATAACAATAATAAATGAGTAGTAATATCCAATAAACCATTCGCAGATACCGATCAACAGTATTCCATTATAGCATGAATCATGACCAGGAAAAACTTCACTCACGTACGCTGTAACCGCATCGCACATCAATAATCGCACAGTATAGATGAGGTATACTACCTTGCAGGGGCGGTTTTTGATGACGATGTAGCCGTTCTTGCGGATGGTGCCGGCCTGCTGCGGGTAGGTCTTGGACGCCCCCGCGTCGGCCTTCGATTCGAAGTGGTGCTCCTCCGAGTCCGACATGGCGATCTTAGCTTCCCTAGAAGCAAATCGAAAGCAAGAAGAAAAAAAGGAACAAATCGATCATCTATCCCATCAGATTTCAGCTCTAAGAAAGCACCAGATCAAGAAACCGAGCTGCTACAACAACCTTCCTGAAAAAAAGAACAACCGTGCCGCGAAGTTCTGAACTAAATCTGAGTGGAGATCCCAATTTTTACCTGGTTTTAGATACACCGCGATGAGGATGACCTGAGCTGAGCTGACCAGAGGATGATAAGTGATAAGCTCAGCGGCGAATCCTTGGGTTTCAGCGCGTTTATAATACTGCTAACCACGCGTGCGCCTGCCGTGGATACTCTACATGAGAGCAGTTACAAGAATGACATATGGGGTCCGAGCACGTGAGGGCCCACCTGTCAGCGGGTATCTGCGTGTTGCTTCCCGGCTCAGGAGGATCGGAGCGGTCGCTTTGGTCGGGGGTATCGAGCCACGTGTACGGCTGCGGGGGAAGGGCATCTCCTCGCGTTCAAAGCACGCCAGGGGCGGCTCGAGGCATCTTTTCTTTTCCTTTTCTTTTCACCATCTTTTCGCCGATCAGTGATAAGAAAACTTTGGTCAATCCCTGGTTCCGATCGGGTTAGGTTTCCCTGCGGAGGCCTCACTGAAATCCCACCAAATGGCAAGAGCCGACCTTTCTCGTTCTACATTTCAGCTTAGCTTCACGTACAGTAGCAAAATTTTAAAGTGTTTAAAGAGATGTTTAAATATTATATAAAAATAATAAAAATAGTTTTAGGATCATTAAGAGGACCAATAAAAACCCGAGAAATCATTACAAATTATTACACCAAATAGGATATATAAAAAAAATAAATTTTGATGCACACGGCTGTCCCAATCTTCAAGCAAAAATTCCCAAAACGCTACCATCCACAACAAAAACGCACCGAGCAGCTGAAACCGCTCGCTAGTCTTTAGCCTCACCGGCGCAGCCGCTTCCCTCCGTCGGGCGATGCCGCAATCGCTTCTCTCGGAATCGCCGCCTCCGCGTCGCATCTTCCATGGAGCCACGGGCTCCGTTGCCGCCGCTTCGCTGGGAGCTGCGGGCTCCACCGCCGCCGCTCCTACACAGGATCTGCGGGATCCGCCGTCGCCGCTTCACCGGTCTCCACCGTCACCGCTAAGCCGGGAGTCGAGGGCTTTGCCGTTGCCGCCTCCACTGCTCCCCTCCTAGTGTTTGTACATTGTAAATGCAAGAATTGATAAGATTAAAATTGGAATGCTCTGTGTCTGTACATTGTACATGCAAGAATTGATCAGTTTGTACATGCAAGATTTGTAAATGCAATATTTGGTCGGTCTGTATATTGCCTTCAAATCTGCAGTCTTTCTCAATTGCAGCTATGTGTTTGAATGGAACATGTGCAACATTTATAGGAAGTGAAATACTGAATTTATAAGCTCATGTTGCCTGCTGCTGGTTGATGCTTTGCTTCTGATGTATACTTGCTTAAGCCCAAAAAAAAAGAGTAATAGGCAGCCCAATGTATTATGCCCTGTGAAGATCTGGATCATTTTAGGGAGCAAAAATCTGGAAAGATAAAAAAAATCTAGGAAGACATGTCATACAGATGGCAAAAAAACTTGTGTTTGAAACCATAAAAGATGCGGTGCAAAGTAAGCCTCCTCTAGAATATGATTCATGTACAAAAGTATGCCACTTATAAGGGCATTTCTCCATCTACAGCAGTAATTTAAGGTCTTTGCCTTTGATAAACAAAAGTATGCCATATATATCAGCATCCTACATATTCCAACTATATGGACAATTCATACACAAAATATACAAAAACATGCCCTCTATATGAGCATCTGACTTTCAAATACAAAAGTATGTCCTCCGTATGGGCATTTCACTCCCAACATCTTGCTTGAGCTTCCTCACCTTCATCGAAATCTAGCCTTCGAGAAGCACATGATGGGTATCCTCCCAACAATGGATTTGTAAATTCTCCTTGCATGGTAGGAATGGATAATGTTGAACAATCAAGAGAAGGCATGTCATCTGTCCATATTGGTATTGCCATGACAACATTTATAGTTGTCTGCAGTGGTTCCTGAACATTAGACTAGGAAGGTCCATGCATTTACGGTGGATCTTTTCCTGAGAAGATTAGAATAAATGAAGGATTACTATTTAATGAAATTGAACAGCCGCAGTGTTAAATAAAAAGAGCATGATTATGATTGAGTTTAACTTTTCGTAGCGTCCAAATACCATCTCTTGGGTTGGATTAATACTTTTTTGACCTACATTGTCGCAGACCATATATTTAGCGCATAATGTTTTATCCCGTCTTGTTTTTCCGTGGTATTTCCTGATGCTAAAACCAAGTTTGCGCGCATATGCATTATAGAAGTCATAAGCATCTTCTTCTCGCTGAAAGGTCATGCCCATTGTTGGTACAATTACAGAGCTACCATTTTGATAATCCACTTGCCCCTAAAAGCACAAATAAAACTTGATGCATTGATGGGGCCTCAAATTTGCTTACCTTTGAAACCCGTCCTGTGGAACAGCACTAGTCCCTGGACCAGTATACTAGTGCACTGCATCACTTAGCTGGATCATTGCATACAATAACATACAAACTTTATTACAGCAAAAGGGTGTTATCACTTGTCTTGGTGCCAACTTAATTCCAAACTTGAAACCGTTATATTACATCAAAAGTTTGTTTCTATGGCGGAAGCTGCGCCATGATGTTGATGACAATCCTACGCTAAGCATGCTTCACTTGGACTGTAGGAGAGAGCTTAAGATTGGTCTTGGTCATCGAAGGTTGGATCGCCTTCCACGTGACAAGCATAATCACCATTGTCGGGATCCTCGTAATCTAAAAGAGTGAGTGGGTGCGGGTAAGTGCGCAATCAAACCGCACTTGCAAGTTAATACTGTCCTTAATGTATAATAGTGATAGAAGTCTTATAGTGAAGTTCATGGTTATTTTATTTGCAGAAATACCAATTTTTGAAATAACATATATAAAAACCTATACCTTGCCATTTTCGAAAGGACATCTCCAAAAAGATATCGAGGAAAAAGTATATCAATATTTACAAGTTCATAACCCTTGCCACACAGGCATCACTCTTATGCCAAACAGGCAACACTCTTGTGCCACACAGGCATGCGTCCCATCTTCTTTCTCCCACCATCATTCTGGGTCGGCAATTCCCGTTGCGAACCCTATCTTCCCCGAGTAGCGTAAACTGAGGACTCAACACACCGCGCTGATTGCCGTTCAACGGATGCATCGGTCCCAACAGATCACCCCGGTAGACAAGGTCAGATTTCTACACAAGAAACGGCATGATACACCTTCCCCTCAGGATCAGTTACAGGCTACACAAGTCCTTTTTAGATACACAATCCCCAATCCTGCGCTCCACGCAATGGCCACGCATTGTGGTGTGAGAGACCATAAGCTTACACAAAGGGTATGGCCGACGGAATACTCCGCTGTGCCCAACACATGAGCACCCTCCCAGACGAGCCCTTACTCCATCTGGATTCCACCTTCTCATTATCATTACCTCCGTCAGAGGTGTTTATCACACAGATAATTTCTCTGGGTCCCACCACGCGGATCGCGACAAATCTCGACGGCCAAAGTCACGTCAGCTAGGCTCCTTCTCTCGACCGCTGGTCTGAAGCCGTCGAGACAGACAATCTCGACGGCCGGGCCAACAGGCTATCTCGACGGCCTTTGGCCGTCGAGACAGATGAGAGGTAGGCCGCATGCTCAGCCAAGCCTTATTCTCGACGGCCGTAGAATGGCCCTCGAGAAAAACTTATTTGCAGAAAAAAAAAATTCCTGCACCTGCTGCTGCACCTTAAAAATATCAAAATAGTCCACAAAATATATATTGTGACCAAATGGCTCGATGGCCACATAATTACATTCAACACATATATGCAACCATATTGATTAAACAATATAAAATATAAACAATTTATGAAGTGAACACATCAAAACTGTAAACAACTTAAAAAGTCAATACCTTTAGTAATGAACATTCAATTTTCTTATGATTTATGGCATGACCTTATAGTGTCATGCAAACTCCAACTTAACCAGGGGACAACAAGATATATAGCAAGGGGACTGAATCCAAACATGAATATTGTGAGGCTACACCAAGATATATAGCAGGGACTGAATTCAAACATGAATATTGTAAGCTTAAATATCCAGGATGTTTTTTTGAAGTATAATACAAATATAATTCATCATAAACTATGAGGTTAATTATTACTTGCTTGTAACATTAACATGAATGAGGATAATTTAGCAATCAACATACATTATCAACTACACGAAGAGAACCCCTGTTAAACAAAGTGAAATGAAAACGGATCCTTAAGGAAGAAAGGCAGATCCAGACAAAGAAAATCCGAAAGACATAGACTATTCGATTGCTCTACTATTGCTCTTAATAGTAATGCTTCATATTTTTTTTAAGTGTGACAACTACTCTTACACATTGTCGGAAGGCTCCCTGCAAAGGCAAGATAGTTGAAACACATGCAGACGAACGAACCAATGATGCCGCAAGATAATTTAGGAAAAGATACAAAATAATGGTACATGCAACAAATCATGTTTATCGGTCTGTATCAATGCCAACAATAGTTACAATACCTATGACTTCTTGCTATCCTGTAACACCCAAAGTTGGAGCAATTCAAATTTTGGGTGAAATTCAAATTTAGCTTAAATTTAAAAACTCTCGGGCGTCTCTCCCGCCTCCCGCGAGTCTCTCTCTCTTTCTCCCTCTCTCTCTCACACATACGCGCGTCTTGGATGCTCTGTTCATCCCCTGCCCCGCCGCGCCTGTTGCCACCGTGCCGTGTGCACGTCGCTGCCCTGTCGTGTCTGAGCTCACCTCCCCGCGCCAAGTACACCGCCGTGTCGAGTCCTAGTTGGTAGGGGATCGGTGCGGTCGCTGTACACCTCGTCGACGACCGGTCAATGGATTCGGACCACCAGACTATGGACACGGACCGTTGGGCAATGGCCACCAAATCCCTTCCGCGATATGCTTTTGCTACGCATCATCATCACCCACCGGCGCCAAGTCAAAAGCCTATGCCTAGCCTGCCCCGCCGCGCACTGTTTTTCCGCCGCACTGTGCAACACGCCGTACCGTGTGCCTGGCCCCGTCCCGTCGCCATTACCACCTCCACGATGCCAGTACCCACGCCAGTGCTCACCTTTCTCTCTGTCGCCCCCTTATGCTAAGCCTGAGACCCCCACGATGCCACTCCTCCATTTCCCCCAAAACAATTCCCCAATCGCCGCCGGGACCGACTCCGCCGTTTGGGTGCGCCTCCGGGCAATTCTTCCCGTCTGGAGCACCCTTGTTTCACCCCTAACCCTGCCCCTCCTCCAATTGCTGAAGAAGCACCCAGAGCTGCCATATCGTCACCGCCCCTGTTTCGGTCGTCACCGCGGTCACCGTCGCCATCTTTTCCCGTTCGCAATCACTCTCGGCCGTGAACTCGGTGAACACCTCCGTGAGCTCATCTCGTTCTACGACCATTTTCCTAACCTGTAGATCCCTAGATAGGCATGCCAACTCCAACGCGCTCACAGCCTCACCGCCGCTCGTCGCGCCGCCATGTCTGCCCACCTCCGGCCTCGGCACGAGGCACCATTAGGACCGCACGTACACATAGAGGCTAGGGCATGCACACACATGGCTGGAAATGGCCGGCAGCATCGCCACGGCGCAAGCAGTCTCTGCCAGCCACATCGCTTGGCCGGAGGTAGACGATGACTCCACACCGCTAGATCTGCGCCAAGATTTGTGCAGTCACATTTGAACCAAGTCGCTGACGTGCGGGCCCCGGTTGCCAGGATACCCCTTCGAGCGCGTGGCAAGGTCCATAGACTCTAGAGTCACAGCCAGTGGGCCCGAGGCCCACCAAGCAGATTAAGTGAGGCGCCCTCGGTGTGGTGCCGACTCTGCACGAATGCGCCCTCGTGAAATACGCTTTCGGCGTATGCGGTTTCGGGTGGGCACGGGCCACTCGCGTGAAGGCTGTGGGCCGAATCTGCCTTGGGCCGGCTTTGTTCGCTGGTGTGGCCTGTTACTATTTACAACTTTTCCCGCACATTTAGCTGATTAATTAATTCCAGAAAGTGTTATTGAATTATTAAAAATACTTAGAGGCTGCCAAAAAATATAGAAAATTTTGGATAAATAGAAGAAGTTGTTCTAGATTTTATAAAAATATATAACCAACCGCTGAAATTATTTTTAGTCACTGTTTAATATAGGGATATGCCACCTTCCTATTTAGAAAATGTTAAAAATAGAATTAGGTGAGCCTTAATTATGTAAAATATGATCTGACCTTAGAAAAACATGCTGAAAAAATACCACAGGGTAGATATGTACCCTTATAGTTAGAGAAAATTATAGAAAGGTAGTTCTTGCCCAAAAAAGTTTATTAAATGAATAATTAAACAAAACACAATAAAAGGATTAATAGTTCTTTATTAATCAAAATGGGTGCTGACCCTAGAAATTATAATAAATTGCCACAAGGCCTAAAGATACACTTTGTAATTAGGGAAAAATTAAGAAAATGACATCCCTTTTGCAAATAAATCTTTAGGAGAGTAATTTAGCAAATTGTTATTATTATATGTCATTACGTATAAACCTAACTAAGTACACAAAAACTAAAGGGGTTATCACCTGGAAAAATATCACAATAAATAGTGTACTGGAAGGAAGGGGAATAATAAAATTGTATTAAACCCAATGACAATTTTTCTTATTTTACAATAGGGTTTCATAATTTATTAAAAACTTGTAGACACCTCCTAAATTCCTATAAAGTTTATGATTAATACTAAGGGATATTAGAGACATTATAAGACTTTTAACCTGGGCACTGTTCATAGGTTTTCTCTGACTACGTAATTAGTGAACCTCAGGAGTACCTTTCTATATAGAAAATAGATCGAAAGGATTTGCTTGATAATAAAAACTAGAACTAAGTTGGGAAAAGGATAGGGGAATTGTATAAAATAAAACTACACTTTATAAACCCAAAGGGAATGTTAGAAACCCTAGAAAGGTTAAATAATACTGGTTATGCTATTACTAGACGAGAGTCTCATTAATTAAGATCGTGTGTGGATTATTAAATACGCAAGGAAATGTCTTTAGACATGAATAACCTTTTGGACTTAGGATAAATCTTTGGACCTATAAATAGTATATAACATCGCTCTCGCCATACAATAGACTAAAGGGGATATATTTTTGGACCTTTACCTTTATCATATGTTCTTATAAGATCATAGAAATGCAATTGAACATCATAAAACTATATATCTTATTTTGGGAGTATTACCTAGGGTTATACTAATATTGATAATGTAAATAGAATCGAATCGCATCATGATATCATGCATGGCACGTCCTTTTGTCGAACTAGATCTCGACGAGATCCCCCTTAGGGTAAAACAAGATCGTCGAACAAAAGCGTTGTTGCATTCATGCATCATGTCTTTTCTGCACTATTGGTTATTTATTGAAGTTTATCGGTGATAGACGTAAATGGTCTCGAGGGAAGGTTCGGCGATACCGAGGAGGATCTTCCACTGGACCAAGGCGAGTTAACACTTACTCTTATAGATGTTTATCCGTATTAGGGAGAGACTGCAACTTTCCCTATTGCGGACTAACATCCCTATAATCATGTTCATAACCAGCTTTTCCCAAATTATGTTATTTATTATAAAAGTGCATGTTTATTAACCTGCCCACTTGTTAATCATATTATAATTATACATGCATGTGCTTGTGTCATCTAGCCTTTATGACTGTTTTGATTGTCATATCCTTGTTTAGCCTAAGAATAGTTTGGTAACAACTTTAACCCTACCTAATGAGTAGGTCCAAATAAATCTTCTAGCGACTAGCCACGGAACGGTGAACCGATATTCACCGGTCATTCATTCAATCATTCAAAAAGATGTGACATGTGGCAGTTAAGGCTAATAGATGAGTGATGCGTTGGATGTTGTTTATGGTCATAGCTGTGTGATTTGTCAGTCCGGTTTGGTCGGTTGGTCGGGATAGCTCGTGTGTGGTAATGTCATGGATTGTTGAAGTAGGGATAAGCTGGTTGGAGAGTTACCCCATGGATGACATCCTGAGTATGGATGATTAAGACACAAGATGCCTTGTGCTGGGTTTAGCCTAGGCTTATCCAGGAAGAGCGCAGAAAAACGCTTAGCGGGGTGTCGCCGCCATCAAAAGGATGGTTCCAACACTACGCGTGGCCATCCCGCGGAGTACGGGTTTCGGATCGCTAGTTACGAGCGCTCTGTGAAGGCCCTCTGGAAGACTGGAACCACTCTCGATAGGGATCGACATTGGTCGTCACCGCTGGTGATGGAGGCCACACTTCCCCAGGATGACGCTAGGCTAGAATGGGCTGGCAACCCTCGTAGGCTGAGGCGGGTAGGCTATGGCAAGTGTGGTCCACAACGGGACTGCCAATTCCAGAAGGATGGCAGGTTTTTGAAATAAGATGGGGCAACATGAAGTTCGGTATGGTTGAGGTCAAGGTCCGATATGCAGAGTTTGGATTGGTCATCATAAGGTTGGTTGACAAGGTCTGTCGGTTGGTGTCTTGGTTGTGTTACGGTGCTGAACTCCTTGTTGTTTAAAAAGATCATTAAACATTGAGCTAGATAGGGTAATTTAAATTTATCTTAAAAACTAGCTTTACGCAAATAAAAGAACATCTTCCCCAATCGAAGACTCCAATCATTAAGTGCATTAAGGGGAGTGTTAATTAGCCAGTGTTTGAATGACGCTGACCTCACATACGTCCACTCTTTTAGATGAAAATTAAAGAGAATGATTTGGTCGAGTGCCACGAAGGAGAGGGTCCGGGCTGCGAGGGTCATGATGCAGTTTAGGGTTTGCTTCAGTCGTCTGCAGGAATGCATAGCCGTTGGAGAAATTTTTGGATGATCTTATATATGTTCTGCTGACTCTGATAATTTCCCTATATCAGTTGTATGGTCTCTTGGCATATTTAATATTAAGCCGGCGACATGCAACCTGCAGGTATGTAATACTCCGAACAATAAAACGTATGTGTCGGGGATTAAAATACGGCCCATTGCCATGGCCCACCAAAAATCAACATGCCTGAAAATTATCTGTCTCGACTGCCAGATACAGGCCGTTGAGACAGCCTCCCATTACCCGAGCGGAGGTGGCCCGACCCATTAACTGTCTTTTCCCGTCGAGACTGCTCTTTTCCCGCGCCACGAAAAGCCGAAAAGTAAAACGCGGGAGCTGAATGGAGACCATCTCGACGGCCTATGTAGTGGCCGTCGAGATAGGTCTATTATCTCGACGGCTCTCACGACCGCTGCACGGTGGCCGTCGAGCCTTCCCGAGGCCCTCGAGATGTTGAGCGTTTCCTGTAGTGTCCACCCTGCCCAACTCCCTTCTCTTCCATCATTTCCATCCCCAATTCCCGTTATCTCATCTCTCGGAACCATACTCACACATCACACATCAACACATGCAACACAAAACTCATCATAATCAAGGTGTGTATGTATCATGTCCACCGGTGAGTTTTGGCTCACCAGTGCGGGATTGGATACCCGATTAAATCAGTAGACCTAAGCATTTCTAAGCAAGTTTTGTCCAAGACTAGAAAGTCTAAATATTTTATATTTTATGTGGACAACCAATCGAACATGATAATAAGGAATCACGTAAGGTAAAGGCATATTTACCAAGGACAGGGCATTATAAATCATGATTAATCAAATAGGCATCTTTCCAAACATAGCAACCATGCACTTTATATATTTAAAACGAATATACTTTTGTAAAAACTAGGTAAAAGTATGAGCTATAGTGTTAACTCGCCTTGAGGATCAGATGAAAGTACTTGGCTAGCTTCCGGATACTCTTCCTCTCGAACCGGATCCTCTATAAGAGCAGTGATATCGAGTTACAAAATACTCTACATAAATCGTGTATGTGAATGTAGGACTGGACATTGGTCGTAAACAGAAATGCTAAGCTAATGGTCTGGGGTCGACAAGGGAAAATTACCAGAATACCACTAGGGTACTATTCTTGTTTGGGAAGAAATGATTTCATCTACATTTAAGTCCTCTTTAATATATTGAGAGCCTCTTCTGTGGACCAAATCCTAATTTCACAATTTTCCCAAAGTGTGGAGGTTATTTATCATTTTCTAGAATTTTCTAGGAATTTTCTAAGGTTTTATCCTATTTTTAACAATTAGAAATGCGTTTCTGAGATTTTTTATATTATTAATCTTCTGTAAATTCACTTGGAACAGTACTGGGCCGAAACCAGCACTGTGCGTGGCGCACGCGGGCAGCGAAGCCCAGCGATGGGCGCGGCGCTCCTGGCTAAGCCGGCCCAAATGGCCATCGGACCGACCGAGCGTGGGCGCGTGCGTGTGCAGCGACGCCGAATGCGCCTTTTGGCGGGGCTTCTCCACTTACCCTGACCCGCGGGACCGCGGGCCCACCTGCCAGCGTCTCAGCTCCGACCGAACGCAGCGACACAGAGGGAGGAGGCTGACGCGTGGGACCCAACTGTCAGCGGAACACCAACGGGTGGCACATGAAAAGATGACGTCACGATGACGTCCCCATGACGTCATCGTCTTCTTCCTCTCGACGGCGCGCGATCCGACCGGAGATTCAGCGGCTCGCTGACGCTACAGGGCATCTTATCGCGTGTAGATGCTACCTACAGGTTCCTTGCATCCGCCCGCGTCTAATGGAGGTCTCGGCATGCTCAACAATAGCCGGACGCGGCGGCGCCATTGCCGGCGGCGGCGGTACGGCTCGGCTAAGCAAAGCGACGGCAATCTCTACGGTTTTGAGCCAGATTAACACGTGCTCAAGCTTCGGGACGGCACGAGAAGGCTTACCGTGGCCTTAGTTCGGACGGAGTGGCTCTGGATCAGCTTGGTGACGAACGGCCCCGAATCAACTCCGAAAAGGGCAACGGCGGCAGAGAACTCCGGCGATCCACTAGCAAAATTGACTGAGGGGAAAAACTCGTAAGGCAACGGAGAAGCTACGGTTGGAAGCAATCGGGAAATAACTCACCGATGTCGATGAAATCCGAAGATGCCCGAGAAGCTCAAGCAACTCCAGCGAGCAATCCCGGCCGGTACTGGGGCTCCGGCGACTCGAGCGTCGAGCAACGAGCTCAAGGCGGCTTTGCGAACATGATGGACGAATAAAGATAGCTCGGGTGTGGCTCAATCGAGGGAAACCGAAAAACGAAGGCTATGCTAGGGTTTCTTGTACCCGCTCGGGGGCGGTGGATGTGGGTCCCAGCGAAGCCAGCTCACGAAGGGTTAAGCGGTGGCGTCTACTTGTTGGAACCATCTTGCTCCATCGTAGCTCGGTTGCATGGCCCCGACGGTGAGGTGGAGCTCAGGGGATAAGTGGCGCTGGCTTCGGGGTTCGGGCAGAGGATAGGAGAGAGCAACAGTGAGCTGAGAGAGAGATGATCTGGGCCGAAATTCGGCCCAAATTTGGCCCAAGTGAAGCCCAGCTCGAAAGCTATGATGGTTTTCACCAATTTCCATTAGAATTTTTGAATTCTAGTGATTTTTGATAAGTAGGATTTAAATTTTAAATCCTAGCTTGAATGGATTTTCAAATTTGGCCAATTTTCGGGTGTTACATGCATTTTTGTTGGTTTTAAATAAATTCACTTAGACAAATATATACTAAAGACATAAACATCCTAAAGGAGTAGAAATTTGCGTTGATCAAGAATCAATTTGTGAACAATACCTTACGATTGAACTGAGGGCTTCCTTCGTTAAATTTATGGGGGCTCTCATTGTCATCGGAGCTGATCTGCTATTAGTGAGTTCTTTAGTCGAATTCGACATGAGGACGATAAAAATTGGTGAAGCCGTTGCCAAAAAAGGGAAAATTCACAGCAACTTAAAACCACCAAGAAGAAATCACTGTTATCAAACCAAATGAAGCTGCAAACGACAACCTTACCCGCAAGGAGCCACGACGGTCGCGGCTGCCCTTCTTGTTGATCGCCGGTTCACCGCGTCGGCGACGCAATCACCGTGGGAACTCAGCGCGGGAACGCTGCCCTCACTCCTGTGCGCTAACCCTAACTAATCCAGTGTTTTAGGGATTTTTTGTTTCAAAATTGGTGCAGCCACATGTCAACCATCAGGCATGGCTGCCATGGCCGGTTCGGTGGCAGGGGGTGCAAGGAAATTTTCTTCCCGAACGAACCTGATGAGTAAGGCTCTCTTCAACAGGAATCCCTAAATTTGATCCTCTATAGCCTTATATACAGACTTCTTTTAAAAAAATTCTTCCTATATTTTTCTCATCTCCAACAGCGTTCCCTGTATGAAAAATTGTATAGAAAAAAGAAAGAGAAACCCTACGTATAAGGGAATTGAGAGAAAATTTTAGGGAACGGAATACGGAATCCATTTCCTATTTGAAGGTGGAGGACATTTTACGGGAGCCCGTTGAAAACAGGCTAACCGCGACGTGAACCCACCTGCACTGCGACCCATCGAGGCTACGTGACCGCGCCCGTTTCGCACGTCAAAAGCGGCCGCCACGAGCCAGTCGCACCGCTTCACAGGCTCACTGTCACTGCTCGGGCTCGGGATCTCTCTCTCCCCCGCGAAACCCAAACCCATGGCGGCGCGGCCGGCGCCGGAGCCGGAGGTGTTCGACGTCGTCATCTTTGGGGCGTCGGGGTTCACCGGCAAGTACGTCGTCCGCGAGGCGCTCAAGTTCCTGCCCCCCAACGCGTCGCCGCTCCGCTCGCTCGCGCTCGCGGGGCGCAGCCGGGAGCGGCTCGCGGCGGCGCTCAGCTGGGCCGCCGCGCCCGGCCCGGCGCCCGACGTCCCCATCCTCGTCGCCGACACCTCCGACCAAGCCTCCCTCGACGCGGTCGCGGCGCGGGCGCGCATCGTGCTGTCTTGCGCGGGGCCCTTCCGCCTCCACGGCAGGCAGGTGGCGGCCGCCTGCGCCGCCGCCGGGGCCCACTGCCTCGACATCTCCGGCGAGCCCGAGTTCATGGAGCGCGTCGAGGCCGACCTCCACGACGTCGCCGCCAAGAACGGCTCGCTCATCGTCTCCGCGTGCGGCTTCGACTCCGTCCCCGCGGAGCTAGGGTTCTTGTTCAACACCAGGCAGTGGGCGCCGCCGTCCTCGCCGGTGAGCGTGACCGCGAACCTCAGCCTGGAGTCCGACAAGAGGATCTCCGGGAACTTCGCCACGTTTGAGTCGGCTGTGCTCGGCGTGAGCAACGCCAGTCAGCTGCAGGCGCTGCGACGGTCGCGGCCGCGGCCACCGAAGCCTGATGTGAGTCACTATTAACCTTGTAGTTTCTGATTTACTCGCATGCGTATATAGTGCTAGTTCAAAATGCTCAATGCTGCGGGTTTAGGACTTCGGAGTTATACGATTGATAGAATGGAAATGGGGAAACCCTGGGCGTGACTGCCATGAGAAGGGAAGGGGAAGGGGAATGGGGGTGGGTGCGAAGAAAATTCCTATCTGCCCCCAGGGAAGTGAATTCCCTCCCTTTTAAGGGCTTGTTTGGCTGCAGGGGGTGAATAACCCTGGGATCAAGATGCCCCATGGGGATTTTTGCGTAATCAACGATCCCAGGGATATCTCCCCTCTACCTGTTCCCTAAACTGTGTTCTCCCCTCCAGCGACGCATTTGCTTAGCTACACAAGATAATGAGCTAAACATTTTTTTCTTTAGTGGAAACGTATCCAACAAGCTAAATATTTTCACAGCATGGTGAGCAGAGCATGCCATTGTTTCCAGGTTAGTGATGCCAATGATTCACAATTTCGGCAAGAATAATTACTCACATACTTCAGACTGCAGAACACGCAAACTACGGAGGCTCTCATTCTCCGGAGAATGCACACCGCAGAATGAAAAAGAGAAAAATTTTTGTAGACAACAGACAGAGAGATATTCGACAAGATAGATGTAATTCAGAAGCTGAAACATATCAACCAAGAATCAGGAGCTGAAACATCAAACATGCACCCACAGTATTTCACAAAGCCTTTCCCAAATCAAGAAAAGCATAAAAAGACGACAAAATTCATGAAATTAGATAGCAAAACACCATAGCTCTGAAGAACGGTGGTTCCCTTGTCCACCATTGTTGGATTTGTAGCCGTATCTGACGACCTGTCGTCTCCTGTCCTTGATTTGGTGCGTAAGAGGTTGCAGGAGATGGGGTGCTCTCTGCAAGATGTCGTATGTGGACCAAATCTGGCCAGGAGACGGGGGAGGCCTGCAGTAGGTGGAGAAGAGTGGAGGCAGAGGTGGCCGAGGGAACTGGAGGCGACGAGGTCTAAGAGGTGGCCGAGGGAACTGGGGGCAGAGGCGGTGAGGACTCGGGGCTCGGAGCAAGCCATCAGGAGAGGGTGGGGGAAATTTCCACGAGGTCTTAGAGGTGGGAGCTTTCCGCATGGATAGAGAGGGGAAGGAGCCCCAAATTCTGCCTTTGTGGGCTTTTAAACGTGCCGGTGCTTCGACCCAGGGAAATCTCCCACGCGGGTTGTAATTCTTGGGAACAGCAAGATCCCTGCCGGGAACTGTGCTCCAAGTGGCAAATTCCCATTCCCTCTCAATTCCCTCCAAACAAACAATGGAATTTATAACCCTTGTCTCCTAATTCTGTTCCCTCCTCTCAGTCATGCTGTTATGGAAAGAAAAAGGAGTTACAATTGATGGCACGACTAGGATTACTTCATTAGTTACTACAAACTTTTTCGTCCAATTAGAATGATGATCTGGTTTCTACTTTAACATTGCTGAATTTCATGGTAAATGCACTGATGCACATACTGCAAACTGTAATATTGATGGAATGATGGTTGTCGGCTTTATTTAGCTAGATCCTAAATCCATGTCTCTGTACATGTTAGTCTACTGTGAAATTTATTTGTACTGTCTTCATTATCTTAAACTGTTGAAATTCATACCAAATTGTTGGTTTGTGCTAATTTTCCTCAGGGTGGAATTTAGTTTACATTTTAGTTAGGGTAGATCCAGAGTCCATGGTGTGCTGGGTGTTAGTCAGCATTGTTATCTAATAGAACTCAGTGAAGACCAAACTTGTTGTTCCTATGACAAAATCCAGACAATTATCTCCCAGATTATGCAAGTTCTCTTGATTGAAGTGATTTACACTAAATAGAAAGATTTGAGGGATGTCTTAGTTATAAGGTGACTTGTGCTTTCTTAAGTATAGGCCACATTTATTTTGAACCATTGGTTTAAAATCACAATTAGATGATTTTGTCTCAAAACTAATCCAAAAGATAGAAAGACCGACTTAGTGTTTACAAGAAAACATATAATAAAAATTGGAGTGGTAGTCTACGCTTTTAGTTTATAAACATATAATATTTTTTCAGATTATGTTGACTTTCTTGATTTCTGTGAATTTGACACCAACTTGAGAAATTTTGGGGATATGTACATATTTTAAACTTTTTATACCATTGAGTTAAAAGCACAATCAAATAGATACATTTTGAACTTTTCCAACATCCAGAAAATTGACTTTAGCAAGACCTACATATAACAAGGCAAACGTATTTGTGTGCTGGTATGGTGTGACACCCTTTTTGTTGAGAAACATGGACCTATATTCTTAATGTATTACTCCCTCTAGTCACACATGTCCTATAGGTAGCTAGAGCCTCATATGCCTCCTTCTTAGCAGCATCAACATCAATCGCATCAGTATCAACAGGAGTATCATCAAGTTTTTTACCACCGGTATCAGCACCATCAAGCGGAGGAGTCTTCGGTGGCGAGGACAATCCAACGACGACTGCTGCGGTGGCGTCCATCAACAACCTACGGCAGAGACAAGCAAAACCGGCGTGGGATGGATCTACAGTCCCGTGGCGGTAACGAGCCGCGTCGGATCTGCAAATCCGGGAAGTGATGAATCCCCAACACGAGGGGAAGGAATCGGCGTGATTTGATTTGTGCGTGGATAAGCATGAATAGAGACGATGACAAGCAATGTCTGGCGACGAACGTCGGGATCTGGCGACAACAGAGGCCTTGATCTAGGCTGATGATGAGAGGATCCTTGACGAGGATCCAAACGAGCAACGGCTTGCAGTGGAGAGCAGACCACGTCAAGGCGTGCTCAAAACGAAGAGCAAGTGGGCAACGATGAAGGTGCGTGCAATTGCAACACGCAAGAGGACCAGAAACGGCTAGAGAAAGAGAGGTAGAAACCTTAACCCTTGATTTAGCTTTGATACCATGTTATGAATAGCACTTGTATCTCGGGGCCAAAGAGACGATATATATAAAGAGTACAAGAGCAACCCTAATACATCAGGGAGATGTGCCGAGCTCATATACACAACTCATATACATATCTAATAACAGATACATATCATTTGAGACATTGGCAAAAGTCTCCAAAATACATGTTTGACCACTATTTACAAATATGCTTAAAACCCAATGAAATTGTACTCTTCTAGACGAATCTACACATGATTTCCATGTAGTCAATCTAAATAGTTCGAAAGATATTTATAGCTAAAGATTCAAAACTTTGACTTGTATATACTTCAAACGACATGTAATTTGTGAGAGTAAGTAAGAATGTGGGAGGTTTACATTGAATTTAGTTGCTCTCATAGAAGATGTACACAATTTTTTTTATGTCAGGACACAAATTACACTGATAATTGTCGAGTAATTCAGTATAATTAATTTCCTTTCTTATGTCTCTGCAAAAGAAAAAAACTTGCTTATAGATTGTCTAATGCTGACCATCACCTTGTTTCACGAAGTCATGTTGTGATTATTTTATTCTTTTGTACAGCCTCATTTTGTTTGCTAAACTGCCTGCTCCAACCAGTCAACCACTATTCAATCGAGCTAATGCATATTTTATTACTCCTTCCCTTGTTTTTATAAGGGCATCTCCAATGGTGTAGTCAATTGCTAGGTATAAGTAAGCTCCATGTCATCTATAGATATCTTATAGACAACCTTCCCAATGGACTAGCTTTAACACGGTCTATAAAATTAAATATGGTAATGGGCCCATATGTGATAGCAAAAGGCTGAGTTGGAATCCTTACAACTAGCTGAAGTGGCATCATTAGAGATGCCCTAAGGCGTTGTTTGACTTGGCACGGTCTCCTAAGCTATACTTTGACTTTTGATTTCTCTTATCCTACATCATTCATAATAGCAAAGTTATAATCATTAAAAATGCTTTAAAATATGAATCTAACAGTACCATTTTTATCACAAAATTTTTATATTACTAGATAAATTATTGGCCAAATATTACGAAGTTTGAATCTTGGAATGCACGTGTGTCTTATAAGAAACAACGGAGGGAGTATGTTAGATGAATAGCCCACATCCTGCCTTTGATGTCCTTAAAAATGACTCGTACATTCATCGTCAAACTGCTACAATTAATGTTCTTGGGCCTGGGGCCTCTTGCACTTTTGAAGGGGCTGTTTTTTACATGCATGTTTGAGGAGTTGCTTGTTAACCTTCATATCTAAGTTTTGTTTCATTTTTTTTCGATCAAGACTTGTGAGAAGTGGCACACTACTTTTCACATAGTAGTATAGTAGGATTAAGAAAATTCCACTAAATTTTGAAAGCCTTCTCAAATGGTGAATTTATTGGTGAAAAAGATTGGTTCTTCTATGTTACTCCCTCCATATCACAAAAAATATGACGTTTTGGACATTGACAGTCTTCAATTGCGACTTTGACCACTAGTTACTATTATGATTTATTTATAAAATCCACTAAAGTTATGAAAGTGCTTTTGATACAAATCTGTATGTGTGGTTTTCAAGTGCTCAATTTAAATAGTTCAAAATAAATCATAGATAAAGTTTTAAACCTTTGACTAACACGTGTCTCAAACTTTAAGTTTTTATGATATGGAGGAATAATTTAAAAAATATAATGTTTTATAGGGCAGTGAACAGCTGCTTATTTTAGCTATATATAGAACAGCCTGTCATAACTCATTTCTGTTCGATGTTGTTCCCATTATTGTAGCTGCATCCTTTCAATTTGTAAAATCTACTAGCATCATGACCTTAGTGCATTGTCCTCTGTCAACTGTATGACATCGCCCCATGCCATCATGTTCTACTTCTATAATGAATGGGCAGTCATAAAGCACTGTTGGCTGAAAGTGTCATTAAGCAAAGCCCAACCTAAATATTTAAGGAAGTGAAGCGTATTTAAAGATATTTATACAAAGTAAATGATATGAATCTGTAATGCCGCAATAATTTTTTTAATTAAAATTTCACATCTGATGCTATGGTTTCTTCCTTCATGCAGATTCCAGGCCCTCCACCTCCCAAAGGATCACTGATTAAGCATGACAAAACACTGGAATTGTGGGTTCTAAAGTTACCTTCTGCTGACGCAGCAGTTGTGAAAAGAACCCTATCAACAATGACAAAGCATCCAGAGGGCCTTCCTGGGGTGGATGAAACCTCAGATTATGCTGAGCATAGGAAGAATTTCTGGTCTTCTGTTAAACCTGCATATTTTGGTGTGAACGTTGCCTCCCATTCCATCCTGGCCATTTTGCAGTTCATCTATATGGGGATATGGTTCTCCTTGCTTGGACCTTTCTCCTTTGGTAGGTACCTTTTGCTAAAATTTCCTGAATTCTTCTCCATGGGGTGGTTTAGAAAAGCTGGACCAACAGAGGAAGAGGTCAGTAGTGCTTCGTTCAAGATGTGGTTCGTTGGGCGTGGCTACAGTGATATAGCCAAACGTGGAGGCAAGCCTGACAAAGAGGTCATCACAAGAGTTTCAGGACCAGAGATTGGGTATATCACAACTCCGATCATCCTGGTCCAGTGTGCTATGGTCTTGCTGAGCCAGCGAGCCAATCTGCCAAAAGGCGGGGTGTATACACCAGGTATGGTTTTTGGCCCCACTGATCTTCAGAAGCGCCTTCAGGAGAATGGCTTGTCTTTTGATTTCATCTCAACTAGGACGCTTCTATCAGATTAACCTGCAGTTCCTGGACTTGTTATTTGAAATTAGACCAGTTATCTGCTGCTGGTACCATGTGTGTAGCCTTACTACCTGCTGAAAACCGTTACCCTCTATTGGTCTTTATTTACGTGAAAAAGCAGTATATTGCATGTGAAAGAAAAATGATGGGGTTGCATAGTGTGAAACTGTAAACCACATCGGTTCCACAGCTGTGTAATGTCATACTTGATGTAAGGAGATGTTGTCTACGTGAATTCCAACTCCAAAATAATAATATGGTGTACCTGTATGTCTTTGTCCGGTGTTTTGGCGTACATGCTTTCCTGCTTCTTGTAGCTATGCTATTGCCTATGGGTGATGGCCTGATGGGTGTTACGTTGCCACATGATGTGTAAATTTCCGGGCTATTCTTTTGGTCTGGTTGATTGTGACAGTTACACTCCAGTCACAGATATTTATCATTAGAGATATTTGCAAATTCCCTGTTTGGAATGGCTGTACCTGAAGCCTAAGGCTTTGAGAAGTGGCCTCATTTTTTTTTCTTCTAGAAATGGCACCAATGCAGTTTTTGGATTCAGAGAAGTTTTCTTTCATTGCGCAAAAGCCGAAATTGTTCCAAAGGAGCCTTTTTAAAATATTTTGCCTGGTACATAAGAATTATGTAAACACAATCATCTTGAACAGAGCTTCGAAAAATTATAAATGTATTGGGTTTTATAAATAAAAATTGTAATAGTAATCAAGAGAGGTTCAAAGTTGTATTATGTAGACTGATGATGTTCAATAGATTTTATTGTGCAAAAGTCAAAATTGTTTCAAAGAAGCCTTTTTTAAATATTTTGATTGGCCAGATGAAAATTATATAAGCACTATCATCTTGAATAGTACCTCCAAAATATTATAAATATATTGGGTTTATAAAATTTAAAATATAATTGTAATTAGCAATTAAAGGTCGAATTTTGGAGACCGGTGGTGTTCAAAAGATTAGAACAAGGGAAAATTGTGATTTTACCCTGCTTTTAAAAGCTAATTGTGATTTTACCCTTATTTTTCCCGGATTGTGATTTTGCCCCTGTTTTTCTTAATTGAACCAGCCGTTTGCCCTTATTTTTAACTCCGTTGTGCTAGGGGAAAATTTTTTATATGGGAAAGTTTTTATATGGGAATTTTTTTTAATGTTGATCTTTTTTAATGTTGATCTATAATGTCTCTGTGAAATACTAGTACAGGTAAAGCCATCATATCACTGTTGAAATATTTTGAATAATATATATGTACTCAAAATAAAGAAAAAGCATAACGTACTAATATGAAAATACATGTGCCATTGACGCCGTTAAGTACACTTAACGGAATAGGGGTAAAGGTGGTCTTCACTTTGAAAAAGTAAGGGCAAAATCACAATCTGAAAAAAATGAGGGCAAAATCACAATTAGCTCTCAAAACAAGGATAAGAACACAATTGCCCATTAGAACAATATCTATGATCGAGAAGACTTGTATGCTTCTTTCTTTTGAGAAAAACATAAGGATCATTCATACGGAAACCTTTTTACGGCAACATCTATGGGCAATAGCTACGTCAACATAAGAAGTTTGTAGGACTTAACTGAGAAACAACCTATGCATCTAGCTTCGCTATAGTTGTGAGAAGTAGGGAATCTATGATCCATTGTTTTTCCTTGTTAGCTGTGTGGGCCTATAGGGCCCAGTGAGTGTGGCCCAACATTTGTGAGTCACAACACACAGTGTAGTAGTCCTAGCCCAACAGCCCAAGTTCAAACGTAAACGACACATAAATTCACAACCGAAGTAGAGTAATTCAAAGCCTTCCCCAAAGCCCTCTCCAATCTCCGCAACCCCTCCTTTGCCTTGCCTCCCTAGCTATCTACGCGCTCTCCCTCCTCCGACTAGTCAAGTGCGAGCATGGTAGCACCGCAACACACGCAGAGGTGGTGTCTCGTAGAGTCGTGGGAGCAAGAGCAATGGCGAGCAGCACGGAGAGCATCAGCCGTCGGGTACATGCATGGACCCGTCAAATCTCCTTACACCCGAGCAGAGACGTGGAACGAAAGGAAACCAACCTCGTGTCGAAGGCCTTGTCTGTTTCGGCTGAAAGTTGCTAAGAATTTTGATCTGAAAAAGTTGAGACCAATGGAAATATGTCTTAAAGCATTCAAAAAATTATAAAAAATTATGTCACGAGTCTTAAAAAGAACTATTTAAAACCCCCACAAAAAATAACTACAAAATATTATAGCATCTGGCTCATAAAAAATATTAGTAACAAATTTTTTATTAAATTTAATTTAATCTCAGCCGAAACAAACAAGGACAAAAAAGAAGAACAAAGAGCGGTAAATTTTATACCTCAAGAGACATTTTACCCCTCCTCACGGAAGAATTTCCCCTTGCTTGCTTGATGGACAGTGAAACCCCTTGACTGTTTCAGTAAAGTTAAAAGCAAAGTTTCCGTGGCACTTGTGAAATCCTCATAACTTTCTCTGTCCCCTCCCTGTCTCTAAATTAAATTAAAATATGTTATTTTCTATAAGTCAAATAATATAATGTTTCGTAGTAATTTTTGTAAAGTTTTAAATAATTCTTTTTAAAGTTTTTTTGAACAAACCTTTTTAAAGCTTTTAAAATAATTTTTTCAATCTTCAACATGTCTCTCGAGTGGTCACAATTTTTTTATATTAAACTTTTCAACAACTTTGAGCCGAAACAAAACAAGCCCTTGTCTCGGAGACTCAACGACGTAGAAGTTTACATGAGCCTTGTGCCGCACACGCACATGCGCACGCGCCTTGCGCACACGTGCGAACGCAGTGATCTTCTCTCATCGCGCCGCACAACCACCACCGGTGTTGGGCAGGTCATCAAAGCTCAAAACCATGCCTGCAGTTCGCCAATCCCCAACGGGGCCCGTCGGCAACTTTCATGGACCGCGGAAACGGACGAGCGAGGCCAAACTCACAGACACGTGAGGTGTCCCGTGCATTTCCGCTGCTACATCTATGGCAATATTTAATATAACATGTATTCTTTTTTATGTTTTATTGTAACTGAAAGAACTCTTTATTTTAATATGAGATGGACTCTTATTTCCATTATTTTTATTTCAATCTTTTGTTTCTCATTTTATATTTGTAGTAGTAGGTATGGACTTTTTCTTTTAATCTAAGCCGCTATAATTCGGACCCGCAAGGATCAAAGACGTAGATATTTTTGTAGTTGATATAGACTATTTTTTAATCTAAACCGTTATAATTTGGGACCACTACAATCAACATTGTTATCTTTATTTTTCTATAATTAGCTCAAGAATTTCTAATATTTTTTGTTTAACATGGGAAATTCTAATAGTTTAGGATTAACATGGTGGCTCTATTTTATCCTAGTTTCTTTATATATGGATTGAATGTCCGATGGGAACCATCCCATCGGAGGCATGATGTCATGTTGATGTCATCATGAAAACTTTTTAAAAACTATTGATGAAAGTTGACAATATACACATAAAAACATGGGCGAAAACGCTAAAACTTTTTTGTAATTTCTACCGAAGCTTTAAGGCTAGTGGTGGAACTTGACAATATACTGATGAAACAGGTGAAAAATAATGAAAACTTAAATTATTTTTGTTGAAACTTGAGGAAAGTATTGATGAAACTTGACAATATGCTGATAAAATTTGAAGAGTACCAATGAAACTTGGCTAACCTACCGATGAAATTTGAAAAATGACCGATGAAACTTAGCTAAACTGTAAATGAAACCTTGTGTTTCATCGTTGTTGAAAAAATCATCCAATGCAAATAAGAAGTTCCACAAGAATTGAATCAAAGTTTCGATACACAAAATCTCAAGTTTTATGGTACGCGCTCAAGTTTCATGATGAAAAATGGGAGACCCACCTTGTACTGGTCCTCTTCTTCTCTATATTCGGCGAGCCCTCACTCCGTGCTCGCTGGATCCGGCCGACAAACTCGTCGCCCATGAGAGAGATATAGAGAGTAAAGATGTGTGAAATACATATAGAGAGGAAGAGAGGTGAGCAAGAGGGCATGGAAAAGATGATGGGAGACAACGCGAGTCCTGACACGCGATAGTATGGTTCTTACGTAAACTCATATTCGATAGCTTGGACGATCTAGAAGGATCAATTAATCTAATAGATAGCTAGATAGACGGATAGATAGATAGATACTCCTCCATCCAAATATGATAGGCATATTTCCAGACGGCTCAGTGACCAAGGAAAACTCAGTGATAAGCGCTTTAGCCAGTAATCCACACATTAATTGCAGGCGTCTTCTCGTTTCTTGCTTCAACCCGCGCAGCTCCTTCGGTTAAAATCTCGCCAGTTCGCCATGCAAAAAGCAAAACCGTGCAGCTCCTTCAGCCCGCGCAAAAGCAAAACCATGCAGCTTCTTCAGCCAGCACAAAAGCAAAACCGTGCAGCTCCTTCAGCCCACGCAGAAGCAAAATGAAAAACACGTCTTTGCCCGCATTTCATCTTTGAGAAACAAATTTGAAATTGGTTTTGTTGCCGGTGCCATGACTCTATATAAGTCTCCATGCATGGAGGAAGAAACCATATCAGCACACAATGCCAGCACACATAGACTTAAACATTCCCATCAATTGGAATTTCATTGGTGATTGGGATGGTCCGGCACATGAACTTGATTATGACATGGTTTGGGATAATGGAGATGAAGGTAACTTCTTCTAAATTCGTTTATTTTGGTCCGGCACATGTACTGCATGGTTTCTGCTAGCAAGCCGAGGCGTCGCGAGGGCGGCGAGCGGCGAGGCAGCCAGCAAGCCGAGGGCGTCGCGAGGGCGACGAGGCGGCCAGCAAGCCGAGGGCGTCGCGACGGCGTTGAGCTTGCGTGCGAGGGCACGGTGCATTACCATGCGCATGGCTTCTGCAGGATCAAATGATTCATTAGTTTCCTGCACTCTTTTTCAATGCAATGTAGTGTTAGACCATCTCCAACGGTGTCTCTTCACCTCTTATTTTCTCTTCGCGAAGAGATTTTGGTTCTCTTTGAAGCTCCAATGGATTCTCTTCACCGTTCTCTTTGTGAAGAGATTTCTCCCTTCATTCTCCTTAGAAGGAGATTCTCTCTCCAATCTCTACGTGAATCCCTTCGAAGGGATTCTGTTGGAGATGGTAAGAAATAAAGAGATAAAATAGAGGGAAGAGAATGGGGAAGAGAATGAAACGAAGAGAAAATGGTTGGAGATGGTCTTAGCTAGCATAGCAAAGCAACTGCACTCTTTATCAAATTGATTCATTAGGTTCCTGGTTTTAAATCTTCAAAGTTGTCATCATCAAAAGTTGAATCAGTGCCCGAACCAAAACCATGCACATAGCCATGCCCAATCCAAAGAAGGGTAGTCGCAGCGCCATTGACGTTCTCATCGTGCTTTCCATACAAGAAAGGAACCAAGATAGGCAGCATCAACTCTGCGACCTCGCGTAGCTGCTTGTGGGTATCGAAGATGCTAACCTCAGTCGACGCGAGTTGCAGAACGGTTTGCGCGACGTCCTCCGCCTCCAAGATGCCATCTTCTGCACGGACAACGTCGGCGCCGTCTAGAGAGTCTGGCACCTCAGTATCGCCGGCTAACGAAGCCATCACGTACCTGGGCTCGTCCGATTCTTCCGCGTCGTCGCCGCTGTCCGGCGCCCAGTTGACTCCACGGATCGGCGATTCATCCATCGCCTAGACTAGAGCTAACTCTGTGCAGCACGGTCGCCGGCAGTTCAACGAACAGAAAATGCAAGAAGGAAGACGATGGTGGGCTAGCTCCAGGCTTGACTTGCAGGCTGGTTCGGTTTAATGCACGTAATTAATCCTTGCATGTAATTAAGCCTTGCTTTTTCCGAACAGTCGCTGGCAAGACGTACGAGCTATAGCAGCAGTGAGTACGAAGCTTCAAACCAAATATGCCTATCATTATTGGAAACTTTTTTTTTGGAAATATGTCTATCATATTTGGATGGAGGGAGTATATTTTAGGTACATCGGATAATTAAAGGGGACAGGACAAGGAAAAAATAAAAAGGGATGGAATCCAGCTTGCCGGGAATAACGAGGAGGCCTCAAAGCTTCCGTTGGATCGGAAGCGAGTTGGCGGACGGGTCACGGGAGCATTGGCCTGCCGTGCACGCATTATCCGGCTCCATTGGCGAGGATGCGGTGGTGGTGCTCCTCGCCGGTTTGATGCGCTCCTCCTGCGACTGCGAGCCACTCCAGGTCCCGGGTCATAAATCATGATGGTTTCGTGAGCTTTTTCTCCAGTTTCTGTCCCCCGTGCATGCATAGCTGCGTGCCCGTGGAATTGGCAGCGTCTACATGCCACGAGAAAGAGAGAGAGACGTGGGCTGAGTTTGTATTTAGGTGGGATGGTGGTGGAATTACTCCCACCAATCGCAAATAGCTTTCTCCTAAATGCTGATGTTCAAAACACAAATCAACAATAGCAACACGTTGAAATTTGTATGTTATAAAAGTATTCTTTATGGCAAATCGAGCTACATGGTCTTTATGTATTGAATTTATATGGTTTAAAAAAATATTCATAACCAAAGTTTTAGAACTTTTACTTTGTATTTAACGAAAAGATATTTGTGATCAAAGGGATTAAGATCTAACCATTTGTTTTGAAGACTGTCAATAACATCATGCAATAGCTATTTGGTGAAGATACAATAACTTGTGAACATAGATAGCTAAGGGCAGTGTGAAGTAGACAACTATTACTCCAGTTAGCTAGCCTAGCTAGACTAGCTAATTTTAAAAAGTATATACATATGTGTGTGGGGTTTTTTTTTATTTCCAGCCATAAATAGCTGATAGAACCGATATATATTTTCGGCTGTAAACTGGTTTCAAACCGGCATAGATGACTGGATACAATAGTGTGTGTTGTACCATGTTGGTTCAGAAACTGGCAATGAATTTACATGTACCATAAAAATTTTGTAAAAAAATGGCTTTACTCCGTGGTAGACAATTAAGCTTAGACAAGCGGCCACAAGTGGGGTCAAGCATAGCACCGTTCTATAGAAATCGAGATGGGTCGGGCCTGGGCTGGGTCAGGCCTCGACCCGACTCGGCTGTTGGGTATGCCAAAAACTTGCCCCAACCTAATGGTACCCTAGCCTGTCCAGACTCTGATAGAGAAGCAAAAGGAGAGATCGTTGACCATAGTGGAGAAGTGGAGTTGTGGGGGTGCTGCTAGCATGGAGAGGCGCGTAGACGCTGGCGTGGGAGCCAACACTGAGATGGGGAGGTGCGCTACCATAGGGAGACAACGCAATGGGAGCCGGCGTTGTGGTAGGGATTGTGGAGATTTTGTAGGGAGTTTGATGTCGTGGTGGGGATTCACCATGGGTGGAGGCTCCGCGCGAGGTGGTGGGGAGGCGTACTGCCAAGGTGGGGACGTTGTTGTGGTGGGGAGGCGAAAACATAGTGCGAACCCCACCGTGGGAGACGCCGATGTGGGGCACGGGCGTGTTGAGCTGCGGCGGGCGACGGCCTATCCCCAGAGAGAGAGAGGGGGGGCAGAAGATGCAAAATGAGGCTAGTGGCGAGCAAGACTGGGGGAGGGAGGCTAGGATTTGGTTGGGCACACGAGAGACATAGGATATGATCCAACGGTGATATTTAGGCGAACGGATCAGCTTGGGTTGAGGCGAGAGCAAACTCGGACTCTACCTGAGAATCCGATCTAAACCTAACCCAGCTATCGAGTCAGATCGAGACCCAACGAGTCGAGTCAAGACTTAGGCCCTGTTTGTTTGAGCTTCTAGCTAGCTTTTAGCCTCAGAGAAGCCAGGAGCTTAAACAAACAGCTAGCTTTTGGAACCCCTTTAAAGAAGCCAAAAGCCACCAAAAGTCTAATTTATACTGTGATCTGAGCTTTTTCTGAAAGCTACTCCGTAGCTTTTTATAACTTTTCCTAAAAACAGTTTTTAGAGAAGCTGCAGCTCAAACAAACAGGGCTTTAGAACTCTACTGTACTAGAAGGCAAGTCGCCGGCTATGTAGAAGGTCCCTCAATTTATTCCGACGCAAGATTGCTCTAGATTTTCCAGCATGTACCGTGATGCATTTCGACGTGATGCGCATCTCCTTTTCATAAGAAGAAATGTAGATTTCACGCGCATAAGCATAACCATGGTAATCGAAACCTTTGACCACCTTTTTGTCCGATCTCTGACCGTATCCATTGGGAGTGCACGAGATAGCCGTGATGAGCAGAAGCGTCACGGTCCAAGAAAGCGAGGGCACAATGAGGTCCATCCAAGGTTCACACTGCACCCGACACCACTGCCACTTGGTACTGTACTATGCTACTAGCAGTTGCAATTGCAAGTCGTACTCGTACCGCATGGATTTCAGGCTCGTACGAATTTTTTCTTTCTTTCTTCCTGTTTGCACCATCTGATTTTCGTCGAGATTAATATCGAAAATTCTGGTAAAAGATGGAGCATGTAGTTTTCTTTCTCGCTAAAATAATAACGTTAGAGAGCACTTCGACAACGCCAATAATAATGCATAGTATTCTACTAGATATATCATCACGAAAGTTAGGTTCCCTTATCTCCTAATTTCGGCACTTCAACGAAATCACCATTTTCTCATAGGGAGGGAGAGAGTGGAAGGAGAAGGCAAAGAGGTGGATTATTGGAAAAGAATTCAGACTTAGCAGCCTTTTTGTGCAAGTTAAGGAGGCTTTGGGAGTAAAGCTCCAAGCATGTTGGTTGGTGTTCGTTTCGCGCAAAGCTCTAGGCCTTGTTCTTTTAAGCGTATCGTTGCGTTGGCGTATTACTATAGTAAATTTAATAGCCCTCGAAAAGAGGTATAAAAATTTAAAAAAAATTTAAAAATAGTTTTAGCATCTTTGGAAGGACTACTAAAAGTCACAAAAAAATCGTTACAAATTATCACTACATATAGGCTATATAAAAATAACAAAATTTGCTACAGTAATACGCAACAGTATGATACGCTGAAAAGAACGAGGCCCTAACCTCCTCTCCCATACCATTTTGCACCCCTAAAAACTCCAAACCAACACGTGCCGGTCCTTTCCCACCCTCCCTCTCTCTCTCTCTCCCCCAACTTGTAGTTCCTCACATCGCCGGCAACCAACGATTCAGTGACCACGAGGTCAGGGCCGTTTCTGAGTTTTTGGGGACCCGAAACAAAATTATAAACGGAGACCCCCTAACACAAGTATCAAATATTTTTATACGCGTGTGTTTACGCCGTCTACCATTTTATCTAAATACTCTTGATCCATCCACGCATGCAATCACACACACACAACTGCAAAGCCCATTTTAGTTCTTGTGGCATCGAATCAGGTTGCTTAATCAAGAGGAGGGCGAGCTAGCATGCACACAGAGAAGGACATGTTTCATTAGGATAATAATTTGAGCTCAAGGTCCAGATCTTGTGGATCATCTGAGTTCATACTCATCGATGAGTCTGTCGATTGGTTTAGGTCGTGATGTCTCTTCAAGGAAAGCTCCTACGATTAATGGACAACAATGAATTACATACAGAGTAATTAACACACTAAAATGGTAAGTACTCCTACTGGGGGTGGGCCCCTGGGCTTGGGGGGCCCTGGGCGCAGGCACCGCTCGCCCCCCTCAGGCACGGCCCTGCACGAGGTTGACCGTTCAAGTCACCCAATCCCTCTCGTAGGTTGTGGCAGCTTGGTGTAGCGGCTCGACCCGAGACGACTTGAATCTCATACGTTCAACTGCGTAGGTTAGTAGTTGCTAGGAGTAGGTGGTAAGAAGAGTAGCGAGTTGGCCGGATCCAAGCGAGAATGTGTTGCGAGCCAGAGACAGGGAAGGGGGCCTAACTCGAGCTGGAATTGTTTTGCTCGTTGCCATGGATGCATGGTTGTCAGTAGACCTGATCAAAGGTTGGGTCAGACCGGGTTTTGGTCTGAGCTTGGAAAAGCCCGGTCCCGCGGGACCATGCCCGAGCCTGACCCGACCTAGTGCGTCGGGATCAAAAACCGGGCCCGAGCCCAGCCCAAAAGTTCGACCTGAAGCCCGGCGGCCCGACCTGGTCACGGCTTAAAACGCGAAAATCCCGGGCATGGGCTCAGCCTGACCCGACGACCGGGCTCCGGATTGAGGCCCGAGCCCAACCCGATGCATCGGTCGGGCTGGGCTTTTTTGGGCTGGGCCAGGTTTCCTGTGATTAGGTCTAGTTGTCAGCAATGGATGAGAGGGATTTTATGATTATAAGAGAAGACCTACGTACATAATGATAACGAGCAAGGTGGCCCACACGTTTGCGCAGCTAGATTTGTTTTGGTATATAGTGTTTATCTCTAACTCATAATCTATCTCTAACATATTAGATCGGATTTAGAGTTTATCTCTAATATATTATATCAACTTTAGTATTTAATATGAATTTCTAATATTTTCCTTTAATCTAAGCCACATAGATCTTTTATTTTTTTTCTTTGATTAATCTATCCCGTTATAATTTGGTCCCACAGTTGATTGAACGGATAAAATAACCATATTATATCATCTTTAGTATTTAATCCGAATTTCTAATATTCTTCTTTTAATCTAAGCTATTATAATCCGGCCCCACAAAATCAACGGCATAGATCTTTTTTTTTTTTCTTGATTTATGTGAGAATTTCTTTGATTGATCTTGGCCGTTATAATTTGGTCCCACCGTTGATCGAACGGCTAAAATAATTTGGATGATGTGGATGAACGTGGTGGCTTCTTTTTTCCTCCTTTATCTTTTAATCTAAGCCGTTATAATACGGCCCCACAAAATCAACGGCATAGATCTTTTTTTCTTGATTTATGTGAGAAATTCTTTGATTGATCCTGGCCGTTATAATTTGGTCCCACCGTTGATCGAACGGCTGAAATAATTTAGACGATGTGGACGAACGTGGTGGCTTCTTTTTCCCCTTCTTTATATATATAACGAGCAAGGTGACCCACGCGTTTGCGCGGCTAGATTTGTGCTAAGATATAGATAATATATCAGATTAGATTTAGAGTTTATCTCTAATATATAGATCAGCTTCAGTAGTTTGTTATATTGACCGTTAGATTTATATAATTATATGCATATTCGACGATGTAGATTTTTTTTCTTTTTTCTATGATTAATGATTAACGTGAGAATTTCAACTATTTTTTCGAGAGGTTAATATTGACCGTTAAATTTACATAATAATATCCATATTCAACGATGTAGATTTTTTTTCTTTTTCTATGATTAACGTGAGAATTTCTACTATTTTTCGATTAACGTGGGAATTTCTAGTATTTTAGGATTAATGTGGTGGCTCCGTTTAACTCTGCTTTATATAGATAGTAGATAGATAGATTCTTTATTTAATTTATGCCGAAACAAACAAAACCATCGATAAAAAAAAAAAGAGGATGAGGGGGAAGGGGGGGTAATGCACGGATTTTGGCGTGATGTTCAACAGCGACCGATGTCTATGGAACTCCATACACGGTTAAATTCCCCTTGCACGACATGGAGAACAAAAGAAGCTATACAAGAATTAGTGCACTGTGGACAGCCAAAACTCTTTTCTTCTTTGTGTCGATCGATACTGGGAACCTGACACTGATCCTACTCGTGTTATTCACATCAAGAATCAATGGCGAACTAAACTAATCGAAAAAACCAAAATTTTCTGCAAAGAAAGAACCAATTTGCTGTATGTTGTGTGAGCTTAAACCTATGTGGTATTGTGAGCTAGCTGCTGTGTGTTTTACGACCACTCACCGTCGCTGTGCCCAGAGCTACTACTCTTGCAGTATCTACAGCCCTCGTCGCCGTCGTTGTTGGCGATGTCGAGCAGCGCGGCGAGCACCGCCGGCATGTCGGGCCGCTCCTGCGGCGCGTCGGCGGTGCACCACATGCCGACCATGAGCAGGTCCCAGAACACGGCGCTCTGCCCCGGCCGCCGCCTCACCGTCCATCCCTCGCCGGCCATCCTCCGGCACCACTCCAGCAGGCACTCCTCCTCGCCGCCGTCGACGGCTCGCCGGCCGGTGGCGAGCTCCATCAGTAGCACGCCGTAGCTGTACACGTCGCCCTTGGTCGTCGCCCGCCACGTCTGCCCGTACTCCGGCGCCACGTACCCCACCGTACCGGCGACCACCGTGCTGACGTGGGTCTCGCCGGGGCACACCACCCTGGCCAGCCCGAAGTCCGTCACCTTCGCCCGCCCGCCGCCGTCGAGCAGCACGTTGCTGGCCTTCACGTCGCGGTGCACGACGGCGGGGTGGCACTCGTGGTGGAGAAACACTAGCGCCCGCGCCACACCGATCGCCGCCTCCAGCCGCCGCCGCCGCCCGAACGCCGCGTGGTCGCCGACGACCGCCTCCAGGCTGCCGCCGTCGAGGTACTCGTACACCAGTATCTTCGCCGCGCCGGAGAGGCACCACCCGTAGAGCGTCACGAGGTTCGGGTGCGGCCACGTGAATCCCATCCGGTCGGCGAGCACCTCCATCTCCGCGCGGAACTCGCGCTCGCCGGCGGCGCCGTCGCCGTCGCCGTCGCGCAGCCTGGCCAGCTTCTTGACCGCCACGGCCCGGCCGTCGGGGAGCAAGCCGCGGTACACCACGCCGTAGCCGCCCCTCCCGATCACCCGGTCGTCGGAGAAGTCGCCGGTGGCGGTCACGATGTCGCGGTAGGTGAACGCCGTCTTGTCGAGCCGGAACACCTTCACCCCCTCCGTCAACGACGAGTACCCCGTCGCCGACGACGACCCGGACGGCGGCGACGACGCGCACTTGCCGCCGCCGCACTTGGGATCCTCGCCGGAGAATGATGACTCCGGGTCGGGGTCCTGGTCCACCGGGTACCGTGTCCGCAGGCCGGCCATAATGAACATGACGCTGCCGGCGATGAAGGCAACGACGAGAGACAACGAGAACCACGCCGCGATCGTCCTCGGAGACATCCCTCGTCGTCTCACCATCGGAACACCGGCAGCTTCCGGCGGTGGCTGCTTCTCGGCGGCGGCGGCGGCTTGACCCCGGTTCAACCTTATGTTCGGGTCGCCGAGGAACGACTGCTCGTCGAAGGTGCCGAACTGGCCGGTGCTGGGGACGTCGCCGGCGAGGAGTGGGTTGTACGACGCGTTGAACTTGGCCAGTTCGTTGAGCTTGCTCAGGCTCAACGGGAGCTCGCCGGAGAAGTTATTGTACGACAGGTCCAACCTCTCGAGGCACGTGATGCTGCCGATCTCCGGCGGGATGGGGCCAGAGATGTTGTTGCTCGAGACATTGAGGACGACAAGCGGGAGCCGACCGATCTCCGGCGGGAGGCGGCCGGCGAGCCGGTTGTCGTCGAGGTGGAGCAGGCTGAGGCTCCGCATCTCGCCGATCTGCGGCGGAATCTCGCCGGAGAGAAGGTTGCCGGAGAGCTGCACGTAGCCGGAGATGGTGTTGGACCTCACCGGCGACGACGCGTTGCTGCAGATCGGGACGATCCCGTAGCCCTTGAGGATGCGGTCCCAGATGGCGCGGCAGTTCTCCCGCGTCATGACGGAGTAGACGAAACTGAACGGCGGGTAGCTCGCCGGAATCCACCGCCTCATGGCCTGGCACTCGCCGGAGCCGGCGAGCACGCTCAAATCGTCCCGGTTCTTGAGGAAGGTCGGGCTGGGGTTCTTCCCTATGTTAGCCATCTCCGGCGGGATCTTCCCGGTGAGACGGTTGTTGGCCAGGTTCAGCCAGAGCAGGCTGCTGCAGCGGCCGAGCTCCGGCGGGATCTCGCCGGAGAGCTCGTTCCCGGCGAGCATCAGCCAGAGGAGCGACGTGAGGTTGCCGATGCTCGCTGGAATCCCGCCGGAGAGCTTGTTGTTCGACAGGTCCAGCGCCTGGAGCTCCGGGAGCCGGCCGTACGCCGCCGGGATCACGCCGGAGAAGTTGTTATCGGCGAGCATCAGGTACTTGAGGCTCCTCATGCCCGCGACCTCCGGCGGGAGCTCGCAGGAGAACTGGTTGAAGCTGAGGTCGAGCCTGGCAAGCCGCGGCAGCCGGAGCACGCCGGAGGCGGCGATGCCGCCGGTGTAGCCGTTGTGGTGAAGCACGAGGTACTTCAAGCTCATAAACTCGCCGAAAATCTCTTGCACGTCGCCCCCAAACGCGTTGCTGCTGATGTCCAAGAACTGAAGCCTCGTGCAGTTCGTCAGGTCCTTCGTGATCCTCCGGTCGAACTGGTTCTTCCCAAGAATCAGCGTCTCGACGACGGCGAGCTTCCCTATTCCGGCGGGTATAGTCCCGGTGAAATTGTTCCCCCACAACGACAAGTACGTCAAATCCGCGCAGTTTCCGATCGAATCCGGGAGCTCTCCGAGCAGCTGGTTCGAGGAGAGGTCGAAAGACTGGAGCTTACAGCCTCCGCCGCCGGGGAACGTGCCCGCCGGGACGTCGCCGGTGAGGTTGTTCTCGGCGGCGCTGAACTGCCGGAACCTCGCGACGCCCGGCCATAGCTCGCCGGTGAGGCGGTTCGAGCTGAGGTCGACGTGCTCGAGCTTGGGGCAGCCATCGAACAGGCGAGTGATGTCGCCGGCGAGCTTGTTGGTGGAGACGTTGAACACTTCGAGGTCGGCGCACGCAGCCGGGAGGGTTGCCGCGACGCTGCCGTTCAGCCGGTTCCCCGACGCGTCGAGCAGCCGGAGCCTGGTCAGGTTGGAGAGGTCGAGCGCGCCGCGGATGAGGTTGTGGGAAACGTTGAGGTGCACGAGGCCGCCGCATTGGCTGAGGTCGCCGGCGGCGAGCTCCGTGATGGAGTTGTCGGAGAGGTCGAGGAAGGCGAGCGCTGGGAGCCGCGAGAAGCCGCCGAACGCCGGGCCGGCGATGCTCGAGTTGGAGAGATTCAGCGACGTGACGTGGCCGGCGGTGTCGCACCCCACGCCGTTCCACCCGCACGGCGACTCGTCGGCATCCGCCCACCCATCGTAGGCCCCGCGGTTGATCCTGTTGCTCCTCTGCAGGAACCGCTTCAGCTCGACGAGCACCTCCTTGTCGCCGCCGGCGCCGCCGCTCTGTGCGAATGCCGGCGCCACCTCACCTTCAAACGACACAAATCCGTGAGGCTCCACACACAATCCAAAGTCCGAACCAAGAAACAGAGCAAATCAAGAACGGGGTCGCTACCTGCGACGAGGAGTAGAGAGAGGAATTCGACGAGCAGGAGGAGAGACATCGCCTGCCTCCCCGAATCATGGAAGAATCCTAGAAGAAAAGGAAACCGACGGCGGCGGCGGCGGCGAGCTGGAAGCCTGGACGGCGCCTCAGCCTCATGCGCAAGCAGTCGTACTCGTGCGCCCGTGCCCAGCAACGAAAGGCGGAGGCTTTGGTGATGGCAAAATCACAGGTTTTTTTAAGACTTTAAGCCCACATGTGAGACGGTGAATTGGCTGAATGGTCGTCAGTAGCAGCAGTGTTTGTTTGATCAGCGTTTGAAAAAGCTTTTGTTAATCGCAAGCGCTGACTGCACGGGGGACAGGGGAGACTGGGAGAGGGAGGCTCGCCAAGTAGCCATCGACTGGGTTGTGATCTTTGAATTCTCCTCCTAACTTCCGTAGGTAATTCGCGCCCCTTGGCTCGTGGTATTGGCCTGTGAAAGATGAAATTCAATTTTGTTTTCGTACCCACTTGTACAGAGTTACAGTGGAGTTAAGAGCATGCGCAGCAGGCTCTGTATATGACTCGCCATTTTACTGTAGCGCATTCGCGGGCGTCCGATTTCAAATTTTGCATGCTGCGGGCACGCACCCGGGCGACCAGAAGCGCTGCGCGCGAGCAGTTAGCTCAGATGCAGCTGATGCGTAGTGTGCTGCGCATGCTCTAAAAGCCTATGGCAGACAAACAAACCGAGCCGGTTCGGATTGGGCCCGCTTGGACCTGTTTTTTTTTTTAAAAAAAGACGATAATTCATAGATCACGGAACATCATCATAAAGTATTTTCCAGATGCAATCTGGAATTACAGATCGAAAAGTATTACAACCCAAAAGCTCCGCATTGCGCGCCAAAGTGTGGGCAACTAAGTTTGACGAACGTTGGACATGCACCACAGAGCAGCTACTAAAGAGTGCACCATAAGACTTGATGTCGCTAATAACGCAGCCCACCAGGGACCGATCCCTTTCCACCGAGCTGATTCACCGGACGATGGTTAGGCAGTCGGTCCCAAAACAGATCTTCTCAAAACCTTCGGCCAAAGCCTGGCGCAGGGCACTCCTGACGGCCCAAGCTTCCACCAATTCAGGGGTAGCCTCTATTTGGAGCAGCTCGCTACCAGCCAAAAGGCATTGACCCCGGTGATCTCTTATCACAAAGCCAAGTCCAACATGTGATGATCAAAAGATAGCAGCATCCGTGTTGTTAAGCACCATACCTGCCGGCGGTGGTGTCCACCTAGAAGGAGAAGGTGGGCTCTCACACCTGTGCGCTTGGACCTGTTTAGGTCTCAGTTTAAGCAAGGTTTGTACGGCGAACCGAACCAATTAACCGGTTATAAATGGCTTGACCTATTTTGACCCGAAAACATATAAAAAAGAAAATGGTTATTTTAATAAATATTTACTACAAAAAGAAATAAATTATAAAAAAAAGGAAATAGAAATGTAAGCATAGTGATCTACGCATTTGCATGGCTATATCTGCTGGTTCATAGTTACATACAAAACAACTTATTAGATTAGCTAAATATATTGGAGATGTTTTATAATCACTATAATTGATGTAGATTCTAATTTTATTTTAATTAATAATTTCTAGTCTATCAGAGAAAACATTGTGGCTTTTTAAGCATCAAATTCAAATAGTGATGGAGAGGAGGTAAATTAATTTTTGTATCACCTTTGCCTACAATCATTTAAAAGTTGTGCATCCTTTTCCCTATCAGTTTTCCTTGGTTAGATGCATAAAAAAAATATCAAAATCACACCCTTTTAGGATTAATGTGGTGGCTCCATTTTCTTCTGCTTTACATGTAAGTAGATAGACGGTGTAGATTCTTTTTTAGCATTAACTTATAATAAACGGTGGAGATTTTTTCTTTTTCTCTACAACTAACATGAGAATTTCTAGTATTATTCAATTAATACGGGATTTTCTAGGATTTTAGGATTAACCCGGTGGCTCCGTAAGTTTTTTTCTGCTTTATATATATAAGTAAGTAGACCTCAATTTTATAATGTCATTTATCGCAAATCGAAAAAAATAAAAACACCGAATAACGCAGCTGAACAGTAACATATATACAATTAACTCTCTCCCTTTTATTTTCTTTGCTACTCTCTGCAGTTCCATAATACTTGACGTTTTAGGTTTGTCGTAAGTGAAACTTTCAAAACTTTATCTATAAAAATCTTTTAAACTATTTGGAACATAAAAATCATACATATAAATTTATCTTGAAAAATATCCAAAACGACTAGTATTATGAAATTAGGGTGAGTGGTTGCTTACCGCCTCGCCGGCGATGGAGCCGAGCCGAGCCAGCCCAGCCGCCCATGTTGACGACCGAGCGAGGAGACCTCTCCTCGGCGCTTCGGTCAGTCTCCCGGCGGAGTTAAGAAGGGTTGAGACGGCGCGCGCGCGCGCGAGGCACATGCAGCCGCGCGTGGTGAATCGTCTGGACAGGTTTGAAGCGTGAGGAAGAATGTCTGGCTGCTTGCATGCCAACGTCCAAGGCAGATGGCGGTTAGCGGTGCATGGCCGGTGCGTATGCATATATGGCCCGCGGCTGTGCTCAGTCGTTGTCCTGCCGCCCAATTAAGCTAGGGAGCAAGGATTCGGCAAGAATGGACGTGCTTCGGATATATATACTACTCTCTTTGTTTTTTGAAAGAAAGTCACGGTTGAATTTTGAACACACGTTTAACCGTTCGTTATATTTAAACAGGTTATGTAATTTGGTCAAAACGTGTCCCCAAAACTCCAAAAGTCAACAGCGACTTCTTTTTAAGAACGGAGGGAGTATCTCGTAAAAACTAGCTAGAATGTGCATACTCCATATTTCATGTCTGCATAAGGATTTATTTTATGGGTTTGGCTATTAATTAGCCGACTCAATTTCCTCAAAATGTCAGTCCAACATCCGTTGCTGACTCGATAGATTTATACGTTTTGTCTGTAGAATATGTCTCTGCGCGTGCTGGTTTGTATGTACCATAGGCACTGATCGAGTATGTACCGGCAAATTTCTATGTTAATTAAAAAATCTATTGATATCTAGCAAAATAAAATTCATTTTTTAGTCAAAACTTAATAGGATGATCCAATTTGACGAGTCCTTTCAAATTTCTAACATAACACCATTTTCTCTAGAAGAAAAGATAGCCCTTAGAAATTTCCAACAAAACAATACATTTTCTCTAGAGGAAAAAATTGTGAAAAAACATATCAATAAACTAACAAAGACGGAAAAACCGTCCGTGCAAAAATCAAATTGTAGGCGGCTATAAAATAGCAATGACACTTTTTAAATTATGAAACTGCTCGTAGACTCTACAGTCATTAACTTTGGTTCTAGATTACAACTTTATCATGTTGCCGGTGGTGCTCTGCTTGGCGAACCTTCATGGCGATGGTGTTCACTCGTTGTACTAGGAAGCCTATATATCGTCCAACGGCTTGCATGTCAGCGGGCAAAGGCAATAAGTTGTGTTGGTTTAGCCGCGTATGGCACCTGCCTTAGTGATGTAGGGTTCTTGGGAGAATCTCAATGCTTTGAATTCCAGGTGAGATATGAAAATTTGGGAATATCTCAATTTTTCTCTCACTCCCTGAAATCCGAACTTTACTTCCAATTCTCATCACTATACGTGTGTTGTGGGATGTAACTATCGGTTTTTATTAATTACGGATGATTTTGGTACTAAAATGCCACTCCTCGATTTTCGGTTTTGAAAAATATCACCAATATGTTCATGATACGTGGGACTTAGATTCATACGTCATTGACGCATAGAGTTGCATTTTTCTTTTGTAACGGGAGGTGGAGAAGTGTGATCTATCCAATTTTTCCTTCAATTCATTTTTTGAACGGCCGGGACGGAATCAGAATAGGAATCCAAGGAAATGATGTTGTACAGAGAAAACGTTGCACGCTTTTCCGACACGGAGCAAGTGGTAATAAGAAGCTTTTGCACAAAGTGTAAAAGCAAACGAGAAGATGGAGACACATGCCGATGGAAAACCAACGGTCACCGTTTCATATTCGTGGTAGATGTGTGCAGTATAGTTTCTAACTCTGACAATTAGTTCGACTCGCAATTTTTTCAAAAAAAATACACACACACACACAATAGCTTATTGATGCTAAAACATGATGAGTAAAACGGAAACTTAGCCAAAATGTTTAAGAGTTAAACTACAGAAATACGACCTATTTATTCGATTTATGTTTACCAGCTTTGAGGATCTATAGTTTGGAATATAAATAGGGTTTTCCGTTTTCGCATGGGTGCCATTATAAAAATGATGATTTCTTAGAAATGTCATTACAAAACGTGATTTTGATTTAGATGGCACTATAAAACGAGGTTGATTTCACAACTGCTATTACGAAGCATTTCTAGCTTATACGAAATCAAAATCCGATCTAATATACGTCGATGGATCCCACATGCCATAGCCTCTACGTACTCTCTCTCGCACCTCCATCGAGCCCTAGCCAGGTCTTCGACAAGGATGTGGCGCCGCCTCCCCTCATCCCTAGCACAAGGTCGCCGCACCACCTCCCATCATCGCCGACCATGTCGCTACGCGGAGGAGCCTATTGTCATCCGCAAACCCTATTGGAGCTAGAGCTTGACCCGCTGCCGACGCCTATGAACTCCTCCAGCGTCGAGCTCAACCTCCTCGTCGTTGCCATATTCTCCTGGTCCATGGACACCGCCGTCGAGCTCAACCTTCTCGCCATGGCCATATCCGCCAGGTTTATGGCTGCCGCCATCGAGCTCAATCTCCTCATCCAGATCTGTCAGGTTCATAGTTGTTGCCATTGTCTCCTAACCTCGGGAAAGGTCATCGCCGATGTCGTTGTCTCGAAGAAGGATAGAGTAGAGGAGCTCGTCATTGCGTTGGGCTCGTGTCGCCGTGCTAGGAGGATAAGGGGCAATGGCCGCAACGACGGCTCTGTGGCCAGAGGGGGTGGGTCAAGGAGCACACCGGCACCGAAGGGGAGGAGAAGGGCCCGTGGAGGGGGAGGAGATGGAAGTTGGGAGGAAGAAATGGAAGAAGAGATAGGAAGAAAAATGATCTGACAGATAGGACATATCGGTTAAAAAACTGTACGAACGACATGTGGAACCCGTCAACCAGGATGCATATTTTGATTGTATTTTGATTTTGTATATACCAAAATTGCTTCGTAATGTTAGATCTTAAATCAATCTTGCTTTGTAATGGTATCTAAACAAGAAATCGTTGTTTTATAATGGCACCCATGCAATAAATTCATGTAAATATGTTTGGAGATTTTTTAGAAAAGATCATACAAGAGAGGAGTATCAGAGCCGAGTAGGACTCTTGAGTCTTGAAGGCCTATAGCCGTATGTACAATAGGAAAAGATGTTGTTCTCAAAAAAAAAAGAAAGAGAAAGAGAGAGAGAAAGAAAAGAAAAGAAAAGATGCCTGTCCTCGCTATAGCTAGGGGTATAACGATGCGTGCTTCCCTTCCTTTTTCTTTCTAGTGGGCTCTACTTCACCGTGAACCATCCATCATGCAAATGTTGCTGTGTTTATTTTAGAAGTCCTCGTCGTCAGCCTACACGGTTAGAGTCAAAGCTAATGCAAATTAAGAGCCAAAGACCGACTCCCTAGAACTGATGAGACCATCCATTCCTCATGAATGAAGCTTGAAGAAGTGAAGTGGATTTTAGCTACAAAGGTAGCACTTGTTTCTGTTCTCTCGGATATGTTTTGTACCGTGATGGCTGAATGGCAATATGACAAATCGATGGCTGAAGATATTTAAAATAAAAAAATTGTCAAGTAGATAGGCTTTCGATGTAAACCTAAATTAAGATCTCCAATGTATCAGTTTTCATTCTAAAGTCTAAAACAACCAAAATTCGCGAAAAAGGATGTTTCCCCTGATTGCAAAATGAATTCTGCAAAGTGTTAATTTTTAATGAAAACTGCAGTGGGTTCTGGTTTTCGACCACGGAACGAAGTCATAAGCTTATAACCCTTACTATAAGATATACACATGCATTATGGGTCCTAATCCATGCCATGAATTTGGCGACAAAAAGTATTATATTCATATTGGCCTTGTGAATTGTATGCAGGTTTGTTGTTTATCGGTAATAAGAAAAAGATATATGTGACTATGTCATGCTAGAAACTGCTGCTCTCTGGCTTGAGAGCCAAGTTATATATGTTTGTGTTGTCGTGTCGGTATGCAGTCAAACGTTCCTGAGGATCTTTTCTCAGTTGTTGAACCCAAAAAACAAGCAAGCGATCAATTTCTACACCTCCAATTGCTCACGAGAAAAATGATGGTTATGGGACTCGAGGGAAACGTCGCGTGTTTCGGGTGCGGCGGATCCGTTCTTGCTTGGCTTGGTCTGGACGTGTGCAGGCGTTTCCCTTTCACGACTTGTACGGTGCCTCCATAAAAGTCATGTTACATTGTTACCCATAAACAAATTAAGTTAAAAGACCACATGTATGTTATAGCCTAGCTAATTAACCTTATAGGATGTCCCTTAGCGTATCGCTACTCTTCTATGTGTATTTTCCTTGACCACATGTATTTTATAGATTGTTAGATTATTTAGATCGAGGTCCACTTAAATGAGCAAATAATTTCTGGAAAATCTTAGATGCTTACCTCATAGGAGACATGTAAATTTTCTTTAGTACCATATTGCTATTAGGTGGAGTGCATATGACAAGCTTAAAAAGTGGAGATTACTTTATCCCAATAGCTCATGTGATGGGAGCGAGAAAGAAAACAACACGTGCACGCTCGGGCATCGTCGGGCTCGAGACGGGGTGAACACATGGCATTTGTGTGAATGCTTCGTCGAAAACGGACCCTCGTGCTTGCGCGGACACGGCCCCAATTAGTGGTAATATACCGAAACCCCTGTGGCCTTATTAATTATCTCTTGAATTTTACCTTGCCATCAAGTTTTTTTAAAACTATTTTTGAGTAAACCACCGGCACTTGGCTCATGAGGGCATGACCAATAGTCTCTAAAAATAAGGATTTTCTCTATATCTAAAGACTATCGGTACTTCAGTAAGTCTCTATATTTAGATATTCTCTCTGCAATCTTTATATATTTTTTGTAGATAGAAACTAATAATCAGACTATGTTGAAGATGATGGAAACACACGAAATTAATAAACAACGGTTTGCAGGTCAGGATATAGAAATGAATACGCATCCTAAGTGGAATGGAATCATCCCATGAATTTGGTGGGATGACACCATTCCTCATTTTGAACTAATTGTTAGATGGTATGATGATGGATGGAATCATTCCACTACTCAAACCAAACAAGCTGAGAGTCAATTCACCATCCCATTCCTCAAACCAAACACCCCTTAGAGATGCGGCTGGCCCGATGAATCGATGATCTAGTATTACGTCCACGTTGTCTGCATGGGTTCCACTGCTCTTCATTTGACCTCTACCTGCGCACGCGCGCCCGCCCCGCCGGTTGCTCTCAGTCCCCATCTGCCGCGCGCGCGCGCGGAGAAAAAGCAAGGAAAACACTTGAAAATCGCATGTCATGGCCTCATGGGGGAGCAACTCGTCGTCCATCCATGCCATATATGCGAGGCATTTATCCGGCAATTGCTTTGCTTTGCTTGGGCCCAGTTCAACTCCGTGCTTTGACTCGCGTTCGCGGGTTAGGTGAGACGCGACGCGAAGGATATCAGATTAATTAGGCATTTTAATTAGGCTGCATGCATGTCGCCATGAACAGAGTGTGATATTCTTCCTCTGGATGGCTGGATCAGGCACAGACAAGAATCTGGTGAGAAACTGAAACTTACACGTACTGACAGGCAGGCCGAGCCGTCGTCGTGTGCCATCAGCACGTGCAATCGTTCACTGTCACCGGGTACGTAGTTTACTGCCCGGCACAGAGCCCTAAAGACGGAATCTTGTATGATTAAGCTAGGTACAACACCCATACGGCAATACCCATCACCCATGTGTGTAGGTACATTGATCGCTCTAACGATCGATATGATCCATCAAGATCCGGGAAGATCGAGACATGGAATGATTGTTGGATTGGGTGGATGGATCCTCGAATGATTGGCTGCATTGGTAAGCCCAGCGCAGAACAGCCATGCATGCATGCATGCATGCATGTATTAAAGCAGAGGCTAATTAATCGCCGGTGATTAGCGGCAGTTTAATTAGCATCGAGCATCTGGAGATCGATGGCACATGCAGTAGGCGCCGCTGCATGCAGCCATGCAGTGACGGACGACACGAGAGGTGATCTACTCCTCCTACCTGTCTACGTGCCTCTCTGTCTCCGGCGCTCTTCTTCCTTTTCTATTCCTTAATTCTTCGCCGCCGCCGGCGGCGGCGCAATCAGCAGCGCCCGGCACATGGGTTTTGGTCGATTCGGCGCCGCCCGCGCCCCGCGCCGCGCGTACGCCCGTGCGTGCGTGTGCCATCGACTTCATCATTGGGCCACACGAGGCAGAGACAAGGCAGAGGTCAAGGGATGGTCGTCGGTCGAGACACGCACGCGCGCACTGCGCGCGCGTGCATGCCGTGCCCGTGCTGGCGTCTATCTCACCATCTGCCTGCCTGTAGTTTGGCACGCACGCACGCACGCTGGAACGGTTTCGGTCGGCATGCACGGTGAGCGTTGGTTGCTTGCAAGGAACCGCGCGGGGGTCGTCGTGCTGGAGCGCCTGAACTGAAGTTTACTCAAAAATAGCGAGGAGGAGATGGCGCCGGTGGTGGACGGAGTGGAAGGAGATCGGAAATGGAGGGAGAAGGCGATGTCGACAATGGAGGGAGAAGGAGTTGGTAGTGGCGTCGTAGATCCGCCGTCCCACGCGTGGTCTATGTGTGATGTCAGAGTTGGGGTGGAGGGAGAGGTCGATGAAGGATGGAGGAGAGAGCGAGGGAGGCCTACGTCGAGCCGCCTCTGCGGGGCCACCTCCACCAAGACACCTCCGTTGAGTCGCCTCCTCCCTCCACCGCCACGACGCGGCCTCTGTCGAGCCGCCTCCGCTAAGCCGCCGCCTCCTCCCTTCACTGCCACAATGCCGCTGCCTCTAATACTACTTCCCAGGAGGTGCGTCGGTGTGAGAGAAAGATTAGAGAGAGAGAGAGGGGGGGAGATATGAAGAGATGACGTGGATCAATGTCATGGGTTGCCACATCAGCAAAAATGGGCCACATATGCGCAATCACCGCTACTGGTCAAAAGACTAGTTAAGCCTAGTTTCGATAGATGAGGAACTAGTCAAGTCTGGCATTCTAGTTCAGGGACCAAATTGGTCTAGCGAAAATAATTGTGGGACCAATCCGATACCCTTTTCTTTCCTTTACGCAATCCCTACATTTATAGCTTTTATAATTTACTTTCAACTCTATTGCTATAGTAGGGCTAGCAATAAACATGCTCTAAAGGTTTTGAGAATCTCAGTTCGTGTGTTCCATTGAACATCAATATATTAAATGGCTTTTGTTAGATGTTGTTGTTTCAGGCCCTGTTTGGTTCAGTGTTTTGGTATGATTTTGGTTTAGTTTGCAAATATTGACATTTTTGTATAGGCCATTCACTGTAAACTTCAAAAAATTTTAAATAATTTTTTTAACTTTTCAAGTCTCTTTTCAAAGGCTCTCAACTCTACAATTGCAACAAAAATCAAATCACAACTGTGAATCAAAGAGAGACTCAATTAGCAACTTGATCGCAATGGATATAGAGCCTCAAGCCCCTTTCCCGGAAGGGGGAAAAGCTATTGTTCCCTAGCCATAAGTGCATGCAATAATAAAAGGCATATTTTTCTGATGGACTTGTCTATAAATATAGGACACATTAAGACCCAGTTATTTTCAGCTTAACAACTTAACGACTTATTTACGTTTTAAAAAGAAATATGCTTTGAGTTTTTTTAGTCCGTTTTTTCGTTGTTTTGAACGTGGTCCTAATGCTTTAAAAAGCAAGTCAAATGAAATGGATCCGAATCTCGAGACTATCTCGAGAAGCTCTCGAGGTTCAGTCATTTCAGCTGTTCAGATTAGCTCAAAAGAACAGGGCCTAAATGTGTTCTTATCTTAATCCCCCAAAAAATATATTGCTTTTATCTCGTACTTCCTTAAGCATGTAATATTAAATAAAGTGTTTATAGATAATAATTAGAGTAGTATAGTCATTTTCAAGAATCGATTAGATATATGTCAGTCTTCAATCTCAAAATTAAATTGCACGTGTAACATGTGCCGTTGGATAATCTCATAATTGGATCGTTCCAATTTTGAGATTGAGTGGAATACATCTAATTAAATATTTTTTCGGTGGCTCATTGGTTTATGTGAAAATAGGAATATATGTTATAAACTTAAACGGGAGAGTGCTATTTCGAACAACTCTCAATAAAGAAATAGCCTCTAGAGACATAGTTTTTTTCTTTATTTTTAACCCTTGCTTGAATCTATCAGGCGGTCAGGAAGAAATTACTGAAGTTATACATATTTTTTCTCTATTTATTGGGAGGAAATCACTGAAGTTTGAAGCTTGAAAATTACCGTAGCTCGGAATTTTGTCGTCCTTCTTGACTCCTTTTTATGGACGTCGACGCCTCGACGGTATTGCACATGAGAGAGGTAAGATCAGCCTAGGCTTTTAATCAGATACACATAAGGCCCATGAAACCACAGCCTTTATACCGGCCAATGGCCCATGGAACGTTATCGTCTATACTCCAATCAACATAGAGCAAGGTAAATTTTTTCCATGTAATTGCACAGTAACATAAATCCCTGCATGTAGGTGTAAACAAATATCCAAATAAGTAGAATTACCTGAAAAAAAGTAGATAGAGAATGAATATGATATAGATTTTTTATGCATTCAAACAACCAACTTACCAAAAATAAGAATATGAATTCGGGTGAAAATCATATATGCCCTATTTTTATCATATCGAGTAAGAAAGGTGAAAAAAACCCGAATAACATCTAATTACACACCTACCTATGTGTCACTGCAAAATTATATATTCCTTGTATGCCATTGCAATCACTTTTTTTTGTCCTGTATGCCATTGACTACATTTCGTCCATGGAACCGTTCTTGGCCTATAAAATGAACCTTTTAACTATGTTTTTTCTAATCCCCTAAAATTAGAAAATTGACTGAACTTTTAGTTTAAAATCTTACAAATTCAAAATCTAAGAAATTTTGAATATGACCGAAAATTTAAAATCTAGCTTAGTTTTTAGATGTGACATCTCACCAATTTCATTTTGTTCAAACCTTGTCATTTTTTTGAATTTCTAAAACTTATCTCAATTTTAAAGTTTGAAATTTGTGCAAAATTTTAAATGAAGTTTCTAGAAGTCACGATGGAGTGGCCGTGGCATTTTAGTTTATTAGGCCGTGGATAGCATCCGACATGTTCGGACGCCGGACAATAAATATTTTCGATGAATTTCGGGTCTAAAAGAGTGGATCAATCATCGCTAGCCGTTGGATTATAGTGAAATTAGCATAAGGGGTGGAAGGTCGAAGAAATCTAGCCGTTGGTGGAAGAAACCATCCAATCTCCTCATCTCCGGAGGAACCCCTCACTGTCTGAACCCCTTCGTGAGACACGAGCACGCAGCCGGCGGCCATGGCCGCCAGAACGCTGCTCTCTTCCTCCCTCGCCTCCGCCTTCTCCCCCTTCCCCCCGTGCTCCAGCGCCCCGCCTCGTCTCCTCGGGCTCCACCTGAGCCCCGGGTCTCGCCTCCGCGCCTCCCCTCTCTCCGCGGCGGCGGCAGCCGACACCGACGCGGACGCCGACGCCGATGACGGCGTCGACACCGTCGGGCAGCTGCTCACCCCGAGGCCCGACCACCGCGGCCGCGGCCGGATCGACCGCCTCATGAAGATGCGGCGCCGCGGCGACGGCGACGGCGACGGCGACGCGGGGCCGGGGCAGGGCCAGGGGAGGTGGTTCCCTTACCTGGACGCGTTCCGCGCGGCGGGGGGCGTGGAGCTGACGAGCCGGGAGGTGGTGGAGGTGCTGGAGCCGCACATCCTCGAGGCGCGGCGGGAGCGCATCCGCCGCGCCGTCGAGAGCAGGAGCTACGCCGTGTGCCTGGTCGTCGAGGGGCTCTCCGACTTCGGCAACGTCTCCGCGGCGTTCCGCTCCGCCGATGCGCTCGGCGTGCAGTCCGTGCACGTTATCTCCTGCGACGGCAACAAAAGGTGCTGAGGTGAAGAGGAGAAACCACTATTATACTCAACGAGTAGCTGTTGAATTCAGTTTGTCGAGCAAATCGTGAATGGATGAGGATAACTGATGTGACTGTAGAGTATTTGGCTCAGGGCGCTATATTATGTTTGTTCTAAACTTCTAGTAGCTTGAAGTACATAAGTTCCCGAGAGATTAGCTGGAAGGAAATGGTGTTTCTGTCGCACTTTAGTACCGTGTAAGAAATCCAACATAAAGAGTGATCTGCATTGATAATGGTCGACAGACTGGCTACTATAATTTGGGTTGATTTGACTCAGATGAGTGTAAGGAAATCGCGTAACAATAAGGATATGGTGCTGCTTATTACTTTTTAGGTTTTTTACATGACTTTTGTTATTCTGCTATGATTTTGTTTTCTAGGATATATTGAGAACTCAATAATTTTTTTGCATTCATTATCTGTATGAAACTTCATAGGTTTCACATCTCTTGAAGGTTGTAGATAAGAACTAGTTCATTATCAGATGAAAATGCTTCTTGAATATTGCAGGTATAGAGACAACAGGCATGTGAGCATGGGTGCCGAGAAATGGCTCGATATTGAGCTATGGAACTCGCCTGCAGAATGTTTTCATGCTTTGAAGAAGCGTGGGTATCGCATCGCAACTACTTGTTTTGGAACTGACTCGGTAGTCTTTCACTCTTGTGCATCTTATCTTTTTGGTTTTCTTGCAATTTGACTACACCTTGGAAATTTATAAACCACATTGAATTCATGTTTTCCCTATCATTTAATGCATTACAATTTGTCTTTAGTCAAAAGGTTCTTTCCTTTTTATATAAAAAAAACTTGTGACTTTTTAAGCAATGAGAACTTCTATGTCTTACATAGACAAGATGCACTTGTTGTGGAAACCATTTGTTGTTGAATTTTGTAGTGCGCATAAAGTTTAAAAGCCTTGAAATTGTTGTAGATCCTTGGTGTGTGGTACTGTGATCCATTCATCTATAGCAAATTTTGTTGAGAGTATTGTGAAAAGGTTGTCATCATTTTCTATTTGATGTTCCAGAGTATATATGATTAGAGTAGATTGCAGGTAAATGTTTAAATTGAAAATTTGAACATTCCAAAAGGCATTAGTAACTTTTGTCTTTGTAGATTGTGAAATAAGAACATGTTACCATGTGTGTATCTCAACAAATTTTCTTTATTTCCTTGGATTGTTTTTGTGATACATCAGGATTATATCTCTCATCAAACATTGTGTTATTATTATGTGCTAACAAAATAATTATATTCTGAATTGATTTGTAGGTTTCTGTATATGACATGGATTGGTCTCATCCGACTGCAATTGTTGTAGGCAATGAGCACATGTAGGATTTCTTCTTCCTCTCTAGATATGCATCTTTTGTTACAGTTATGCTATAATGAGTCTCAGAACTATTTAATGAAGCAGTCAGCTGCCCAATCCGCTTTCTGTTGTTTATTTATATTCCTTTATTTTACTATGGATGATTTTTTTTTTTGGTAAATTTCCAGATCTATTTACAGCTTTGCGGTTAGACTTTCTGAATATCTCCTCTGAATGAGGATCTGCACGTGTTCCTTGCTGAATAGACTAGATGTAATGCCATACAAATAAAATAAATACTATCATATTTACATATAAACTAGAAGTTCCATATTTGGTATCATTACCAGGTATGGAATACTTCATTGTGTAAAGAATAATATGGTATTATGCCTCAAAATGCACCAAACTATCATACTGATTTAGGCAGTTTTTTCCAGAATATGTGCCAGATTTGAAGGTTTGTACGATAATGTTTCATTCTACAATTTTTATTCTACAATTATGGTTGGACATTAAATAATTCTTATGTTGCAGGGGCATTAGCGATGATGCGCTGAAGTTGTCAGACTTGCACTGTAGCGTTCCAATGAACGGCATGGTGGATTCTTTTAATGTATCTGTTGCAGCTGGAATCCTCATGCATTATGCTGTTTGTGATAGAGTTTCCCGCCTTGTAAGTGCATGTTTTTACATCCTGATGTCACTTTATTCCACCAGAAAATTAAAATTATGTCTGTCATCATATTGTACTGCTGCTTCAAATATTTGGTGATCTTCTGAGGAGAAAGCGGCTATTATTATTTTGGATTTCACTTTCGCCATTGAAGCTTATGAGAGAATCCTAAGATAGTACACGCTGATCCATTAGCCCATTAATAAGGGCCTGTTTTTCTAATCTTAGATTTTTATACACCATCATAAACTACGGTCAAATAGTTACTTTTGATTGAAATTTAGTTCTCGAATCCAATCCACTCATAAATGATGTGCCAAAAAAGATCTTATTGTATGCTGGCTTGATGGGCTTACATACTATAAACTGGTTTTTTTTGTCATATATATAAATAAATAGGCTGGCTTTTAAGCTCCTTGGCCCTAACTAGACGATTAGACATAGCAAGTCTCTAGTGCTGCTATTAAATTTTTTGTTTGTGATTATGAGCATAACCATCAAATTCAGTTTGTACTCGATCGTAGTATCATATGATCTCCAAACTCACCGAACAACTGTACAAACATGTTAAGACCAATGTCAAATTTTGATGGTTTATTAATTTGGCCAGTTTACGGTTCATGGATCTGAATGGTTCGAATTGTCACAAGCATTACTCTCTGTTTCACCTCACTGACAGAATTTGCAATGATCTTCTGAACACCCTTTTTTTTACAACATACAGATACTTGTGATTTCATGCATTTATTTTATTTTTCTATGCTGCTAAGTATACCTTTAGATGAATGAATGACTGACTACAAACTGCTTCTGACTTGGCTACCTTTAGATGGTTCGAATTGTCACAGGCATTATTGACGTGTTTTAATTACAGGGCCATCATGGTGATCTCTCACCTGAGGAAAGTAGAATTATGCTTGCTGAGTTTTATTTGCGCCATAGAGAGAGCACAATTAGCATAGTTCATGAATACGCCAAAAGGAAGGCACAAATTTTGGCCAATCTTTGAGAACATGTTGATGATTGCTGGAGGAGAAATATGCACAGGCTAGGTAGCCAAGCAGAGCAGTTTGTTTTGGCTGTTGGCTTATTCACTATATCTCCAACAATAGACCAGCTGGTAAGTTGTTTTATTTGCCTTTTGATTTTTTTGGTTTGAATCATATGGGGATATGGTCAATACTTATCAAATGCTAGAAGCGGAAGATATCATTTGCAATTTGGACTCGCTACAGTAAACTGTCTTCGTATTCTTTCCGTTGGTAGGCTGAACCTACATTCCTAACTTAGAACAGTTTAGGCACTATTCAGCCACTATTCACCTTTTCACTATTCATGAACATTTTTCTCTTTACTATTTATTTGTTACAATGCTAGGACATTCTAAGTTAGAACCCATTGAAGATGCTCTAATTTATTTTCTAGGTGGCTACATAAATGTTTCATTTTTAATGATTGGTTCTCATCAACGTCTTTTCTTTACAAGACCACAAATCGCGTTGACATCCATTAGGTAAGCATATCCTAGCATGTGCGCCCATCGCTGTTGGGGCCCACCTATTAGGCTCTCTCCAACAGGAATCCCTAAATTTGATCCATTAAGAAAATCTCTTCCTATATTTCTCCCATCTCTAACAGGGACCTTGTAACCAGCGAGAAAATATTCACAGGCAACTAAACCAGGCCAGCACGCACACAAAGACAGAGAATGAATATGAAACAAAGTCCTTAGTCTTGAGGCCCAGTCCATCAATCACCAAAACCAATCAAGCCCATGGGAGCTTGAACTTACACCTCTCCTTTTGGGGCTCTTTGAGATGGGAACACCTTTCCTTTTTTGTTTATTAGATTTTGTTGAGACAGGAGAACCTGTGTTCACCTCATGTAAAGTTTCATGGCCAGAATCATCATCAATAATCCAGTCATCAAAACTAGAAGAGGGGGTCAGAATTAGAAGCAGAGACGGGCATTTTTAGATTGTTTAAGGAAAAGATATGGACGAGCTTGTTTAATGGATCTAAGAACATCAAAGGACGAAGCATCATTATTATAAGTAGTAACACCCATAGAAGAAGCAATCGATAAAAGAGAATCATTCAAAATAGCTGAGAAAGAGTTTTTGAAAGGGACAGTACCTTCTAAATTCCTTTTCTTGGCGTGGGTAGTAGCTTTTTCTAGGATAGAGGTATTTGCAGATGATTTGAGTCTATCACTCCTCCTAACCACCTGAGTGAAGCCACCATTAAGAGTAGGAGCATTTTTCCCCTGGGTACATGGTGGATATCAACTAAGCTTGGAGTAGAGGGGGCCGGCGGGGGAGCAGTGATGGAAGCAGCAGGGATTGTCAAGTCGTCACCACCAGGTCATCATTGGGGAAAGATGAGTTCACCCTCTCCAAGTTGCAATTGTTGTGAAGGCACCAGTTAATGAAAGAAGTCTTAAGGAGAGTTCCCAAACTCTCGCACTCATCCAAACTAGATAGATCTGACATCTTGGGAAAAGAAGAAATGTTGAGGAGAGGGCCATCAGATTCTGGAGAGTCTGGATATGGTGAGGTCACAATGGGAACACATTTTTTTTTGTAGGAACTGATTCTTCTGCTGCGAGGAGTTCCTCAATCCTGACAGAGTGGTCATTAAAAGTATCCAGGACAGCCAGCTGGCTTAATGGCGAGTCACAAAACCTTAGCACAGAGGCATTTTGTAAGCCAGTTTTTTCATACGCAACTTGTTCCTGCTGCAACCCACCAGAATCCAAGGGACAGGGGTGTTGGTAGAAGGCAACACAATCTCATTAGAGGGAGTATCATTTTGCTCACCCAAAGAAGGTTGAGAGGAAAGAAGTGAAGAGCCAGGGGCAATAGCATTATCTTCAGAGATTGAAATGTCAGGGAGTCAAGGTGGTATTAGGGAACCAAACAGTTTTACCCTTCTGAGGAGCAGAAGTATTGGAGTTGTCTGTAGCAGCACCAGAATCTTTGCTAGTATCAACATTTTCATTACCCTGCTCAGAGATTTTTTGCTTCTTGGAATAGTTACCAAAACCTGAATCTGGGACATCAAAATTTGGAACAGAGATGTTGCAGTGACAGGAGCAGGTCCCAAATGTTCAGTGGACTCCACCTTGAAATAGAAGTCGTAGAAATCGAAATCAATGGCACCTTCCGCTATAGCAGGGAAAAGACGAGAGTCTCTGCAACCCACCTTGACTAACAAAATCCAAATTGCCAAGACTAGACATATCAACCTCTAGAGGCCTGCCTACAAGAGAAGTCACATGGCAAACCACACTTTCCTCTCTATGGTCAAGAGGGATATTGGACACTTTCATCCAGACAAGCTGCAAGGAACCCTTAGATCCAATAGAGGTTTTCCATAGTTTAATCTTGATAAAAGAATCAGCTTGTCTCATTTTCATCTCAGGACAACTAGACATGACTTTAACAGCATCAAGAGAAGGAAATTTGACAATAAATTGGGAATCTGTCACTCTCCTAACATGACCACACCAGTTAGCACCAAAAATCACTGAGAATTCCTTACGGATGTCCTCAGGAGAAGCTACACCTTGCACTACCGACACTAATGTAGAGCAGACTTTGTCAATGGTCATGGCAGGATTAGTAGCACCAGGAATAAAGAAGAAACCAAAGTCTTCAACTTGCATGCCGTAAGAATAAGCAACATACTCCCATGGTTTTCTGGCTAGACAATGCGAGGAAACATGTCCTTCCTTCCCACAATGAAAACATTTCACTGGGAAGTTACAAGCTGCAACACCATGACCCTTGCGGCCACACTGACAACAGGGACCAGAAATTTCTTTGGCTTGCGCAAGAGACTTAATCCCATCTTCGTTATCTTTAATCTGACGTTGATCCCAATTGGTGTTACTACTAGAATTCCTCCATCGATCACCAGACAATTTTGAGGCCACAGCATCCCAATGACCCCAAGATTGTTGCGACTATCAAGGGCCACTATCAAGGGGACTAAAACTTTTGTGAGTAGTACTGAATGAAGGTTCGAAAGAACCACCAACCAGATTGTTGCGAACCCCAGGCAATACCCCAAGATTGTTTAGAGGCGTCAGGCAAAGGTAACAACACCCCATCACCTCTGAAATTCCAGGAACCTCGACCCCCGGAGGGCGCCATCGCAGATCCATGAAAGCAGCCAGAGGCCTTGTTCTTTTCAACGTATTTTTTCGTGACTTCTAGTAGTCTTTTCAAAGATTCTAAAATTATTTTTTATAATTTTTAGACCTTATTTCGAGGGCTCTTAAATTTGCTACAGTAATACACCAATGTAACAATACGCTGAAAAGAATAAGTCCAGAGGGAGGAAAGGAGGATCTGCCCCAGAGGTACAAGAACCCACTCGGCCTCTACCGCGGTGAACGTACCACAACCCAACGACCGCCACCGCCTCGATCGCGAACAGCGCGCGCAGGATCGAACTGACCTTCATCATTCGAACCAAAGCTACCAAAACGCGGTAGATCCATTTGCAAGACGTCAAGAACAACAAAGAAGAAGGAGCGCCAGCTGTTCGAAGAAACACCACACCAGTGATTCACCTGAATTCGTGAGGTAGATTTCGGAGACCAAAACGATGTAGAGCACCAGATTTGTGAAAATCAGAGGGGATTCGGGGAGAGCACGAGCGATATCTGGAGAGAAGGGCTGAAGATAGGGGTGTCAAATGTATCCCAATTATCCGACGCCCGAATCCATATCCGAATCGAATTATCTGCATCTGAATCCGTATATGAAAATATTATCCGTATCTGTATCCGTTATCAATTATCCGAGGGGGGCGACTACACAACGGGATCCCGTCGGGAGCCCATCCCGATGGGATCCCTCCCTTCCTCTTGCGCCCCTCCGCCTCTTGCTTCGTGCCCTCCGCTGCCCTCGCCGCCTCCTTCCTCCTCCCCGGTCGGCGGCGCCCTTGCCGTCGGCCGCTCCATCGCCCCAGCCTCTCGTCGCTGCTCCGTCGCCGCCCACCCTAACTCGAGGGGGTGAGGTGCAGTCCCCCCTCCACCGCCGGTCGATTGCCTTCACCCCTCCCTCGGCTCCAGCGGCGCCACCGCCGCCCCCGATGAACCCCACCCACCGCCATGCAGCCGCCTTCCCCGGCCCAAATCTAAACCCGAACCCCACCCCGAACCCTACTAAACCGAACGGCCGGCGGCGAGGTCAACGGCAGCGACAGCGAGGTAGTGTCGACGGTTGGGATATTGACCCAAGTCAACCAAGGTTCTTTAGAAGTGAGATAGGAGACACGCCAAACAACTACGAACAGCAACGAACAGGAGACAGGGGTTTTTATCCTGGTTCAGGCCTCTCGGGAGAGATAATAGCCCTACGTCCAGCCTTTCTTTATATCAAAGAGGTTCCATGCAGGTTGAGGAGGCAGGGCAACGACTTGGCAGTGGGTGGAGCTGGTGGGGGATTGACTCTGATGACCGGAGTTAGGGTGGGAAATATAAGATTTTGGATCCGTATGTTTAACTTTTATATGAGCGGCTCAAGCATCCATAAAATAGTACAAAGCCGAACATTCGCTTCATCTCACTGCCACGCGTCATCGCGTGTGCCACGTCGCCCCGTTCGTTTGCAGCCGTCCGATCGCACGCGGCAGACAGATTTGGCCGTCCGTTTTATTTTTACGTATAAAACGATTTTTTGACGCAAATCTCAGCAGCGTGGGCGCTTTGGCCGGTTAGTTAGCTCAGCCAGGTACTCACTTGGGAGCCCCGGGTTCGAATCCCGCGTGCCCCCATTTTTTCCTGGGCGCGCCTCCGCGTTTTTCCCGCCTCGTGCGCTCGGCTGGCTGCGACGCTTGCGTCTCCGCGTTTTTCCCGCCTCGCGCGGGCGGCCTTGCGTGCCACGGGCGCACATACGAGGCTAGTGTACTCCAAAGCATAGTTAAATGCACGCGTATAAAACATTAATCACAACATGCATTTTATTATTTACTATTCTTTTAACGGAAATGCTTTTGTCCGGGCGTCCGACAGCGTCGGACGCCCGTGGCCCGCAACCAACGCAATGCACTTCGCTGCTGCCTGCTAGTAAAAAAACGTGCGTTTCATTTTTACCTATTTAAATTTCTCATTTTTGTCTCTATTTCATCTGGAGTCCGAAATGCATAAAATAAATTTCATAATTCATCTAAAATCCTAATTAACTCATTTTAAGTACTTTTTACTTTTTTAATTTTTAATTATTTTTATTAGCCAAATTGCAGAATTATGAAATTGTTTATATAGATTGTTTCCAATAGGCTAAACTAATTTTCAGCAGGCTAGACATATTGTTTCAATAGAAAAAAAACTAATTGTTGCACTTGCCTAGATATATCGTTCTGGTAGGCTAAACTAATTGTTCCAACAAGCCAAAAATATTGTTCTAATAGGCTAAACCAATTGTTTCAACAGACTAGATAGATTGTTCCAACAGGCTAAACTAATTGTTTCAACATGCCAAACATATTGTTCCAACAGGCTCTATAAATTATTTCATCGGGTTAGATAAATTGTTTCAATAGGCTAAACTAGTTGTTTCAATAGGCTATATATATTGTTTCAATAGGCTAAACCAATTGTTTTAGCATGCTATATATATTGTTTCAATAGACTAAATCAACTGTTTCACTTGGTTATATGTCCACTAGGTAAAAGTAATTGTTTCAGCAGGCTAGCCATATTGTTTTAACAGGCTAAATTAATTGTTCCATTAGAATAACAAATTGTTGTAGTAACTTTTTTATATCAACATTGGTCTTTTTTGTTCGTAAAAATGCGAGGAACGCAGCGGTGCAAACGGTTCGTGCATTGTAGCAACCAGTCAAAATTTATGACCGTGGAAAGAGAAAATTGAAAGGAATCTTTTCGCTGACGTCACTGTATGACCGTAAGAAAATTCTGCAGACGGTCATAGATATAAGAAAACTGAAGACTAGTCTGATAACACTGTATAACACTATTCACTATACATTCTACCCATTATTCTATTTTTTATATTTTACACCACACCGTAAAAGATTCCTTCTCTCTGACGAACGCTCTATCCCTGCATACCCTGTTTTACAACTTCACATGTAGATGTTCTTAGCCTTGTTTGAAAATCCAAATCTTTACCATAAATAGAATAGGATTTCTTCTTCCGTCAAAAATTTTCGTCCGTCGACCCTTTTACAGCCGTCCGATCTAATATCGACGAGCAGGACGCGCTGTGCCTACCCGGCATCTAGTGCGCACCTGTTGTCCCTCCCCCGGTCTCCCTCATGCCAAGCGCCGCGCGATCTGGCTTCCCCCTCGCCGCCGCCTCCTCCTCTCGCTCTCCCATGCCGCCGGCACCGTGGTGTTCGTCGTCGATATGTTCGTCAACGACTGCCCCGCCACGGGAGCCCCCTCGGCGGCGGCACCGCCTGCGTCGCCGGGTTCCTCCGCTGGTTCGCCTTCCAGCCGCTCCGCGAGAACGTGCTCTTCGGCCCCTCCTCCGCCACGTACGTCTCACGATCCGCTGAATCGCTGGGTTTGATGTGAAATTCGGAGTAAAAGGTGGGGAATTTGTGTTTTCTAGGGGGGTTTGTGTCGGTGTCTGGGAATCGCGCTCCTGAAGAGCAGCGGGTCCACGGACCGGCAGACGAATTTGTAGTTGGAGTGAGGCCCAACGACAACCCTTCTCAGCAGCTCGGGTGGCGGTCAAGCCCGCGGAGGGCTAGGGCCGCGCTGTCTTCCCGGACAAGGGCCTGGTGCGACTTGATGATCTGGGTACAGATCCTTAGTACAGTGCAAGAGCGAAAGAAAGAAGATACGAACCACGAAGACACGGTCGATTTACCCTGGTTCGAGCCCCCACTGCCGGGTAATAGCTCTACTCCAGCTTGGTTGATTTATATGGTGGAAACAGTACAACGGTGCCGAGATCGGGCTCGAAGGCGCCGATCCCGAGCTTACAATGGAGGTGACTAAGGACTAAGGCTACTTGCTAAGGAAGCTTCGGATGCGGGTGTTGCTCGTGCTCAGAGGGAATCGGATTGGGGAATCTCGGGTGTTCGATTGGCCGTCCCTCGAATGTCCAGGAACCCTTCTTTTATAGGCGTGGTGGGCCGCCCGAGGCTGATACGGCGGGCCCCGCGCTGGTCTTTGCTTTAGTGGCGAGGCTCTTGTTTCGTTCTAGGGTCCTGTCGGGTCTCGAGCCTGCAGGGAGAAGCTGGTCGGGTTAGTACTGGGCACGTGTCTGTCTTAACATGCCTGTTCAGGGGAGAGAACTTCTTTAGGGAGAAATCACTTTCCCTTTATCCTCAATATAGCCTTGACTGGACCGAGCCAGCTCCGCGCCACCCGTTGGGGGCATCGCGTAGCGTAACAACCACCTGCTGCCTGTCAAAGAGGGCAAACGATAAGATGGGCTGCCCGCGTGTCCTCTCCCGGGCTATGGATCCCTTGGGAGATACAGTTCGTTTCGGTCAAGGCCGGAGAAGGTGTGGTGGGACACGGTAGTTGTCACCGTTTGTCCGTGGATAAGCGGGTTACCCGAGGGACCTTTTCCCGGACCAAGGATAGCCCGGGAGGCACATGGTGCCACACGGTTTGACCTGGTCAAGCCCGGGGCAACTGCTGGCGGGTTAGGCGCCTTCGTTAGTACGGCCGGGAACGGCCTTTTGGATCCTCTGCCTGTGTGATGGGCCGGTACGGAAACGGCTTAAGGCCCGTCCCAGGATGGGCCGTTCGCCAATCACCAATAGTTTGGCCTGCAGTTCGTGGTCGTTACAGGTGGAGCTGGGGGTTACTGCTGGGCTTAGGGTGTGTTTGGTTACCAGAATGGAATGGTTCCTGTATGGGATGATACAAAATTTATATACATCCATGTGTTTGGTTGGGTGAACTGTACCAAATCATCCTGAACGGTGGGATACAGAAAAATAGAATATTCTCTCATTATGCTATATGACTTCGTTCGCTCGTTTTAGTCGAACGACACCGTACAACTTTCTCGCAAGCTATTACTTCCTTTTATATCAAATTTTTTATTTTATCGTATACCAAATTTCAAATTGATTTCAATTTTGAATTCGGTTTAGATATGAAAATCGTTTTAAATTTTAAATCTGGTTTTAATTTTAGATTTTGAATTTTAAAATATGTTTGAATTTTAAAAAATTGATCTAAATTTTCAATACACCTTGAATATTGAATTTAAAACCAATTTGAGTTTTCAGACTAAAATTTCAATTTATTTTTGAGTTTTGGTTTATTTTTAAATTTCAAATCTTTTTTTATAACTTGCTTAAATCCTGAATTGAAAATACGACTTGAGTTTTGAATATAAAATTGAAATTGTTGTTAAATTTGGTTTGAATTTTGAATTCAAATTTGATTTTGATTTTAATTTGATTAAAAAATTTAAATGATAAATGTAGTTTGAATTTATAATCCAATTTGAATATTGAATCCAATTTGAATGTTAAATTTAAAATTTGGTTTGAATGTTGAAGTTAAAATTAAATTTAGCTTAAATCATCCAAAATAAAATCATGCAGAAGGTTAAATTTTCTCAAGATATAAAGTGTTATTTGATGGTATTTGAATACTTGAACCATTTTACGTCATCACATAAGAGAACCAATACGTCATCACATACGAGAACCAAACAAAATCTTGTATGATCCTGTTCAACCAACCAAGCATCTCAATTGATTCATGCCGTACGGAACCATCCCATTCAACTTGTATCATCCCATACAGGTTCAACATGGTACAAGCAACCAAACACACCCTTAGTGTGGGATTTGAAGCGAAAGCTACCTGCTTAGCTAAATTGAGAGTAATTGGTGGGCTTTTAGTCTGATCCAAATTCTTCAGAACTTCATCGCTACAGAGATAAGATGGCGAGCATACATTATGAACCATTGCAAATTGTTCCCCTTGTAGCATGGGGATTTTCTACTTTTAAGTATTTGGGTTTAGCTTTGGAGCAATGCGAATACCTGGAACAATTCGATTGGCAAAGGAATCTATTTTATTCTTCTAAAGATCTGTCCTCTAGCAGCAAGAGGAGTGCAGCACCCCGCAAAACATATTGGTATGCTTTGTACTTCGGAGGTTGATTAGTCTGAGGCCATCCAACCAAATTGAGGTCTTGCCAGCAGTACAAACCCAAGAAGAAATCCAGTCACAAATCCACCAATGTGAGCAAAATTATCAGCATGCGGTAGTATGCCAATTGCCAAATTGATTGCAATAATAAACACACTAACTTTTCTCGGTTTCCTTCGATCAAGCCGCTTCCGAGCTTTCCCTGTTAGCCATCGTGCTGGTGAGACCATCCTGAACTTGCTTCCAGACGCTCAAGTCGCCGGAGCCACTGTGCCGACCGGGATTTCTCGTCGGAGCTAGACGAAGCCGGTTCGGTGTCTGTTGATTTCTTCATCACCGTTTCATTATTTTCCAATTCCTTTTGCCTGTAGCTTCCTTGTAACCTTGCGAATATGTTCCCTCGGTCAATTTGATCAGAGCATCGCCGGAGCTCCCCTGCCGTTGGTTGCTCTGCTCGAAGCCGGCTCGGGGTCGTTCGTCGTCAAGCCGCTCCGGTGCCGCTCCTTCCCTAAGGCCACGGTAAGCATGTTCATGCTCTCCCGTGCTAAAGCATCCATCAATTTGACCCGAAACCGTGTGATTTGCCGTCGCCGCATTTGACCGAGCCGCTCCGCCGCCGCCGGCAATGCTGCCGCCGTGGTCGGGCACTTCTGGCCGTGCCGTAGGGGCCAATAGGACCGCGCCGTCGAGCTGAACCTATAGGTAGCATGCACACGCGGTGAGATGCCCTGTACCACCGGCGAGCCGGAGATTTGCCGCTCGGGTCGGGCGCCGTCGCAGGGAAGACGACGATGACGTCATCAGTCTACAGTGCACTGTTGAGCCGATCCACTGACCGATGGGTCCCATATGTCAGCCTCTCTCTCTCTCTCTCTCTCTCTCTCTCTCTCTGTTTCGCTGTGTCCTCCTCGTCTGAGTCGCTGGCAGGTGGGTCCGCGGTCCCGCATGTCAGGTTTAGTGGAGACGCCTCGGTGAAGTACGCCTCCGACGTCACCCTTGCCCCGATGGGCCGTACTGTGGCTGGGCCGATAGCCATCTAGGTCGGCTCGGTCCAGGCGCGCAGCGCTGTTGCGCGGGCCTTGCTGCCCGTGCGTTCCGCACAATGCTGGGCTCGGCCTAGTACTGTTCCAAATGAATTTCCAGATAGAAAATCCTAGAAATGCATTTTCAATTATTAAAAATAGCAGAATACTTTAGAAAATTCGTAGAAAATTCTAGAAAATAGTAGAAGCACTCCACACCCTGGAAAAATTATGAAATTATGGTTTGGATACCAGAAGAGGCTCTCAATATATTAAAGAGGACTTAAATGCAGATGAAATCACTTCTTCCCAAAACAAGAATTGTGCCAAGGGTTATACTGGTAATCTTTCCCTTGTAGACCCCAGACCATTAGCTTAGTATTTTCGTTTAAGACCAATGTCCAGCCCTGCATTCGCATTCACGATTTATTTAGAGCATTTTGTAACTCGATATCATTGCTCTTAACAGAGAACCCGGTTCCAGAGGAAGAATATCCGGAGGATAACCATATTCAGTCCTCAGATCCGCAAGGCGAGTTAACACTATAGCTCATACTTATACCCAGTTTTTTCAAAGATATCTTGTTTTAAATATATAAAGTGCATGCTTGCTATGCTTTGATAATGCCTATTTGTTAATCATGATAATATCGTGCCTTGTCCTTGATGAATATGTTTTCAACCAACATGATTCCTTGATGTCATGTATGCTTGACTGTCCACAAAAAATATAAAATATTTTAGACTATCTAGTCTTAGGTAAAAGCTGCTTAGACATGATTAGGTCTAATAATTTAATCGGGTAACCAATCCCGCACTGGTAAGCCAAAATTTACCGGTGGACATGATACATTATACACCTTGATCATGATGGGCTTTGTGTTGCATGATTGAATTGCTGTTGTGGGGTTTATTGTCTGGGGTATGTGAAAACGGGAAATGTGGATGGGAATGATGGAAGAGAAGGGTGATGGGCAGGGTGAACCCAGAAAATATGCACGATATACCTATGTAAGAGGTATGCATAAGGAAGGTGGAACCCATATGGAATTTGGGCTCGTCTGGAAGGGTGTTCATGCCTGGACACAGCGGGAAACCGCCGACCATTGTACTGTGTGCTTGCAGTGGTCCCTTACACCACAATGCGTGGCCATCGTGCGGGTGCGCAGGATTGGTGTCTGTGTGACGCATTAGGCCTTGTGCGCCTTTTAACCAAGTCCTGAGGTGAAGGAGTTTGGGCCGTCTCTTGCGAAGAGATCTGACCCTGTCTATCGGGGTGGACGCCAGTGACCAATGCCATGTGTGAAACGGCAATCATTGAGTTGGGTTAGGTCACTAGTTCGCTGGGACTCGGGGAAGATAGTGGTCCGCAACGGGGTTTGCCGACTCGGAATGATGGTGTGGTGAAAGAAGATGGGACGGGAATGAAAAGGTAGAGGATGCCCGTGTGGCATGGGTTCTGAGTTATGAAACTTTGATATAATCTTTCCTCGACATCTTTTGGAAATATCCTTTCGAAAATGGATAGGTGTAGGTTTTTATATAAGTTAATTCTAAAATTGGCATTTCTGCAAATAAAATATCCTAACCTCCACCATATAGCCTTTATCATTATTGTGCATTTAAGGACGGTGTTAACTTGCAACTGCGGTTTGATTGCGCACTTACACTCGCACCCACTCACTCTTTTAGATTACGAAGATCCCGAGGATGGAGATTACGCTTGCCACGAGGAAGGCGATCCTGCCTTCGATAATTCATACCAAAATTAAGCTCTCCTACAGTCCGGAAGTTGCTTGCTTAGTATAGGATTATCACTAGAATTATGGCGCAGCTTCCGCCTGAAGATCAACCCTTTTGGTGTAATATAAACTGTTGTACATTAAAGGTTGTAAGTTTGGAATCTGGTTTTAGAACTGCCATGTGATGTAATAAAAGTCGTATGTTATTGTATGTGATGATCCAGCTAAGTGATGCGTGCACTAGTATACTGGTCCAGAGACTAGTGCTGTTCCATTCGATGGGTTTCAAAGATAAGCAAATTTGAGGCCGCGTCAGAGCTGGTATCAGAGCATGCGACTGTAGAAACCTTAGTTTTGGTCGACTTATTAAGGATTTGTGCTTACTCTAGATCACCCTTGAGTTCTGATTGAATTGTGGTCATGTCTTATGCCATAATTGTGAGGTTTGCATCGTTTGCATACATTATTACTCCAATTAATTTGGCGATGCCATTTTATGGAAGATATTACCCTACACTTGTAGGATGTGTGGTTTCATCATGTTCATGGGCAAGCATGCTGCAAACGGCATTAGGATCCATTAGAAATATCATTCTAATTCATAATATTGTTTCTAACCCTACCGTTGATGCAAGATGTGAATCTTTTCCCTGTAGTTGGAGGATGTGGTTTATAACGAGTCTGAGGTGGTGTTCAATGAGTACGACTCCACGATGGAATACTTTTTAGGACAAAAGAGCGAGTACACTTTCGCTCTGCGGAACATGACAAACGCACTGGGATTTTCAGAAGTACCGAGGTATTTCTGGGCCTTGGTTGAGGCAATGTCTAGACCAGGGTACATAGTGGAGGCCAGAATCTATCACACATACCCAGATATCTTGGCCCATTGATTCCGAACAGAGACACCTCGTGACCACATAGAATATGCTATAACCGATGCTGCATCCATGGCATTACTCAAACTGAGAAAGCACTACGATCATCTCCTGAGTAATGGACCATTTGGATTGGCCCCTGACACAAGGTGTAGGATGCAGCCTGAAGATGAGCTGCCAATTACTGATGAAAGAGCAAGGTACTTGGCTCATATTGCTCAAGGAGCACACCATGCTCACCAGGGCGCTGTTCTAGAGATAGACTTCTTAAGATCTACACTAGCTAGGGAGCGATCTGCCCGCATCAAGCTGCATGAGAAGGCCAAGAGCATTAAAATACCTTACAAGCCTGCAAACAAGAGAGGGATGCAGTCATAGCTCAGCTGGAGGGAGGTCCGCCCATGTACTATGCAGGAGATGGCGATGCTCCTATCCCGGCGTTGCACGCTCCACCAAGCCCTCCTCCGTTTAATCGCATTCGCCATACAGCAAGGAAGAGGATCCTGCCACAACGCGCCCTAGCTGGTATACCTCGTCATGAGGCTGAGGCTGCTACGTCGACTCCGTCTGCCCCCGCCACCTTGGAGGAGCGACTTTGAGACCCTGCTAATTATGCTCCACACCAAACTATGGGGTATATCCGCAACCTCTTTACTAGAAGAGGACAGTAGGCCTAAGGGAAGCAAGTGCAAGGTTCCTTTTGTAATATACTGCCTGTGTGCAGCCAACCAGGATGGATAAAAATAAGCGATACCCTATTAGAGGATGGGTATTGAGTCCTGGGGACGAAATGATGTAAATTATGCGATCTTGGTTCGGCCATTCTACATTAGCAAATAAATCATCGCGGAATTTCAGTGCCACAGTATGAAACAAGTACGAGTAATAAACTGGGAAAGCAGAAGCTTGGCATATATTACAGACTGATGTTCTGAACTGAAACAACTTAATTTACATCATTTCGTCCTTAGGACTCGATACCCATCCTCTAATAGGGTATCGCTTATTTTTATCCATCCTGGTTGGCTGCACACAGGTAGTATATTACAAAAGGAACCTTGCACTTGCTTCCCTTAGGCCTACTGTCCTCTTCTAGTAAAGAGGTTGCGGATATACCCCATAGTTTGGTGTGGAGCATAATTAGCAGGGTCTCGAAGTCGCTCCTCCAAGGTGGCTGGGGTAGACGGAGTCGACGTAGCAGCCTCAGCCTCATGATGGGGTATACCAGCTAGGGCGCGTTGTGGCAGCATCCTCTTCCCTGCTGTATGGCGAATGCGATTAAACGGAGGAAGGCTTGGTGGAGCGTGCAACGCCGGGATAGGAGCATCGCCATCTCCTGCATAGTACATGGGCGGACCTCCCTCCAGCTGAGCTATGACTGCATCCCTCTCTTGTATGCAGGCTTGTAAGGTACTTTTAATGCTCTTGGCCTTCTCATGCAGCTTGATGCGGGCAGATCGCTTCCTAGCTATTGTAGATCTTAAGAAATCTATCTCTAGAACAGTGCCCTGGTGAGCATGGTGTGCTCCTTGAGCAATATGAGCCAAGTACCTTGCTCTTTCATCAGTAATTGGTAGCTCATCTTCAGGCTGCATCCTACACCTTGTGTTAGGGGCCAATTCAAATGGTCCATTACTCAGAAGATGATCGTAGTGCTTTCTCAGTTTGAGCAATGCCATGGATGCTGCATCAGTTATAGCATATTCTATGTGGTCACGAGGTGTCTCTGTTCGGAATCGATGGGTCAAGATATCTAGGTATGTGTGATAGATTCTGGCCTCCACTATGTACCTTGGTCTAGGCATTGCCTCAACCAAGGCCCAGAAATACCTCGGTACTTTTGAAAATTCCAGTGCGTCTGTCATGTTCCGCAGAGCGAAACTGTACTCGCTCTTTTGTCCTAGAAAGTATCCCATCGTGGAGTCGTACTCATTGAACACCACCTCAGACTCGTTATAAACCACATCCTCCATCTATAGGGAAAAGATTCACATATTGCATCAACGGTAGGGTTAGAAACAATATTATGAATCAGAATGATATTTCTAATGGATCCTAATGCCGATTGCAGCATGCTTGCCCATGAACATGATGAAACCACACATTATACAAGTGTAGGGTAATATCTTCCATAAAATGGCATCGCCAAATTAATTGGAGTAATAATACATGCAAACGATGCAACCCTCACAATTATGGCACAAGACATGACCACAATTCAATCAGAACTCAAGGGTGATCTAGTGTAAGCACAAATCCTTAATAAGTCGACCAATACTAAGGTTTCTACAGTCGCATACTCTGATACCAGCTCTGACGGGGCCTCAAATTTGCTTATCTTTGAAACCCGTCCAATGGAACAGCACTAGTCCCTGGACCAGTATACTAGTGCACGCATCACTTAGCTGGATCATCACATACAATAACATACGACTTTTATTACATCACATGGCAGTTCCAAAACCAGATTCCAAACTTACAACCTTTAATGTACAGCAGTTTATATTACACCAAAAGGGTTGATCTTCAGGCGGAAGCTGCGCCATAATTCTAGTGATAATCCTATACTAAGCATGCAACTTCCGGACTGTAGGAGAGCTTAATTTTGGTATGGATTATCGAAGGCAGGATCGCCTTCCTCGTGGCAAGCGTAATCTCCATCCTCGGGATCTTCGTAATCTAAAAGGGTGAGTGGGTTCGAGGGTAAATGCCCAATCAAACCGCACTTGCAAGTTAACACCGTCCTTAAATGCACAATAATGATAAAGGCTATATGGTGGAGGTTAGGATATTTTATTTGCAGAAATGCCAATTTTAGAATTAACTTATATAAAAACCTACACCAAGCCATTTTTGAAAGGGCATCTCCAAAAAGATGTCGAGGAAAGATTATATCAAAGTTTCATAACTCAGAACCCATGCCACACGGGCATCCTCTACCGTTTCATTCCCGTCCCATCTTCTTTCACCACACCATCATTCCGGGTCGGCAAACCCCGTTGCGGACCACTATCTTCCCCGAGTTCCAGCGAACTAGTGGCCTAACCCAACTCAATGTTTGCCGTTTCACGGATGGCATTGATCACTGGCGTCCACCCCGGTAGACAGGGTCAGATCTCTTCGCAAGAGACGGCCCAAACTCCTTCACCTCAGGACTTGGTTAAAAGGCTCACGGGGCCTAATGTGTCACACAGACACCAATCCTGCGCACCCATACGATGGCCACGCGTTGTGGTGTCAGGGACCGCTACAAGCACACAGTAGAATGGTCGGCGGTTTCCCGCTTTGTCCACGCATGGACACCCTTCCAGACGAGCCCAAACTCCATCTTGGTTCCACCTTCCTTATGCATACCTCTTAAATAGGTATATCGTGCATATTTTTTGGGTCCACCCTGCCCATCACCCTTCTCTTCCATCATTCACATCCACATTTCCCGTTTTCACATACCCCGACAATAAACCCCACAACAACAATTCAATCATGCAACACAAAGCCCATCATGATGAAGATGTATAATGTACCATGTCCACCGGTAAGTTTTGGCTTACCAGTGCGGGATTGGTTACCCGATTAAATCATTAGACCTAAGCATGTCTAAGCAGCTTTTATCCAAGACTAGATAGTCTAAAATATTTTATATTTTATGTGGACAGTCAAGCATACCTGACATCAAGGAATCATGTTGGTTGAAATCATATTCATCAAGGACAAGGCATGATATTATCATGATTAACGAATAGGCATTATCAAAGCATAGCAAGCATGTACTTTATATATTTAAAACAAGATATCTTTGAAAAAACTGGGTATAAGTATGAGCTATAGTGTTAACTCGCCTTGCGGATCTGAGGACTGAATATGGCTATCCTCTGGATATTCTTCCTCTGGAACCGGATCCTCTGTTAAGAGCAGTGATATCGAGTTACAAAATGCTCTAAATAAATCGTGAATGTGAATGCAGAGCTAGACATTGGTCGTAATCGGAAGTGCTAAGCTAATGGTCTGAGATTGACAAGTCAACATTACTAAAATACCCCTAGGTACAACTCTATTTAGGAAAAGGTGAAATCATCTGTATTTAAGTCCTCTTTAATATAGCCTCTTCTATGGACCAAATCCTAATTTCACAATTTTTCCCAGGGTGTGGAGGTTACTTATGATTTTCTAGAGTTTTCTGGGAATTTTCCGAATTGATCTGCTATTTTAAATATATGTTAAAGCCTTTCTGGTATTTATTTTATAACTAATCGGCTGAAAATCGGACCGGAACAGTACTGGGCCGAGCCCAATCCTATGCGAAACGTGCGGGGCAGCAAAGCCCGTGCAACAGCTTTGCGAGCCGGACCGAACTGGCCCATTTGGCCATCGGCTCGGTAGCGCGTGAGCGCGTGTAGCAACACAAAGAGAGAGGGGACTGACACGCGGGCCCCGCACTCCAGCGACTTGGCTCAAAGGCACACAGGAGAAGATGACGTCATGATGATGTCACGATGACGTCATTGTCTTCCTCTCGCCAGCGCATGATCCGAACAGCAAAACCTTGGCTCGCCGGCGCTACAGGGCATCTCGTCGCGTGTAGGTGCTACCTATGGGTTCAGCTCGACGACACGATCCTATTGGCAATTACGGCACGGTCAACAGTGCCCAATCACGGCGGCGGCATCGCCGGCGGCGGCGGCGGTACGGCTCGGCTTAACAAGACGATGGCAATGTCTATGGCTCCGGCCAAATTGGAAGGCGCATAAGCATCGGGAGAGCATAAACATGCTTACCATGTCCTTGGTTAGGACGAAGCGGCTCTGGATCGGCTTGGCAACGAACGGCCCCAAATCAATTTCGAGCAAGGCAACGACGACAGGGAGCTCCGGTGACGCACTGCCTGAATTGATCGAGGGAAAATAACCGTCAGGGCATGAGGATGCTCTGGACGAAAGGAATCGAAAAGCCACATACCGATGAGAGAGAAATCAACGGCGACGACTTCGGCTCGATCCGATTCCGGCGAGAAATTCCCGGTGACACAGCGACTCCGGTGGCTCTAGCGCTGAACAGCAAGCTCTGGGTAACTTGGCGGACACAATGAGAGGATTGAGAGGTCTCGGGTGTGACGCAACCGAAGGAAACCGGAGAACGATGGCTAGGGCTAGGGTTTTATACTCGCTCGGCGAGGCCAGCTCAGGCACGAGGTGCTACGTGTCAATAGGAGCTTTCTCCAGCGCTGCTTGGTTTCATGCAACCGACGGTGAGGTGGAGTGCAGAGGAGAAGCGGCGCCGGCGTCGGTGTGAGAGAGTGAGAGAGAAACAGAGAGATGAGAGAGAGAGATGGACCGAGAATCAGCCCAAAGTTGGCCCAAGTGGAGCCCAGCCCGTGATCTTCTTTTAAATTTGGATTTTCCAGCTATTTCCTTTTGAATATTTTGAATTCCAGTGAATTTGACAGTTTATTTTTGAAATTCCTTCTCTAATTTAAATGAGTTTCAAATCTGGCCAAATTTTCGGGTGTTACACAATAACAAACAGAAGAGTTATGATGGCCGCTGCCTGCAAGAGCGAAAAAACTGAAACTTGCATCGAGCAACTGGATAAGACTAAAACATCATAGTATATTGGTGTTCTTCTGCTGACCTTGTTGGAGTAAATGGTCCAGTTCATAATAAGCTCAGAGAGCATAGAGCCAAGGAGGCCAAACAAAGCTCCAGAGGCCCCAACAGAGATGTAGTTACTACGTAAGAACAGCGCAGACAGAACAGAACACTGCCACCAAAGCCAGATAGCAAGTAGATGATCCCAATGCGCACTTGCAAGTTGCAAATGACAACTGAAGTCAGTGTACAGGAATTTTTTTCAGGTGTAACACAAAGGTAAATACAGCCTATGTTCAAAACAACATTACATAGGAAGGAAATAGTCCCAAAAAAGACCATTCACACGGTACACAGTGCATAGGAAGGAAATATTATTATCGATAGTACCAGGTTTGCAAAAAAAAAGGCGCCGTATGTTGTAGGCCAATAAAACAAAGTAATATTAGCTAAGTGGCTGTGCCACAAGAGAGATGTGGAATCAACTCCCTGGATCTATTTTTGTTTGAACGATCGACAGAGGCTCTGTCAAATTCATTAAGCAAGAGGGTAAAAGTTACAAAATAGGTTCATGTACAAAGGAAACCCAAATAGAGCCTTCGTGTTTTATATCATGAGACATCATCTTGTTTGGTGCTTATGGTTTGACTAGGCACCTGCAATTTTGTGCTACATAACGAATAACGAACTTGCTTAAAATATTTATGTTTTAGTTTTATGATGGACTACTTTTGATACAATGAATCACAAATTAACATGTACTTCAATCAATTTTTTGAATGATCTTTTTTTAGCGAACAATTTTTGAATGAACTGGTGTGCGAAGATTTTTATTTCTTCCGTTGCAGCGCACGGACATTTTTGCTAGTACTAACCTAAATCCCGTTCTATTCCCAGAAACGGCAAGCTCCGCAGGAAAGATATTTTCACGGACCAATTTCGGTGAGCATTTGGAAGCTCACGAACTAGGTTTTTTTTTGGCCCCTTTCCTGAGTATACGCACAGACAAAAAGCATAAAAACAACATAATGATATCAAATATACTCATGGTATTTTTATCTATATATTCAGGGTTATTTTGTACAAACTGTTTTACATTCGGTTTACAGTTTAAAAATGTTCTAAACGTAAAAGGTTAATCATGAAAACGGTAAAGATGGTTAGAGGTATATTCTCTTTTGCATTAATTCCTCGTTGTTTTTCTCTAGGGCTCAGCGAAGGATCCATGACAAGCGGTAACGGCAATGTCCTAGGGTTCTATGACTAGGATGGTGTTCAACTGTTCATTTATGTGAGCAGTGACCGAGGTCTATTGACACGGGGATGCATGGTCTACATGAAAAGAATGGGAAACTCCTCAACCATAACTCATCTGATCCTATCGGCATTGCAACAGTGACTGCGTAAACATCGACACAATCAACTTTCTTCGCGGTGGTGATATGTTGTCGTGTCCTTCTAGTGCTATCTACTCGTTGGAGTTTGGTTGAACCTTGTATTTTATTCTATTTTTCAAGCATGTGAGGGACTTTGTTTTCCCTGAGACGAAGCCTCTAAGAGACTTATTAATAGCAAGTCCTAGTATAAAGTGTTAAAAGGATTGAATTTCTCTAACCTAAAGTGTTGGATTACCCTTCCTCCGATCCCTTTCCCTCCCCAAGTCCCCAGTCCCCCAGCTCAAAATCCTCTCACTAGAGCTGGCCAAATGAGCTAGTACAAGCGAACCGGTTTGCCGCACTGTTCACCAAACCGAACCTAGGCCACCACCTCGGCCCGTCGGGCCGACTCGATTCGGTTCGCATAGTGGCGGCCCGGTCGGTTCGGTTGGGCCCAGTTCGGTTCGCTACTATAGTATATTTATTTAATTCAATATATGTATTTCTATATATATTTACTTATGATAAATAATATATTTACTTAATTTATAATGTATATTTATGAAATATAATGTTTTTCTCAATTTACATATATATTTTTAAATAAAACAAACCGACCAATAAAAAATTAGATCGGCCCGGTTCAATCGGTTCACTGTGCGAACCAAACCTGGGTCGAGACCGCAGCTCATTGGCCTGGTTCGTATGGTAACCGAACCAACCGGGTCTGAACCGAGCCGACCCGATTCAGCCCGTTGGACAGATCTGCCTCTCACCTCACCGGCGGGAAAATCATTGTATGACAATCAGTTAATGTGACTCGTAGAAATAACACTCAGTTGATGTGCCTTTTGTTGAATAACATCAGGCACACCTATTCTTTTGATGACATTTTGACTATTTTCCTGGCTTTTCTCTTCTTTCCTTTACTTTTCCACACATTTGAGCCAATAGCATATCTCAATCACTGTGCATTTAAAATTAATGCGTGCATTTTTTTATGGTTTCTGTTGTACATAATGACATTTGAATTATCAGGTACCTGCTTGTGCAGGAACTTGATCCGAGTGATTCGATTGCATTTTAATTGGCTGTTTTTCGAAGAGAATATTATTTCGATCTTGATAAAAATAAAATAATGTTGGGGCCATTTTCTGAAAGGGGTACAAAAATGGTCAAATATGTTTTTTAGGTTGGAGTGGGTGATGGGTACCAATCTTTTGTTTAAAAGAAAAGGAAAAGAAAAGAAAAAGACAGAAAAAGATAGAAAAATGATCAAAATGTTATCAATAAAAGGAATAGGTGTGTCCGATGTTTATTTGTTATTCGTCAATCCAATCCCACTTCAATTACATAAAAAAAAATGAGGGGTACTCCCTTGTTAGCATTCTATCCAAATAACCTTTGGGTTTTTTTTTTCAGATTTGGCGAGCACTGGAATAACTAGTAAATTACAACTGTATTGTACCACAATCGGTGCATTGATTTTTGCATCGTTAATGTTTTTTGCTGACATACAAATAATGTAGAATTCAAAAATGCTACCCTTGTTAGCATTCTAGACATACAAATATATAGAATTCAAAAATGCATTGATCATTGCATGGCCATCTATTAAGATACTCTGTATTATATGAAAGTTGGATCTCTTCCATTTTCATTTGAGAGTGCGAATACAATGAGGTATTTTATGTTTGGGAAAGTCCGAAGAAAAAAGGATTTTGAATCTACCCTTTGCCTTTTCTTTTCGAAAAATAACTTAATTAAAATTCTTATCAAAAGGCACGTCAATTGAGTGTTAAATTGAGCGTAGTTTATGTGAGAAACATCAACCTGTAGTCCTGTACAACTGATTTCCCCTCACCGGCCGCAATCCTAGTCTCTAGGGGAAATTTAGCTGTATGACACCCAATTCGTGGGACTTGGTAAAAATGACACCCAATTCGCTGTGCTTTCGTCCAGTGACAACAGAGCAACGAATTGATTTGGTAGATGACACCCGGGTGTTTTTAATTGCTTTTTTCTTTATTACTCCCATTATTTTATGAATTAAAAATACCTTTAATTACAAAAATGAGTATGTTACTTATATATATATATATACCTGACATCAAGGAATCATGTTGGTTGAAATCATATTCATCAAGGACAAGGCATGATATTATCATGATTAACGAATAGGCATTATCAAAGCATAGCAAGCATGTACTTTATATATTTAAAACAAGATATCTTTGAAAAAACTGGGTATAAGTATGAGCTATAGTGTTAACTCGCCTTGCGGATCTGAGGACTGAATATGGCTATCCTCTGGATATTCTTCCTCTGGAACCGGATCCTCTGTTAAGAGCAGTGATATCGAGTTACAAAATGCTCTAAATAAATCGTGAATGTGAATGCAGAGCTAGACATTGGTCGTAATCGGAAGTGCTAAGCTAATGGTCTGAGATTGACAAGTCAACATTACTAAAATACCCCTAGGTACAACTCTATTTAGGAAAAGGTGAAATCATCTGTATTTAAGTCCTCTTTAATATATTGAGAGCCTCTTCTATGGACCAAATCCTAATTTCACAATTTTTCCCAGGGTGTGGAGGTTACTTATGATTTTCTAGAGTTTAAGGTTCTTTAGAAGTGAGATAGGAGACACGCCGAACAAGATCAACGACAACGAACAGGGAGACGATGGTTTTTATCCTGGTTCAAGCCTCTCGGGAGAGATAATAGCCCTACGTCCAGCCTTTCTTTATATCAAAGAGGATTACAAGGTGGAACCCGGCGAGATGAACAAGTCTCGGCGAGTAATGTGTGTACAGAGAGTAGTATGCGATGATCTCGTGTCGTCCGATGATCTTGGACGTGCCCTCTACACGCCGTAGGGGCTCGGTTTATATAGTGTTGAACAACCGACCTACCGGGGGATAATCGGGCCGGGCTAACCACGAGTACGTAACGAACTCGTACATGCCAAATACATCCCGAGGTAGATAAGGTATACTCCAATTCTTGGGGATCACGACTTCTATTCCAATCCGGGAAACCAACGTCCGGGTCTTCACGTAGTCGTGCAGAACTCTTGTTCGAGTAGGACTCAAACATGAATCTTAGGCCGTCACGCACCGTGCCAGCCGAGAGGCTGTTCGGCAGGATGCATATAGGCCAGATAGAACCTTCCAGGGAGCTGGGCCCTGGTAGGCTGTTCGATTGGGCCGTTAGGGAGTGGGCCATGGCAATGGGCCGTAATTTTATCCCCGACAGGTAGGCCTTCTCCTTCCTCCTCCCTCCTCCCTTCTTCCTCCTCTACACAACGCGCGCGGGACCGATCCCGTCCGGATCCTGCCCGGACGGGATCCCGTCCCCAAGAATTTCTAATATCCGAATTATCCGGAACATTGGACCCGATCATCTAATCCGGTTGAATGTAACCCAGCAACTTGGCCCAACCCATGTCCTTCTCGGTCCTTATGGACACAACAACAACACGACCCAAACTCCCACTGTCCCACATGGCCACTAGGAGTGGCAACGGGGGCATTTCCCGTCGAGGATTGCTTCCCCATCCCCGTCCCCGCGACCCAAAATTTCCCCCGTCCTCGTCCCTGTTCCCCATCGCGGGGATTAAAAATTCCCCGTCCCCATCCCCGTTCGGGTGGCGGGGCCCTATCGGGGACCCATCCCTGTGAAAATGACACACAAGAGGAAAACACTTATCATCATTTTTACTCTAAAATCATGTTAAGAGAAGAAAAAATAGAATGAGTGTGCTTTAGAGATTTGATTTATGCATATATGAAAATATGGATATAATGGACTAGATGACATGTTTGCGACCTAACAATTCAAATAGAGTAAACTAATTTCGAGTCCCCAACCGGGTCCTTGCGAGGAAAACTTTTCCTCGTCCCCGTCCTCACCATCCCCAACAGGGAATGTTTTTCCCCCATTTACATCCTCGGGTGTTAACTTCTCCCCATACCCATCCCTAATAGAAAAATTCCTCACCGGGGATCAGGGAACGGGTCCCCATTGCCACCACTACTTTTGGCCACAGCTATACCCAAATGAACGGTATCAGCCAAAAGCCACAGGCGCAAAACCACATAAACCAAAACCTAGAGCTAGATCTTGAGTTTCGGCGGCCGCCGCCACCTTCACCTTGCGTCCTTGCCCACCGGATGGCCAGGCAACCAAAACAGTACTGTCGGGGTCAATGACTCGATCTCATGATGTTCCATGCAGGTTGAGGAGGCAGGGCAACGACTTGGCAGTGGGTGGAGCTGGTGGGGGATTGACTCTGATGACTAGAGTTAGGGTGGGAAATATAAGATTTTAGATCCGTATATTTAACTTTTATATGAGCGGCTCAAGCATGTACTCCAAAGCACAGTTAAATGCACGAGCATACATTAATCACAACATGCATTTTATTATTTACTATTCTTTTAATCAGGAGCAAAGATGAGATAGAGAAAAATTGCCCCATCGCCATGCTCTGCCCAACCGGCCAAGTTGCCGGTTTGCTGCAGGTCTCAACCTACTCTTATAGCAGGGTATCTTCACCTAACACTTTAAAGCATCTCTAATAGCCCTCCATCCAACCCCTAAAACACTGTTTATATCACTATTAATGAGACATAAATAGTGTTTTACAGGATGGGATAGAGACCCTGTTGAGGATGCTCGTTTGTATAACACTATTCACCATATATTCTATCCATTATTATTTTTTTTTTTATACTTTACACCACATTGTAAAAGATTCTTTCTCTCTAACGAACGCTCTATCCCTGCATACCCTATTTTACAACTTCACGGTGGATGTTCTTTAGTTCTTAGCCTTGTTTGAAAATCCAAATCCCCAAACCACCAGTCCACCGCTCCTCCGATTTTCATGCCAGGGTGCGCAAAAGCTCCAAGGTGGTGGCTACGATGTGGTGTTAGGACGTCCGAAGCCGCTGCGGCACTCCAAGATGGCAGTATGCCTCCAAGCGACAACGGTTGTGGCGTGGCTCCACGGCGGCGGCCATGGTGGCGTAGCTTCTATGGATGATACTACCGCATCTAGGCACTGCATGCCATGGCTGCCTGCATACACACGACTCAAACTGGGAGTCGTGGTGCAGTCGCCATCGTAGGTGCAACTGTTATCGCTCGGGCTAGCCGCTATGGCGCCTACCGCTGTTCATTTGCTACGGAACATAGCTGGCCAACGCACAAGATCCGCCCGTATACGTGCGCACATTGCCCCTTTGTATTTAAGCTTTCTTTCATTTAATATATGCACGGACAAAAAAATAAAAACAACACAGTGATATCAAAAATGTTCTAAATGTAAAAGGTTAATCATGAAAACGGTAAAGATGGTTAGAGGTATTCTCTTTTGCAATAATTCAACGACAATGTCCTAAGGGTCCTATGACTAGGATGGTGTTCATTTATGTGAGCGGTGACCGAGGTCTATTGACACGGGGATGCATGGTCTACAGGAAAAGAAAGGGAAACTCCTCAACCATAACCCATCTCTTTTCTATGACGGTGATCCCATCGGCATTGCAACAGTGACTGCGTAAACATCGACACGATCAACTTTCTTTGCGGCGGTGGTATGTTGTCGTGTCCTTCACAAGTCATGGCGGTGTCGCGACAGATATACGGTGTGCGATATCTTATCCCGATGATTCGAGATACATACCATGTTAGTGCTATCTACTCGTTGCAGCTTTAGATACATACCTTGTATTTTATTCTATTTTTCTAGCACGTGAGAGACTTTTTTTTTCTGAGACGATGCCTCTAAGAGACTTATTAATAGCAAATTCTAGTTTCGTCTAAAGTGTTAAAAGGATTGAATTTCTCTAATCTAAAGTGTTGGATTGCCCTTCCTCCGATCCCTTTGCCCTCCCCAAGTCCCCAGTCCCTCCAGCCTGCAATCCTCTCACTAGCGCTGGCCAAATGGGCTGGTACAAGCGAACCGAACCGGGCCAGTCCGCACTGTTCACCGAACCGAACCTGGGCTGGCACCTCGGCCCGTCGGGCCAACCCGATTCGGTTCGCATAGTGGCGGCCTGGTCGGTTCGCAACTGTAGTATATTTATTTAATTTAATATATGTATTTATATATATATATATACTTATGATAAATAATATATTTACTTAATTTATAATGTATATTTATGAAATATAATGGTTTTTTAATTTACATATATATTTAAATAAAACAAACCGACCAATAAAAAACCAGATCGGCCCGATTCGATCGGTTCGCTGCGAACCAAACCTGGGCCGAGACCGCAGGCCATTGGCCCGGTTCGTATAGTAACCGAACCAACCGGGTCAGAACCGAGCTGGCCTGATTCATCGCGTTGGCTAGGTCTGCCTCTCACCTCATCGGCGGGAAAATTGGTTGTATGACACTCAGTTGATGCTACTCATAGAAATAACACTCAGTTGATGTGCCTTTTGATGAATAACACCATATACACCTATTATTTTATTGATAGCATTTTGACTATTTTCGTGGCTTATCTCTTCTTTTCCTTTTCTTTTCCACACATTTGAACCAATAGCATATCTCAATCATTGTGCATTTAGAATTAATGCTTGTTTTTTTTATGATTTCTATTGTACATAATGACATTTGAATTATCAGCTACCTGCTTGTGCAGGAACTTGATCCGAGTGATTCGATTGCATTTTAATTGGTTGTTTTCCGAAGAGAATATTATTTTGATCTTGATAAAAATAAACTAATGCTGGGGCATTTTCTGAAAGTGGTACAAAAATTGTCAAATATGTTTTTTAGGTTGGAGTCGGTGATGGATACAATCTTTTGTTTTAAAGAAAAGGAAAAGAAAAGAAAAAGCCAGAAAAGACCAAAATATTATTAATAAAAGGAATAGGTGTGCCGATGTTTGTTTGTTATTCGTCAATCCAATCCCACTTCAATTACATGAAAAAATGAGGGGTACTCCCTTGTTAGGATTCTAGACATACAAATAATATAGAATACAAAAATGCATTGATCATTGCATGGACATCTATTAAGATACTCCGTAATATATAAAAGTCCGATTTCGTCCATTCTCATTTGAGAGTGCGAATACAAGGAGGGATTTTGTGTTTGGGAGAGTCCGAAGTAAAAAAGGATTTTGAATGTACCTTTTCCTTTTTCTCTTTGAAAAATAACTCGATCAAAATTCTTATCAAAAAATCATCAATTGAGTGTTAAATTGGAAAAAAACTTATATGGCATCTATGCCATAGGATGCACCTAGAAAGAGGCAAGAGAGAGTTGGGGGCAAGCTAGAAAGAGAGAGGGGAAGCTAGAGAGATAGGAGGAGAGAGATAGAGAGAACCATAGATGCCATCATATTTGCTTGTATGGCACATAGATGCCATAGGTTTCATCCGAGTTTCATCAGGTTACATCGAACTTTCATCCAAGTTTTATCAGATTTCATCAGCACACGGCCAAGTTTCATCAGCACACGGCCAAATTTCGCTAGTATAGGTGTAAGTTTCATAAGTGCCTTCTCCTAGTTTCACATCAAAAAATTTAAAAAGTGAAAAAATCAAAAAATTTAAAAAGTATTTAAAATAGGTTGCTCTTGATTTTAGAAGAATTATGAAATTTATTCCACGCATTTTGAATACTGTTTGAATTTTGTATAAAAATCAGAAGTTTAATTGGAAGTTTAATCAAAGGACGACTAACAACTCTGTCTGGGAAACGCACGGACACGGGCGCATGCAACGCGTAGGATTGGCGCGGTGCCAGGGATCAGACTCTTGGGGTTGGTCCGGCGCGAGCGTCCCGGCCGGACGTCCAACGCCTAGCGCTCGCCAATATTTTAAGCCCGTTTTGCCCCCCTTCTTAGGGAAATAATTAGCAAAACTCCTCAAATCCGAGTGGGAGACCCACTTGTCATCCACTCTCTCACCTCTTTCTCTCACCTCTTTCTCTCTCCTCCAACCATCCCGAGGGCAAAATAGGTACTGCACTGTGTTTAAATAGGAGAAATAAAGAAAAAAACAATTAAAAACATTCGGTTGTCATTTACCGAATCAATTCATTGCTCGGGTGTCATTGGACAAAAACCAGCGAATTAGGTGTCATTCTTACCGGTCCCGCGAATTGGGTGTCAGCTAAATCCCCCCAGTCTCGAGAGCGTCCTGGTCCTCGTGTCGTCGTCCTTCTGCTCCCCACTCCCTCCCTCTCTCCTACCTGTGCGCGGCGGCGTGCTCGAGAGGGCGGCATCGGGCTCGCGCGGGGCGGCGACGGCGGCGCTGGGTGCGAAACTCTTCCTAAACCTCCCCCCCCCCCGCTCCTCCCTCTGAGCGTCAACCCCCTCCTCCTCCCTCTATGCGCCGCGGCGCCGCCGAGCTTCCTCTCCCCTAGAGCCGGTTCCCTCCTTCCCCTCCCCAACTGATGGCGGCGTTGCTCGGTCTCCGCCCTCGCTTTGACTGCGGAGCCGGCCCGGCCGGCCGCAGCGACACCGGGGGGAGCCGAACCGAGCAGGCCAAGGACACGCGGGCAGAGGTGGTTCAGCGGAGCCGGCGGTGGCGGGGATAGATCCAACGAACGGAGGTCTCTGCTGCGGCGGCCGGAGGCAGCGATGCTGTCAGCAGTAGGGCGGGGAGAGCTTGAAGGGGGATTATTGGCGTGGTAGAGGGAAATTTGGGGGGTTTAACTCAAACCCAATGCCACACGTCATGACCGCCCCTGCGGCCTGCAGAATGGGTCTTTGCTGCAAGTTTGGGATATGTCTTTCTTGCACCTGCTCCTTCAAAGTTCCTTTCTTTCTGAATGAGATGGTGTACTGAGTTCGTCGGGCTAAAGAGTCCGCACATTTTCTCGCCCCATCAAATGCTTGTCAATTGCTGCCCCAGTGCCCCTTAGGTCTTAGGTTTAGGGAGCCTGTAAGGTGAGTTTGCTCTATTTGCAACTGAACTGTCATGCACTTCCCAGTTTTGACTTGTTCTGCTCAATTCGTGAGCAACATCTTCCAATATGGCAAAGGTCTATTTTCTGCTGTATCGTGTTCGTTAGTGTGATTTGAAAATATTTATAGGTACACTAAATATTTTTTTAGAGCCCAGTTTTTATAAGATTTGTGTAAAATGCGAACCTCCACTTTGTTGATTTTCTTTGCTGTGATAATGACCAATGTTTATAAATTATGTTGTCTGATTGGCGTTGTACTACTTGCCATTTTAGTTAAGCCATGGCATTTATGTCTATAGTTTTTAGCCTTTTCTCATTCTGCAGATGTCTAGTAGCTCCAATGGCCACCATCTGGCTAATGGTTCAAAGGTTCTACCGAAAAGGGAGAGGAACAATCAAGAGGTATCTATGGTTTGAATGTGTTCTCTGTGATTTGTTTGTACAACACATTGCATTTTAGCAAAACAATAATTCCCTGGTGATATCAATGCTAATATCCTTCTTTCTCGTTGACAATTTTGATACTGGTATGGTAGCCAATGATGGTTATATTGTCCTACATACATAAATGATTGATGTATTCAAGGCAAAATTGCTGATTTAATCAAAGTTTTGGACGATATCCTGTCTTCCTTAGAAGTTGCTTGCTTTTCTCAGTTTCTCTTTCCATAATTTGGCTGCTGTACTAGCAAGTAGCAAATTTGTTAAAATTTTTACAATACATCTTGAGCATTACATTGTCATGTTACTTTTTAGATCCCATAGTCATTTTGTATGAGAATGGATTTAAATATCCTACATGACAGCATAACGATAAAATGGTATTGTTGAAATATCTTCAGAGTTCAGGCTTGATAGTAACTGTTATGTGCACATGGGCCCCAGAGAGCATAGGGTAGGATGAGATGAGGTTGTTGAATTTATAATAGGGGAATCGTCTACCGTTCACACGCGTGCAACAAGTAGCAATTCAGCCTTTCACCCTGCTCTTTACTTTCCCAAGTCAAGTAGCAATTCAGGTATTTCTGTCTTGAGTCTTGAATTCTATGCAGCTGCATGAGCTAGGGAGATTTGGTCCTTTGTTTAGCATATGCTGAGTAATGTTTTGGACATTCACCTGTCAGACTATCACCGCAAAGTAGAGCTTTTTAATAAAAAAGCGATACTGTATAGAATCTTCATAGTTCATACAAAGTGATAAAAAAACATGTAACAAGATCAAAATCAAAGAAATTAACTTGTAAGCTAACTATTTCATGGAGAGATTTTTTTTTCTGGACTTTGATATGATGGAAGCGTTAGAGCTTGAACTAATAATGTAGAATATAGACCGTGTAATGTTCATATATTTCACATCTTTTCTAAAAGATGAAACATAATGAAGTGTTGTGCTATTGATTTGTTGCACGCTTTCCTAAGTTCATAATATTGTTTATGCAGAAAGTACATCTTGACAGAAATGCAGCTTCTAGGACCTGTCACAAGGACAGGCAATATATTGAGAAACTGGAAACAGAGTTGAGGAATTGCTATCAGGAAATTGGTATGTTCTAGAAATAGTTTAATTTCTCATTTGCCTGACTATCGTAAACATGGGTAATTCAGCAATCTTTACTGATTGCAAATGCAGATTATTTGAGGGATCAATTGAATATTCGAAATGTTGAAGCAAGTATCATGGGAGAGCATATTCACAAACTTGAACTCAAACTAACTGAACTTGAGAAGTTTCCTGAAAGAGTAAGAATCATGGACAATGAGTTGGCACGGTCTGATTCTCAGTGCTGGGTTCTGTTGGAAGAACTCCGTTATAAAGAAGAGGAGTTGCAAAAGGCATCCTTACAAATAGACAAGCTTGATAACAGTACTCTAGATTTCCAATGTGAAATTGAGAGCTTAAAACTAGATGTGACTACACTTGAGCAGAGACTGTTTGATGCTGAGAGCTTTGGCCAGCATGCTGCTGAGAACAAAGCTACAATAGAGAAACGGTTGAGAGAAAATGAGCTCCAGCTGCAAGAGGCGCATAAGACTATTGTTCTTCTTGAACTTGAGAATAAACAATTGAAAGAGTTATTATTGCTTAGAAGAGCTCCTGAACAGTCCCCTTCTGCAACAGCTGAGGAGCAACTTAACAAAACATTGGAGAATGATGGCCATGCGGACTATGAAAGAGATAATCCAAGTCTTGAAAAGATGGCAAAGCAAAATGAAGAATCTGAACTTCTAATTGAGCAGCTCAAGGTCAGAGGTTGTTTACAACATGCACTTCATTGTTTTGGCATAGACGTTTAATTTGGACAAGTGTCATCCGTACACTTGAAATAAGTTTGCACAACAAATGACTAGGATAGTAACCGTGCCCTCTGGGTGCGCTGTTCGTTCATATGGTCAATTTGGTCTCACAAAATGTTACACATAATTGAAAATTTAATTTCCGATGCAAGCTAACCATCTTTTAACTACTTTCATATTATAATGATCAATAAATAGCCGTAAATTTAGCATTGCATAGTTAAAATTACAGTAAAGCAAGAGATGCATGGTGTAAAAAGTTCACTTATAGTCATATGGCAAACAATGTCATGCCAAGAGCTAGAAGCTAATTTACTAATGCCAGTAAAAAAATGAATGTTTTGACCATGTAGGGAACTGTCAAATTTAGAAGCCAAACATGCATTTTTTTTCATTTTATGTCTTACATTCATCTTTGATCGCTCTCACTGATTTGTGATCATAAAACAAATCAAACATAAAAAGAACATTTGGCTGCTCCTTGCATCTCCCCTAAACGTTCATTCGCCATGATTGTTGCTAGCATACAGACAGAATCACAACAATGTTATTTGTCTATAAAAAACAATATTACTTCTATTTGGGGAAGTTAAACGTGCTGGCATCTACGACAACCATGATCAGATCTACAATGGTTTATATTTTGTTCAAACAGTAGAACTTGGAAACACAAAGCATACTTCTCACAATTTCTAATTAAATACCTGAGGTAAAAGCTGGGAGAATATGCACACATGGTACCCCTATCATCTAATTATCCATCCATATGTATTGATCAGCTGCAGCATTAACAATGTCAAGTAGATCATCTATTTTCCACTTTGAAGTCCTACCAACATGATCTTTGTGATGCTTCCAGCAAAGCACACACCTGACACCTTTGCATATGTCAAACATGGAGTTGCCTTGAAACATCTGTCGAAATGGGCATCTAATTAAAATAGCAAGCACTAACAATGTGTGAAACAAATTGTTTTCTACAATACATACAGTGATTTTCAATAAAGATGTAATGTGATCATCAGGCATGGCAATGTTTACAAAAAACACCTAGCATCCGAGGAAAAAAGAGATTCAATAAAAAAAATCCCTATCATATTACTATAAGGATGTTTTTTTTTCTTGCTATTCTCAGAACTCAGTTAACATTCCAATCCAATCCTCTAATGGCATAAAATGTAAAACACAAGGTATTCTCAAGCTGAAAAACAATGAGAGAAGAGCAGCACACATCCACTACTGATTGATAAAATGGCTATATATAGTTAATTCAGAAAGGAAAATGCTGAGCAATCGATACATCTGTAATGAGAACTATATATTCCAAATAAGCTTGATTAATTATTGGCCAAACAATCTCGTAGAAGAGCACAATCAATTGGACATGACATGGAAAAGCCATAAAGGTCTTGAAAACGTACTAAAAAGACCCATCTTTCTTCACAACGGGAGAAACCCAAAGCCCCTAAAAAGGAAAACATATTAAGAATACCTTTTTTTGCTGAGAAATTAGAGCACTGCTGAACCTTAGAAGCATTGAGAAAAAGAACCTTCTTGATGAGCATGCAAGAGGAGCAGTGGGGCATCACTGGCATCAACAGCATGGAGGCAGTTACAAACTCTAGCAAGGAAGAGAGGAACTTGGGGGACAGATCCGGCGACTGAGCAGGATGGCGGCGACATGTAGATGGATCAGGAAGAGGGGAGCCGTGCTGGAGCATGGAAGAGGGGAGGGGCCGCACAGGGAGGAGGCGGCGAGGGGCGGCGTCAGAGCGGGTGGAGTGGAGGGGCGCATGGGATGGGGAGAGAAGGGACAGGAGAGGTGCGGCGGGAAGGCACGGCTAGGGCTGGACCAGGCTTCTGCCTGCTAAGCGGGGGGCTGGAGCACAAAAGGATGACTTATAAGCCCACGGTAGGGTTCTTGTAGGCATAAGAAACGGATGGCATGAGGCCTGTAATAAACGGAAACTTGAAGGGTAAATGGAAACCCTTCGGCCGCAAAGCGTGGGTTGATTATGAAAAAATTGGATTCTTTTTTTGGCAAAATCGTCTGACTGGATCAGACCGCAGCGCACATTGGACGGCTCTAAAAATTCAGGTGACATGGAGGGTGTTATGAACGCAGTAGCGGGGGGTGGAAGGCGACGGCGGTAGGTGGCTGCCGACGCCCAGGAAGATGGGAAATCAAGAAGATTAGGAAAGGCAACAGATAAGTTATCTATTGCTTTATTAATTGGCCGTCCTATGCCTTTTATACTCAAGGCTGCGGCAAACAAGGAGATTACAATCAACTAACTCCATCTAACAACTTAGCTAATAGATAAAGATGAGTAACTAACTAACTAACTGGATAACCATGAAGAGATCTACTCATCTGGCACCGTAGCATCTGCTGGACCTGGCGCAGTGGAAGACGAGCCAGGGCCAGCTGCTGTTGATGGTGCCTTTCTTCTCCTAGCATATACTTGACCAAACCCAAACCTAACAGAGGGCCACAGTAGCAGGATTTGTATAGAAAGAATTGTAATATAGAGATTCTAAATATACTCTTCTATTATTGTGCAAGTTACATTTCAAATTGTTATTAAAGCATCTATCCATTTTATTGATTCTGATTTGAACACAACATTCCCTTTTCTGGTTTAATTTGAGTGTTCTGTTTTTAGGATGAACTTCGAGAACAAAAACTTAAAGCAAAAGAGGATGCAGAAGATCTCACTCAAGAAATGGCTGAATTGAGGTACCAAATAACTGGAATGCTTGAGGAAGAACACAAACGTCGATCTTGCATTGAGCAGGCAGCTATTCAACAAATTCAGGAACTGGAGGCACAGGTAGTGAAATAGATTTTTTTCCTGGTTACCTAACAGCAACTGAAAATATAGTTGTGCGGATTTTCAGGGTGTGACACTTCCCTAAGTTAAGTTTTAGGAAATGCAACTCCATATTTTTATGGAAATGTGGACACCATTCCTATAAGGGTGGCATACCCTGCAATTCAATCTGGGGGAATGGTATATACTGAAAAAATCCTAACTGAAATTGTTGCTCTATGATTTAAAATTTTAATTTGACTACATAATTTTGATTGAAATAGACACATCGACACCTTGTTCTTGTTATGTTGACAATTTTCTCATCTTTATTCATGGTGTTCTAAACAGGTCTCCAAAGAGCAGAGGAAATTGAGCGGAGCTCTAAGGCGATTGCATGAATCACATGAACTAGTAAACACACAAGCTATGGAGATTAAGAAATTGAAGGATGCTTTAGGGGTATGTGCATGTATGTGATAGCATCCCGTCCAACATTAATTACTCTTGATTTTTTTAGTAATCTCCTACCTGAACCATTTCATTGTACTGACGCACTTTGCACGCCCATTCATTGTAGAGGTCTAATTCGGCGGTGAAACCTGGAACAATTTGCAGATCTTGCTCCTGCGGGTCCTGTGCAATGTTGCTAGAGTTGTCTAATTGCTCAATTGGTGTCGGATCTTCCAATGAAAATCACATTGATGAAAAGTCACAGAAGCAAGGCCTACTAGAGTGGCGTCTGGACGAAGCTTCAGATGGTGAAGCCGGCTAGAATCTAGAATGCTAGGTAGCATAAGCATGTGCGCTCATGTGTGCAGCTGTTGTAGATAATTCTTTGTCCCATTGTTGTCTGTAAATGCATATGCATTTGTAACCTTCGTTAGCCGTTCAATATTCCAGATTACTCTTCCAGCTTCCACTGGGCACTGGGAGTAAAGCTCTTCCCATGGCAGTGAGAATGTAATTTGTAGAACTTCATGATTATCTGAAATTGAAGCTTACACAAGAATGTGCCATTTTTGTAGCAAGCACCTAACTTTAACACGTATTTCATTTTGTTATGTGTTCATGCTCAACTCGTGCCGGCTGTGCGTCCATTCAAGCAATTTGTTATCTATTCCATTATTATTACTATGTTAATGCAAAGTTAAACCAAACCATCAAATCAATTCTAAAATAGTAGAAATCCTCGAGTTAATCGAGAAAAAGAAAGATATACACCGTCGATTATAACGGATCAGGTTATAATGACTTAGATTAAAAAAAGTTCATATCAACTACAAAATTAGAAAAAAAAAAAACATTTCAACTTTTATAGAAAAGGAAACACAAATTCGAAACAAAAAATTTATTATTGCAAATGTGGACACCATACTCAGAAACACCGTACTCGTTTATTTTGCAGTTTAAATACAAATCAACACTTTTTAAAAAACAAACAAATCGCGCGGGTGGATCATAGAAGTTTCCTCCTGGAACATGGCGCCAACTAAGTCAGCCATTTTGTAAATACAACGCGGAGGATTTACGTGGCAAGAAGACAAGAACAAGGCCATTTGCAACTGTCTTGACATCGTCTTCTTCCCTTCCGTTCGAGAAGGCGGCTGCGGCCAGCCGGCCACGCATCGCACCCAAAAGAGTCGCGCTCCTCCTCTCTGGTTCGATTGATTCCTTCTCCCCTCCGACTCATCTTAGCTCTTCTTCTCCAGGTTGTGGCTTGTCTAGCCTGCCTTGTTGATCTGTTTTTGCTAGTTTCTTTCTTTCTTTCTTTCTTTCTTTCTTTGAGGGGGACTCGCGGGTGCTTCTTGGCCTTTTTCTCCTTTTCCTGATCTTTTCTAGGCTGAGTGCGGAATCTAGGCGGGACGCGGATATACCTCTGATCTTTGCTAGGATTGGGAGAATTTTTGTTCTAGTGCCCTCAGTTTGACCATGTCAAACGTAGTCAACAGGACCAGAATCTCTACGAGTTCTTGGGTACGAGAGTGGGACATGTTTGTCTGGTCAATTTGTGTTCTTGGTCTGGAAATTTCACTAGGAACCTTAAACCTGGATGTCAGAAGATAGGGTTAATTGGATAGATGCCATTGCAGAGTTCAGTTTCGGTTCAAAAACAAATATGGTCAGTTTTAAGGATTTCCATTTTTCAGGGATTGTAATATGCCATAGCACAAGGCAAGTAGGTCTTGTTCAATTACGATTAAGCTGATTAAAATAGTCGCACAACAAGATGATGAATTTCCGGAAATTAACTGAAGATGATGTACAGTATGCCTTAAACAGTACAGGTTGCTTAATATTGACACACAGCTTGTCAAATTAAAGACCAAAATGGCTGTAGATGAATTTTGAGCATGCCCTATCATTTCTATGGTTAGAGCATCTCTAAGAGAACCACACCTCCTATTTTTTAAAAATAAGAAGCCCCAATAATTTAAGGACCCCTTATTAACTGCTTAGTTCTAATAGACTATTTAAATTTATAGGGGACTACATAGGGAGCCTTAGGAATAGGGGGTGTGTATGAGATTTAGGCCTTCTTTGTTTCAGATTAATGTAGCGTTGCGTTTTACTGTAGCAAATTTGTGATACCCTCAAAATATGTTTTAATGAGTTCAAAAAATTATGAAAAAAATATTTTACAAACTTTAAAAAGTACTAGTTAAAACCCCATAAGAATGACTACAAAACATTGCATCATTTGGCTTATACAAAAATAACAAATTTTTATTTAATTTAATTTAATCTGAAACAAACAAGGCGTTAGGGAGATGAGAGAGAATTTAGGGGGAAAATAAGGGCTCTTCTAGAGTTGTTTTTCTTGTTACAACCTCTTAAAAATAGCTAAGAGGTGTGTTTAGGGAGTCTATTAGAGATGCTTTTATAGTGGTGCTGAGAGGGACAGGTAATCACTTGCGATGTTTAAATTCAGATGGTTTGAACAACTGCCGTGAACTGCGAATGTGGTTTCCAAATGTCACAGTTGAGGTGGGTCAAAAAGCTGAAGCTGTCGTGGGTCCGACGGTCCGTCTGCACTTTGCACATGGATTATTATTTTATTCAGTAATTCTCTGTGCTGACGCAATAAGTTCTCTCACTTCTCTGTGTTTCCTGTTTTCATAGATTCATAGACGGTTCTTACTTTCAGGTTTTAAGCTTCCTAACACTGCTCTCATTATGAACTAGATGCTCTCATTATGAACTAGATGTGTAAACTTGGATTTCTTTGACTCCTGAATTGCATTCCTGAATTTCTTTGCTCTTTAACCTTCTTTACATTTCAATTTCTAACTAATTAAACTTGCTTGCATGAATTTTTCCTCAAAAAAACTTGCTTGCATGAACAGGAAAGATGCCTGCATCAAGAGCTGCGAAGCCTTCTTCCTCTAAATCAAATCCCTTTGACTCCGATTCAGATTCTGAATTGACGTCCAAACCTACAAGAACATTGTCTTCCTATTCAGTTGATCCTGGTGCCAAGAACCGATACAAGAATGCCTTCCATGATTCAGGCGGGTTTGAGAACCAATCTGTGCAAGAACTGGAATGCTATGCTGCATACAAGGCCGAGGAGACTACTCAGAAAGTGAATGACTGCCTTCGTGTTGCTGAAAACATCAAGGAAGATGCTACAAACACTCTAATCTCCCTGCATAAGCAGGGTGAACAGATAAATAGGACCCATGAAACAGCTGCAAACATTGATCAGGACCTTAGCAGGGTAAGCTCAAAGCGGTTGGCTCTATTAGCCTTCTTTGTTGATTACTGAACTTGATTGTACTTGTACAGGAACATTGTTTGATACATCGAAATGTCCAATGTCTACCGGGTAGAGCATTCAATGTTTATGTCTTTAATATCTGCTATATATATTATCACTGAAACAAATATTTTTTTTAAAAAAATATTGCATTCATTATAACTCTGCACGGTTTTGATTACTGTATGCTTTACATACATAATGTTTTACATTCATTATAGGACAGCATCTATCATAGGACTGGTACCTTATCTGTATGCGTTATATAGAGAACATCTAAACAGGGCCAAATCATGCACAGATTGGATGCTTTCTTAGAGCATCTCCAATGTTATGTTGTGCATGATTTGGTACCTTTTCTATATGCTTTATATAGAGAACACCTAAACAGGGCCAAATCATGCACAGAATGGGCCTGCTGAAGGTGCTGTCAGTTATTGTTGTTACTAGTGTTGAACTCCTGGCTTTCGTTCTCAGAGCGAGACACTTCTGGGAAGCCTTGGAGGGTTCTTCTCAAAATCGTGGAAGCCAAAGAAAACTAGGCAAATAAAGGGACCGGCAATTATAATGCGAGGTTTGCATTTTCATTGACTAAATCATGTTGGCCTCAACATTTGGGAAAAAGATCACGTTGACTTGTGGTTTTTGAACTGACATTCTTACTCAATGAAATAGATGATTCCTTTAAAAGAAGGGCAAACCACTTAGAACAAAGGGATAAATTAGGACTGTCTTCAAGCCCAAGAGCAAAGTCAAATCCTCAGAAGTATTCTGATCCCACCAATGCCATGCAAAAAGTTCAGGTTTGTGTTGATGTTAGGATTGATGCTATTTAAAGTAGGATCATATTCAGTAACAAAATTTTATTTAACAGGTAGAGAGAGAGAAGCAAGACAATACCCTTTCTGATCTTAGTGATGTACTCGGACAGCTCAAGGGCATGGCTCTTGATATGGGCTCAGAAATCGATAGGTAAGTTCTTCATCGAGATCACCCCTTTATTTTTGATTGGTTAAGTTCACCGCATCTTATTGGCCAACAAGGGCGAGGGTTCAGCCTGAAAGTTATTGCACTCGACTGACTCAAGTTAAACAATGTAGTGTAGATTAGCCAAATTGGTGTAGCAACTTAATTCTACAATTATCTCTGTTTGCTTATTATCAGAAAACTTGGAAGAGGATATTCTGCATGCAGCACTTACCTTATTGCCTTGTAAACGATTAGGTAGCACAATAGGAGTTCTTTTTTCTCATCAAATAAGAACCAATTTGATGCTTCTAAAAACCAATAAATTCTGACTGTACTTGATCGCATCATGTTTTTTCAGTTTAATTAAATATAGCAAGTCTAACAATCACAATTGATGAGATTTTGTTTCTCAGGACATGAGCATGCATGTACAGTACAAGAACTGCATAGACTGCCCGCATGATATTTTATTTTATTTTTCGACTAATGCATACACATTGCACTGTAGAAATAATTTCACATGTGATGCCCCAACCAAAACTTCAAAATCTATGTAGATTTCTGTTTGCACCAAACAAACCATGTTATAATGTTTTTAAAAAATCTCCACTTTGTTAATTCTTTTGTGCACAGGCGCACAAGTGCAGAAGTTTTAAGGTTTTTTTAGTAGAAATCTTTTACCACAGACGGAAACAGAAAGAGCAGAAAACCATTGACCATAATCTGCGAGTGGTATTGCTAGTTGGATTCATGACTGCCATTAATTTCATCTGGCCTTACTAACCCTTCACCGAATGAGAATGTTTAATTATGGAGGAATCTTTTCGTCTGAAATGTAGAACGAATAATTCCTCTTATCTTTTTTTTTGTCAGCTGTGTGCTGTACTGTTGTGGAGCCTGCTGAGTTTTCTTATGCACCTTACAAATTGCAGGCAAAACAAAGCGATGGATGCTCTACAGGATGATGTGAATGAAATCAACTCCAGGGTAAAGGGAGCCAACCAACGTGCACGCCGTTTGATAGGGAAATAGTAGGGATAAAAAAGTGGCCTTGTGTTCTTGGCGTATCATTGTTTCAGAATCATACTATTACTGGTGCAGCCTTGCAACTTCTTTTGGGAGAAGGATAGATGCCCTTTCAAGCTGCAAGTCTACCACGTTGCCTTCTCTCAAGAAAAGAAGAATGTTCACAAGTCAAAATACTTATAAGGTGCACATATAATCATTTTTTAGTTTGTCATCAACCAAAATTAATTATAGATTTTGTACACTGTATAGATATTATAAAAGGATTTACACGTTGATAATTGGCAAGTGTTAAAACTTGAGCTCACTTTGTTCTGTATCAATCTCCTGTTGACACACTTTCCTGTTTTCCCTTTGCCTTGCCTGCTCCACCCGGCCATTGCCGCCATGCTCCCTCGGCCACCACTAACTCCATGCCTTCTAGCTTCCTCATCCACCACCAATGCCATCACCATTGCTAGAATTGGATAAGGACCGTTGCGATGTCACTAGGAGTCCAGGACGATCCTTATTCGTCCTCAATGCAAGCTCTCCATCATCAGAGCACAATTAGGCAGTGTGGTGGAGTGTTGTCACTTTTATTGCTTGTCGTTGCGCCGCAGAGGCTCCTTTCCAACCTGTTAAAGACCTTTGAAAACACCCTTGGGCCACCCTCATCCTCCTTGCATATTGATCTATCCTCGGCGTACCTCACAACACTGTCGTATCGTATCACCATGGTCATCGGCGAGCAACGCATGTCATATTGTGCTCCAGTTCTATCATAGGCATGTGAGCACCAAAAGAGGGAGGCGAGAGGCGTAACATTGGTGGTGGCCAAGGGAAGGAGGTGGGCACATTTGAGGTGTTTGTGAGAGGGATGGGGGTGGGGGAAGGGACAGAGGGAGTTGAGAGAGAGATGGAGGGGGTGAAAGGGAAGTTTTGTGTCTCACTATGCTTAAAGTCATCAAAAGTTTTTTTTTTTTTTTGAAAAGTGGCATATGATTGATCATCGGGTGACTTTGGGACAAAAGGTACATTACACTAAAAAAGGTGGCCAATGTCATAAGGTCTTTCATCCCTACAATCTTCCTCCTAGCACGCCGCAGTTTGTCTTCTTCAGCCTCCTGTTTTTGCATCGCCTCACCGTGTTGGTCCATTCTAGCTTCGCGTCTTGGCTCTGATAGCCGTGTTGTCCAATTCCTCGCTAGAGATGGACGGATAACTTGGGTGTCCCATCACACTAAAAACATCGAAAACCTTACCGGAGATAGATGGAAACATCGTTGGAGAAGGACGGGAACCTCCAAAACCCCAACGGAGATGGACGGAAATCTCATTGGAGATGGACCAAAACCTTGCGAAAACCTCGAATACCCTATGGTGTCCATCGCCGGTGATGGAAATCTCACTTGAGATGGATTGGGAGGGGGGCGTGGCTATGAGTGTAGACGCCAGAGTAGAGTCGTCGTTGGAGCCTAGGCCGAGACAAAGTAGCTGGTAGAGTCAAGCCCGAGGCAAAGAAAGAGAGTACGAAAGAGATGAAGAAGAGGGATTGGATGGGAGAAGAAAGAGAAAGAGAAGAGTGTTTTTTTTCTGCCTAAGCTTTATTGAAGGAGAAAACTGTAAAAGAAACAATACAAAAAGATCACACACTTGAAATTATACGAAACATGCACAAAAGGCGGCAACAATAGTGAACTACAATTGTTGCGCCACAACAGCCAGCTTCTGGAGCAGAAGCAGTTCGACGACAGATGGTTCAATGTTTCTGAGTTGGTTCACATAGTGGACAAATCAAAGATAAAGCATTTGATCAGCATCTCTTGTGCTAAAAATTTCCCATTGCAGCCTTGGAGAAACGAGAGAAGTTCTGAGCATTGAGGTTAGCCATAATCATCAAACTGAAAAGCGCGCATCCAGTTACCAACATCATGCTTAGGCCTCGTTCTTTTCAGTGTACCGTACCGTTGCGTATTACTGTAGCAAATTTTGTTATTTTTATATAGCCTATATGTTGTGATAATTTGTAATGATTTTTTTGTGACTTTTAGTACTCTTTCCAAAGATCCTAAGACTATTTTTTCATTATTTTTTTATAATATTTAGATCTCATTTTGAGGGCTCTCAAATTTGCTACAGTAATACGCCAGCGCAACGATACGCTGAAAAGAACAAGGCCTTAATGCAGTTTAGAACCTGGCCAACTGGGGTGTAGGCAATGTTGAAAATCCACGCATTCCAGGCGGTGTATGCGACGATTCCATCAAATTGCCTTCGCTGCAACCTAGGAACTCCTGATCTCATTGCTAGCCACCACTCTCCAAAGTTTTCCTGCGTGTTCGCTGTCCTCAGCCCAAGCCCTGCCAAATCCTGTGAAATTTTTTGCCAAATAAATTTAGTGAATGGGCAGTGAGCAAGAAGATGCTTGGCCGATTCCTCTGGTTGTCCACAAAGAAGGCACATCACCGAGTTGGGCCACCCCCTTGCACGGAGACGATCAGCAGTGAGTATTTTGGCCTGAACAGCAGTTCATAAGAAGAATTTACATCTAGGCTCAATTTTGGCCTTCCAAATTGCATCGGAGAATTTGTCCCGTGTAGCACCTAGGAACTGTATTTGGTATGCCGATTTTGTAGTATACTTGCCATCAGTGGTCCATCTTCAAATTAAACTATCATCCATGAAAGAGAAAGAGGTTCCATTTACTCTTTCCCACAACAATATATACTGGCAAAGCTCAGCGGATGAGCTAATGCTGTAGAGATCAGTAATCCAGAAGTTTTGATGCATAGCCTCCTTTACAGTGATCGACTTCTTTTTCGCCTTTAGAAAGCACAAGGATGCTATGTTCTATGGCGCTTGCCCATCAAGCCAACGGTCAGTCCAAAAACGAGCAGTGAGACCGTTACCAAGAAGAATTTTAGAGCTTGCAGCGAAGGCCACGATATCCACTACGTTGCATGGGATATCGAATCCAACCCATGGCTTTTGGATTGAAACCCAAGAGCGCCAGAGCCAATGCTGTCATAGAGCGGAGCCAAATAAATTTAAATCTTTTATCCCTAGCCCACCTAGCTGCTTCGGCCTGCATACGCGCCGCCAGTTAACAAGGGAGACTCCTTTACCAGCATGGCCGCTCCCCTTCCACAAGAAACTTCTACGAATTTTGTCAGTTTGTTTGATAACCCATTTGATGAGGTCAAACACCGTGAAATGGACCACTGCCAAAGAAGTTAGGACAGAGTTGATGAGAACAAGCCTGCCAGCTTTGGAGAGCAGAGGGTTCTTCCACCCAGTGAGCCGCTCTCTGATCTTTTGAAGGAGTGGCTGGTAATCTGACTTTATCAACTTTGTTAGTAGCAGAGGTAAGCCTAGGTATTTGCATGGAACAAACTTGATCCGCATAGGAAAAGGAGCAAGCATATTCTGAATATCAATGTTAGAGCACCTGATCGGATAGGCCTCGCATTTGTCAATGTTGACCCTTAGCCTAGAAGCTTTACCAAACAAGCATATGATACGACTGAGGGTGGTAATCTCTTGGATAGAAGAGTGTTTTTTGATAAGTGATGGCTAACATTGTACGAGTGCAAAAGATGTATTTACGCTTTTACAAGCATTTCCTTGCACAATCAGTTACCATTGAATGTGCATTGTAATTGTGCTGCATAGTTGTATTTTTCTTGCACAAACCCCCTTCATTCAACAACACAATCGATCTTCTACATTTGGGCTCTCTCGCAAGTAGCACCCTCTTTGGTTCACGGTTGAGTTCAGTTGGACCAAAATTTGTTATTTTTGTTAGACTATTTGGTATAACATTTTGTAATAATTTTCTATGGTTTTGTAGGATTTTACTCAAAGATCTCAAAAAAATTTCAAAACATTTTTTTTATCATTTTCATATCTCTTTTTGAAAGCTTTTAATCTTTGGATCAACCAAATCAAACCCAGACGAACCGCGAACCAAAGAGTGCTCAGCTCGTGGCTCGTGCTTCTCCTGCCTCGGCCTCAGCTTGGCTCCCCAACCCCTTGTGCTAGCTAGCCCTACTCTCATGCCTGCGCCAAGCCACCTAGTTCCCGCTCCCGCACCCACCGAGTCACACCATGGCTTGCCAAAATAAGCTTGGAAACCCGTGGTTTCCATCGGTTGTGGCATACAACCTCTATCGATCACCATTGGCCATCTTCATGAGCTCTCGTTCATCTTCAGCTCGAGGCATGGAGGAACCGATTGGGCCGAAGAGGAGCTAGATAGGAGAAGGAAGAACGAAGGACTACGTACTTTGCAAGGATGAAAAGTGGGTGCTTTTCACAAAAAACAACGAGAGAGGAAGCTTCTGCCTGTGCAAATCTCAAAGTACAGGGGACGGAGTGGATTGTACAATCACCTCCTCTAATTACCAGTGCAACAACTGCACTCGTTGTCATAGATGGCAGCATGCATGCATGCGTATACACAAAACGGGAGCTGAACCAGCTGGTGCATATATTGGCATTGGAGTATTGGACTGCTTCGGTCTTGGCCTCTTGGGGGTGCATTCTGTTCACTCACGAACCACATATTCACATCAGGAGGCATTCAGGAATCATGACGGCATAGGCTTCAAGCTCGATCACCTGCTGATGGAACTCACTAACGACATTCCATTAAAGACACCCAGCATCACATGAGTTGGAAACCATACCAGTGCCTCTCGTTAATTATGCGTGGACCCTGGAGCTGCACAAGATCATCAAATGGGAGATTTGCAAGGAGGGAACATGCAAGCTAGTTAGCACCATTTCAAATTGAAAAGCCAATTCTTTCTTAGAATAATTTAGGATTTACCACTAAGGACTCACAATTCAGAATTTACTATCCCACTACATGAAATAGCTGAAATTTCGACTATCAAGAACCTCTGTCGACAGCCATGAATCAACGGTTGAGGCTCCCCGGAATCTTGACGGCCATGAATCAACCGTTGTGAGAAGTCAAACTCTCTTGACGGTCAACCAATAGCTGTCGAGAGTCTTGCTGGCCCTTAACAGCGTGGCTACACCATGAGCCACTTTCACAAATTTTCCTAGCCCACATTGTTTCGGATTTTTTTTTAACAAGAAAGTGCAAGATAGGGTACGTGTCTCTCAACGGCTAGAACAATACCATCGAGAGAGCTAAAATATGAAAAGGGGGAGGCGTTGGCATCACTAGGTAAGGGCAGGGAGGCATTTTGTGTTTTGGTCTCGTGGAGGGTCTCTCTCGACGACCCTTGGGAAGTCGTTGAGAGAGATGCCGTAGCCCACCTACCTATTGAGGCTCACCCCAGCATCATCTCTCTCGATGGCATGCACTGAACCATCGAGATTAGTAATTTCTAGAGTAGTTTTCCCCTTAATTTCATGCATTACTCCAAATATGGATAACAAGCAAGCATTTCAATTGAAGCACGGGGCGATGCTTGTTTTTTCAATTGTCACAAAATATTCTTACCACTAAGCATCCATTTCGAAAACAAAAGAATGTCATGGTGGTGAAAGAGAAAAGTATGAGTGTTTGGGAATAAGGGACATAAATGCTTGGCACGATCGCTTAGAGGCTGGAGAGGGAGGTGGCTATGAGGAAGGTTATAGGACCTCGCACCATTGGACGCACAGGTGCAGTTTGTATTTCCGTTCTTACGCAAATGACTTGTTGCAGCCCCACAACATCGATATGATGCACCAAGAGAAGAATGTTGCAGAGGCTATAATGGGCATGAATTGTGATATAGCCGATAAAAGTAAAGACAATATCAAAGCACATCTGGATTGTCACCCAATATGCAATAGACCATCCATGAATATGATATATGGCAGGAGCAAGAAACCCAACGCACCATACTATCTGACTGTAGCATAGAGAAATGACATATTACAATGGTTCCAAGACAAGCTCAATTTTTCGTATAGTTATGTTGCCAACCTCAATCGTGGCATCAATGTAGATCAAGAAAAGATACATGGCATAAAAAACCACGACTATCATATTTTGATGTGCAATCTTGTCCATGTCGTGTTTCACGGATACATGGTCAATGAAGTCAGAAGAACGCTTTTCAATCCAATGCAACGTCAAGAGAAATTCTCTCTCTCAACCTGACTACCTCGATGGCTGGCTGTGGAGAGTAGCCTGTCTCACGTTTTGAACTTTCTCACGACGGTTCAATCTGTCAAGAAATCTAACGTTACATGTAATGGTCCTAGTAGTGGTAATAACGGTTGTATCCATATGATTCAAAACCATGCAAATTATCATATATTTAATTCAAAAAACTCATTGTCATTATACCTTTTTTCATGTGGTTCCGGTCTTCCGGACGCTGTTGTATACTCGTTTGATTAATTGATGTCGTTATTTATTTATATATGAAATATCCAACTTTTCCCATGGCGGCCTTTGACCATTCCTGAACAATGGACTCATGATGAGACCCTGGCCGGGGGGCTCTGGCCGTGGCATCATGTCGCCGATGAACACGACCGGCCGCTCGACCGTACCCCCATCGATCCCACAGCCAACGAACGTGCCTTCGCATGTCCGTCCAGCCACGTATATAAAACCTGGGATTCTTGATGCTGGAGAGGTTGCCAATGGCGACACACCGTGTGGACTCCGACTGCAAGATCAACCCTTGAGCCCTTGAGCTCTTGGTTAGCTCAGAGATGGAGAAGAGGAGCAGCTCATCCACCATGTCTTGGGACGTGCTGCTGCTGCTGCTTCTGATGACGATGATGATGAGTGTTCTAGCTATGCTTTTCTTGGCGGCCACCAACACCGGCCGCGGCGGCGCGGCGGCAGCGGTGCTGCTGCCACGGCAGGACAGCCGAGGGACGCGGTGCCTGTGCGACGGCAGGGGCGGAGGAAGAAGCATCCCTCCTTGGCGCAGCCGAGCTGCCGGTAGCGGCGGCGGCGGCGGCGGGCGGCCGACGCGACGCTCGGTTTAGCGGCGTGAAGCACGTCGTTCCGAGCGGGCCGAACCCTCTCCACAATTGAGCTTGGCTGGATTCTTGCGGATATTGGTGGTTCATCTGTGACTGTTTCATCATTCATGCTTATCTGTAACTGCTCGTCTTCAGTCTCCTTGTTCTTGGTGTCCAGTCTGTGTATGCACGTATGCATAAATAAAATAAAAATAAATGAAGTATATTTTAGATCTAAGCATCTGTTTAAAGTGCGTCACTCACAAGAATATAGGATTAATCCATACATAGATACGTACAGATAGTACGTATCAATGGTATAAACAAACCAAAATTAATATATGCCAATAGATTAAGAGAAATGGACGTGTTGTATTGCACGTAAAATGTTTAAAAGGAACACCTTACGTAATACATGATGGATTTGGTAATTCAACCATTAACGAGAGCCAAGTGGCATTTGAGAGCGGCTGCCGGGTTTGGTAGTCTTTCGGGAGGTGGTTTGTGGTTGCTTTTTTGCCACTCTCAACATTGGCCCTTACCATTTTGCCACTCTGACCCACTGTCATACACACAGATGGACCCATATGTAATACACACGGAGTGGCAAAATAGTAAGAGCATCCCCAGGAGACTCCTCAAATGAGCCCCTACTCCAAATTTTTTTGAATTGACTAAACCGGGAAGAAGCAGGCTAGAGAATGGCATGTGCACTGGGCGGGAAAATTCGGGTTACTGTAGCGATTGGGGGTGTTGATTGGGGGTCTCCTGGGGATGCTCTAAGAGGTCATCTTGGAGAGTGGCAAAAAAGCAATTATTTCGGCAGACGATGGCTATAGTTTTCACGCTGCTGCTCCATAGCGCCCTACCGCGCTGTGTTGGGGCGAGGGGGTGTCGGGCGAAAGCTCTATCCAGCTTGGGCTAATGGTGGCAAAGCCTACCTCCATCATTTCTCTCTCTGGTGGCGTTGTCGTAACTGTTCCCTCATCTTCAGATGAAAGCCTAGTCGTGGGCGGGCGGCAATGACGACCTCATCATTGTTATCCTTGTTGAAAGCACGTGACCCTCCTGCGTTGAAGGTGCTTTCTAAAGTTGCTCTTTCTTGATAGCCGAGTAAAATCGCTGGAGATGCGAAGTCGGTTTGTCGTTTCGTTCATTCATCGACGTTGAGTTGGCCGATGTTGGCAGGTTGTAGGTGTTTTCCCCATCTAGTGTTTTTGGTTTCGGTCAAAGTTGGCTGCATGTGCATTGTGCGTTGCGGTGGTGTTCAGGTGTTCTTGGTACCATGTGTTGGTCCTGGTGTGGTCGACTTTAGACTAAGTTGGCAGCGGTGAGCTGCAATGTAGTTCGGTGCCGTGACGATATGCGAGGTGGTAGCATGGCGCTACACTGGGCTTTGGTGCTTCGCACCAATCTATTGTTTTTTCCTATATTTTACACCTCATATGAATGAAGAGAAAATTGCATCGTAGCCTTCTAAACTTGCCCCGTTTCGCACTTAACCTCCAAACTTGTGTTTTACTTCCGTGCCCCCCAAAACTTATCGTCATTTGCATGATAGATCCAAAACCGTTAGTACAATCCTTTAGTGCTGAGGTGACAATTCATATAACCATTAAATGCCTATGTGGCATGCAGCCCATACGGCCGCTAAATGATATCTTCCGGATATCTCGGATATGCGCGTATGAATTTGGTACGGATCGGATATTAATCTATCCATATGGTAACCCATATATATTTTCTGATAGACAAATTCGAATCCGGATTCAAATTCGAATATAACCTGATATCATTTTTCAGATTTGAATCGGGTTTTAAATGAATCTACACTCGGATCGAACGAGAAGGGATTCACTTGAAGTTCTGATCTGTCTAGTGCGTGCCGACGTCGATAAATGACTTTTTCTTTGACAAATTTAAGATTGTATTGTAAATTTATTGGCTGGTAAGATGGATTAACGGCCACATCAAACACAATCTAAACTCTTCCAGCATACATCTGGCATACCGGCCCGCACCCAACCTGCGGTTTAGAAAATCGATAAACTGGCTCTCGCGTTGCCCCATGAACATGTACTGCCGATGCCAAGGCGTATGTTACCACCTCGACCACAACTGTTTCGCCGCCTTGATCGTGGACCTTGACCACAACCAGTACCATACTCACTTCATTTTCAAAATATAAGATATCTATATATTCAGAAAAGTCAACGTTTATAACTTTTGACTAATAATTAAACTACAACATATATGTTTAATGTTATGCATATGATACGGTTATATCACTACAGGAAACGATCACAGTGTGGTCGACTGGTCGGCCAAAATATTAATGTCGTCAGTGCAAAACCCGACAACAACTTTAGTCGAGGGTACAAACAAAACCCGCTGAACAAAATATTATCAGGCAACTTCTGATAACCCAATATAGTATATTTCGGTGACCAAACCAAAACCACCGACACATACATGGTTGACGTTTTGGAGCGGCCGGAAATTTAAATTTCGTAGGCCGCAAAACTTATCTATATCGTCGGGTACCTCTTAGCCGACGACATAGATTGTCCCCATGACGGCGTCTTGACAGCACAAACGGAAGGAGACTAATCCGGCCCCGCATGACAGAGCTGTTACTCTTTGACATGTGGGAATAACCATCTATGTCCTTGCAATGTGTCCTAGTCCACTGTATCGACAACCAATATGTGGCCGCCGACACAGGTAGAACTTTATCCGCTGTTTTGCTTATACCGTCGATACAGGTACAAAAAAACAGGCGGCGCCCGCAGGACTTGAACCCACGACCTGGCGGGTGAGCCCGCGCAGCGCCGCACGCTGCTAGCTAAGTGGGAGGAATAGTTTTTAGTCAAATTATCCTCCCACACAATTATTTTATATATTGGCCTCAATCTGTGTTGTCGGTAGGGCTGGCACTTTAGCTCGAAGCTCGGGTTCGGCTCGGTAAAAGCTCGGCTCATGCTCGGCTCGATTGTAAATGAGCACGAGCCAAGCCTCATTTCCAGCTCATGGCCATTAGCGAGCCGAGCCGAGTCGAGCCAGAGGCTAGCTCGCTCGGGCTCGGCTCATTTTGGCTCGTTTGCATGCTAATGCTATTTATTCCATCTTTTAACCATTAGAAAATGACATATTCTATTGCTAAAAGGGGCCATAAAATAGCCCAAAACCCACATATGCATGCACAAACCATTTTGATACTCATATGTACAATGCTAACTTATATTTTGCAATGGTTAATGCCTTATGAAGTTGGGTGACCAATGTTTTCCCTGGTTCGCGAGCGCTCGTGAGCAGCTCGCAAGCCACTAACGAGCCGAGCCGACCCTGCTTTTCAGCTCGGACACCTTGCTCAGCTCGGCTCGGGCTCGGCTCGGTAACGAGCGAGCCGAGCCGAGCCGGAGGCTGGCTAGCTCAGGCTCGGCTTGTTTCCACCCCTAGTTGTCGGCACTGCTAATCCCACTGACTGGTCATAATAAGTGTCGGCAGCCTTGTTGCGAACCACCAACACAGACTGAGCAGTGTTGGCGGTCAGAGAAAAACCGTCCACACAATTGCATCTCCCCTCCGATAGCGGCCCTTTCCGAGGCTCCACCTCTACGCTCCCGTCATTTTCTACGGTGAATATAAGGGTTAACGGCATGCAAAACATATTATAGGTCATTCCTCGCTTTTTGATTGCTAGGAGTTGCCTCGACGGCACAAGTTGCATCGAAACGTGATGTGTTAGCTTAGAAGTTCCTCCGCACATCGCTAATACACTGTGGGCATTTGTAATGAATTGGCGTCGACGATGGAACTCCGACCAATTAAAGACCGAGTTATGACCTATACGATGCTGAGGATGGCCCAGAACCATACATGGACCATACCAATTAAGCGAACGATCTGTCTTCGCGCCGTGAAAGGGCCGGGACACTGACAACACATGCTGGCGCTTCCACCCAGTTCGTGTTGCCAGCCACGTTCCCCATTTTCCAGTTTGGCCCTCTACCAGAAGCTTCACCAGGGGTAAGGCATTTTTCCCAGTTAGCACAGCATATTCATACAAGTATAAAAATGCACAAACATGTTGAAAATTTTGTCTTCCTCTAATCTTGCAGGTTTTGGGTTCAGTTGCGCCTGCGAATGCGATGAATGCTTCGCAGGGAGGTGACGCTAGTGTCACAAGATCAGCCGCGGAGGAATTCGTTGACAATATCTTTGTCATCCTGCCTTAGATAGGTCGCAGAACAATTAGCTAGCTAGTTTATATTCAGTTCTCTCTTGTAGTTTCCATCGGACCTTAATGGAATATTTTACGCTCTATATCCGTGTTATAAACTTTTGGACTTCTATTCTTTACCATTGTGGCAATATTTGGATTGTTGACATATTTGGATGTATATGTGCTTCAAAATGTGGTAGCGAGCACTTGTGAATGTGGAATTATGTATTGATATGGTTGGGAAGATTGGGGAATATATATCTATGGGGAATGGGGTTTTTTCAGGTACAAATTGGGTTTTCTAAAAAAATTATGATTTTTTTGCTGGTACAATATCTGTGTCGGCGGCCAACCTCACAGCCGACTACAAATATTAAACCCCGCGGCGGGCAGAAGACCACGTAAAAGGACCTATGTTGGCAGCGTATGCACTCGCCGCCGAGTTATATCAGGATAGGCAGACTGTGTCCAGGTGAGCCAGAACGGCCACCTGACAGTGTCTTTGTCGGCGGTTCTATTACGGTCGCCGACAAAAGGATGCCACGTGGCACCTAACGGTCTCACTGCGAGACCCACATGGTAGAGCACCGTCCATAAAAACGTGTCGTCAGGTTGTCTTACTGTCGGAGGCTAATATTGCCCGCCGACACCGTTGGGCCGCAGGTGGCCGGCCCTGAACTGCTCAAATGTCGTCGGGTTTGTTTATAGCCGATAACAGAGAACGTCTGTGTCATCGACGTTGTGTCGATGGACTTTGTCGGCGGCTGGCCGACAACACCACGCTTTGTCGGCGGTTTTAGTGGCTGTGTCAACGGCCTCAGCCGCCGACACATAATGCGATTCCTATAGTGTATTCATACTTTCATATAATGTTAATTTTATAGTTATAGATAGTATATTGTGAGAGCAAATAAAGGTCAAAGTTCTACGTTTAAAACCGTATCGATAACTAATATGATTTATATTTTAAAACAAAGGGAGTATATTTTAGTAATTTAATTATTTTTAAAATTAACTTTGTGTTGCTAGAGTGACAAATGGCAAAAAACACTAATTTACTGCATTATTTGCTCTAGCACAATCGTGATAACATATTTTCCACACCCACCTGCACGTGTTCAAATATTTTCCGGTATTTTCGTATGTCATTACAACATTTTTACTCTAAAATAATTTATACGCTACTATATAATGTATAAACTATAAATTTTTCATACTAATATATCCAGAAATGATTTTTTCTACGTAGTTTTCAAAATCCATGGTAACTCTTGCGCTATATGTTATTTATAATTATAACATCATTTTTTATACATTTCATTCTAAGAAAATGGGTCACTTATAATTTTTCTGCAAATCTATCTCGATAATTATGCTAGGGGCCGTCGAGATTGGAAAAATATTTTTTTATGTATTTTTTTATTCTGTTATTCAAAATTATATGGCGATTTCAAATTTAGACAAAACTAGGCACCGGTCGCTCATTGAAACGTCGAAAAGCTACCAGTCGCATTTTGAATCCACGACTGACCGGTGGATCCCGATCGCGGAGCACGCAGCTGACGGTGGCTTCCTGTCGCGCTTTCAAAGCGCGATCGGAGCCTGTCGCGCTTCCAAAGATCGATAGAAACCTGTCGCTTGTTCAAAGAGCGACAGCATCTTATCGTTCGTTCAAAGCACGACCAAATGGATTTTTGCATATTTGTATATATGGGGTGGTATATAGATATAAGATAATGTAAGAAATATTATTACCTAATATAAATATAAGGTATTGTAAATAAGATATCGTAATAACTTCGTATAGCATACATTATACGAAGTTATACGAATCTCGATAATTATGATAGGTGCCGTCGAGATTGGTGCTCTATGGGCTGTGCGCTCGGCCCAGTCCAAATGCACGTGGACTTGGCACGTGTAGCTCGACCCTATTAATTAGCGTGCCCTCTGTGGCTTTCTAGCTCGAAGGAGATGCCGTGTGCCCGTGTGCTTTTTTTTTAGCAAAGGACAAGAGAACTGACATCTATTGATCAAAAGAAGAAGAATTACAAATAAATGGTGGGGGGATTAGTCCCTCCCCCCACTGGAACAAGAAGCAAGTGAGCTAGATTACTCCAAAACTAGACTGGCTCCTACCGCTTCCCAGAGATGCAGCGTGTCAGAAAGGTGTTGTAGGAAGGACAAGCGGTTTTTCTTTTTTGAGTGGAAGATGTGGTTTTACGCTCGATCCAGAGGTGCCAGATGGTCCTCGAAATGATCGAGAGAACACCCTTGTGGGACCCGAATTGGAGAATGTCCTCCCACCAAGTGATGAGGCAGCCTCCCTTCCAGCGAGCCGGATCTAGGGTGGGTGCCTTGAACAGGGCAACCAAACGCCTCCAGATGAACGTGGCGAAGTCACATTCCAGGAACAGATGTTCCGGCGTCTCCAAGTTCTTTTGGCAGAGGGCGCAGAAGTAGCAGTTAGGAAGGTGACGACATTGTAGGGCGTCCGCAGTGAGGATGCGCTTCTGCAGAAGAAGCCAGAGGAAGAACTTGCATTTGGAGGGGGCCCAGAGCTTCCAAACTTTAAGAAGCGAGGGGGCTGGACAGCGGCCAGTGAACTGCAGGCGGTAGGCCGAACGAACCGAGAAGGAACCATTCGGCGCGAAACTCCAGGATCGCAGGTCCGGCTCATCTTCGGAGAGAGCGATGAGAGAAACCTTGGAGAGCCGCATAATGAGCTAAGGGATCATTTCCGGCAGCACACCCCCTCTGAGGTCATTTAGCCAGTTGTTGTTGGAGAGAGCGTTTTTGACTGACCTGTTCCGTCTTGTTGAGGCTACAAAAAGCTGAGGGGCTAGGTCCTTTGGGGCGTAGCCAGGGAGCCAGATGTCCTCCCAGAAGGACGTGGAGGAACTGTTTTTTATAGTCACCGCGGAGCCCAAGATCAGAGTCTGACTTTGGAGGGATGTCTAGTAGGCCGGCCCAAGGGGCAGGGTTGGGGGTTTTGCTTAGCCAGAGCCAGCGGGTTCGAAGGGCCCTGGAGAAGAAATTGAGGTCGGGTACCCCGAGGCCCCCGATGGAGATAGGTGAGCAGACAATGCGCCAGCTTACCTTACATTGACCACCTAAAATGGAGTATGATCCCTTCCAGAGCCAGGCTCTTCTGATCTGGTCAATCTTCTGCAAGACGGCCTTGGGCGGTTGTATGACGAAGAGAATGTAAGAAGGTAGTGCCGAAGGACTGCCTTGAGTAAGGTCAATCGACCACGTTTTGACATAAGTGGCCCACGCCAACCGGCAAGGCGATTGTGAATTTTGTCCACTAGCGGTTGGAAGTGGACACGGCGAAGTCGTTTGGTGGACAGGGGAAACCCAAGATATTTGATGGGGAAGGAAGTCCTTTCTGCCGGGAAGTCCTGAAGAATGTCATCCAGGTCGATATTTTCGCATCGAATTGGGGCGACTTGGCTTTTCAAAAAGTTGGTGTTCAACCCGGTGATTCCGCCAAATTCTTGCAGGGACGAAAGGGCAGACACATCCTCCTTGAGTGGATTGAGGAAAATTGCCGCGTCAACAGCGAAGAGGGACACACGAAGGTTGGCAGGAGAACATCGAACGTCCCTAATTCCGTGGCCCTCTAGAGTAGGATGTGGAGGGGCTCGATGGCTAGGTTGAGGAGCATTGGAGATAGAGAGAGAGTCTCCTTGGTGAAGGCCTCTGGCATGTCGAATGATATCTGAAGGGTGGCCATTTAGCAGGACACGAGAAGAGGAGGAGGCAAGCAACAAGGAGATCCAGTTCCGCCAGCGTGTTCCAAAGCCTCGGGCTCGGAGGTTGTCAAGCAGGTATGGCCAAGCAATAGAGTCGAAGGCCTTCTTTTTTTTTTTTTTTGCAAAAGGGGACTCACCCCCAATTCCATTCCATAAGAACAGAATTACAAAGTTCAACCAAACTGGATACCACCTTCAGACAAACAAGTAAAAAAGACAACCCACCAGAAGACTTTTAAACCCTCTCTATTACAGACCAAAATAGCAAGTCTGAGGTTTCACACGGTAAGAGCACCATTCCATCCAGCAATCAGAAATCTATCAACACTAAGATCTAAACTCCATCTGACGCCTTTCAAGATCCAAGTCAACGCTGCAATTCTCCCTTTTCTTGATCCTCAGCAATCTTCTGAAGCACCTTTTTAAGATGATCCACCCCAATACGAAGAGTCTCTTTTTCCTCTTCCTTGTATAGTCCTGCCCAATATATAACGAGCGCACAGGCTGAATGAATAATTGAAAAAGGCGAGTATACCGCAACCCCCTGAAAACACCAGTTATTTCTAGCCAACCAAATAGACCAAAGAATAGAGAAAATGCACACCCCAGAAAATCGTTGTCCATTTGCCCAAACTTTAGAAATCCAATTAAAAGCCCCACCAACACTATTAGGACGATTAATAGAACCGAAACACAAGGCTATCACATCCCAAATAACCCGGGCTATAGAACAGCGAAAGAACAAATGATTCATATCTTCTAGTTCAGAACAGAAAATGCAGAAAGGGTTTCCACTCCATCCTTTACGCAACAACTGATCCTTGGTCAAAATAGCTTTATGAAACACCAACCAACCAAAAACCTTAATTTTCAAAGGAATATTGGCTTCCCAAACCCACTTAGTCCACCTAGAATAAGTTCCATCAGAATCACAAATGAAATTATACATTCTTTTAACTGAAAATCCTTTCTTTGACACGCCCAGACTCCAAGAAAAAACATCTTTATCAGCAGAGAAATTGAACTGCTCACAATCATGAATCACTCCTCCCCAATCAGCCAACATTCCTTGATCAAGCCACCGTCTAAAAGGAAGCAACCACTTTTTTTGTCTTGCTTCAAAAACAGAGATACTCTTGCTCTCACTGATCTCAAACAAAACAGGGAATTTTGATTTCAGATTATACGGTCCGAGCCACTTATCATTCCAAAAATCCACTAACCTACCATCACCCACCATCACCTCCCTACCGGCGGCGTCTAGTTGGGTAGACGAAAAGAGGGATTGAAGCTGAGTGGCAAGGTCGTCAACCGTGGTAGGGGGAGGAAGGCCTAGCTTGCGAGCTACGAGTCCCTATGCCTTACAGGTGGCGGGACTGAGGAGGAGCCAGCCGAGGCGAAGGATGGCCTTGCTGAGGCAATCTTGGGGCTGCAGCGAACAGAAGCTGATGGCTTGGCCCGAGGACGAGAGTGCGTAGTCGGCAGGGAGGGGATCAAGGGCGCCAGGGACAACAGGGTGGCCTTGGCAAGGAGGGCCTTCGCCGAGGAAGGAGGAATAGGGGAAAGCAACCTGGCCTCAAAGGGCATCGGATCTACAACGGGGCGGGTTGGAGAAGTAGGCGGGAAGACGGGAGCGGAGGGTGGAAAAAGCAGGTCTTCGGATAGGTCAACCAAGGGAGTAGCACCTAGGGGGGATGGGCCCGACAGGGCAGGCTAGGCCGAATCGGCTGGGAGTGTGGAGGTAGCTGAGGCCTAGAGCGTGGGAGGGGGAGGCCCAGAGGGAATCAAACATGAGCTAGATACCACGGGAGGGAAACCCACCCCGAGCAGCGCGTGCTGGGGGGAGGAAATTGAATCCCCCTTCCCTGAGGCTGACAGCGCGGGTAGGACTAGTGGGCCCGCTATTGACTGGCCAGCATCCACCGATGGCTGGTAACATAGACACGTGCCTCGGAGGAGGCTGAGGCTATGACAGAGGAGTGCGCCGCCGGCTTGACGGCGTACTCCCGGCGGCGCGACGGGGAGCGACTGCAGAGGCGCGAGATAGTTGGAGAGGAGCCCCTAACATGGCGCTGCAGCGGAGACTTGCCGGGGCGGTGGCGAGAGGAGTCGTCGTGGCGGGGTCGCGGGTCCATATCCAAGCGTGGAACGAGGAGGTATCCAGGCGCAGTCTAATGGCATCCTTGACGATGTCAAGACGGCCGGGGCCGGCGAAAATGAATTCAGCTACCGCGGCGGACCATGCATGCAATGGAAGCCCCTCCATGAAGACTCGGATGTGAAACGCACGGCTCCGGCGTCGCCGTCGGCGTGCGGGTTGAGGGGGATGGCGGAGAGGCCGAAAAGGCGGCAGTTGACTCGAAAGGAGTGGCGGGCGAAGAGCCTTGCCTGTTCGGCAAGGGTGAAGCGGGTGAGGAAAACGTAGGTGGGAGAGATGGGAGATGCGGATGTCATGAAGGGGAATGTCGGTGAAGTGGCTAATGGAGCGGGTGACCAAATCGGAGTCGGGGTGAGGTCCGCTGGAGAGAGTGACGACGACGCCATGGTGGTGGAGTTCAGACACGCCAGAGCCCGTGTGCTTTTATGTATCCAAGGATCTCTCAACGATGTTAATAAGTTATGTAGTGGTCGTTGCATGAGGTGGCCAAGGGCAAGGGGTTGCGCGTGTTCAACCCAGCCCAAGCACAAGATGCCGGAATTGCGAGATCACTCAACGACCTCTACTACATAGTCGTGAAGAATATCTCGTGCCATCCTCACTCTCTTCGCTGCGGGGCTCATGTCGTGTCACCGATTTTGTCAATAGCTGTGTGCATGGTCGAGATGGTCGACGGTCAGTCCATGGTCGTCAAGGGAGACCTCTCCAAATGACTGTTTGCTAGCCACGTAGATCATTCCTGGCTATCAAAACTTTGATCATTTTCTCGCTATTAGAGAAATGGCCTAATTTACTGGCACATCAGTACCGGTTGGATTGAAACCGGTACTGATAGTACACCAGTACCGGTTCGGAGCAACAGTAGCGATTCTAGACTTTTAGTACCGGTTGGAAGCAACAGTTGTAACATCCCAAATTTTTAAAATCAATTTGGCACGTTAATAATTTTCTAAACTGCATAATTTTAAAATCACAAAATATTTATCATATGTTGCATCATGACATCATCATTGCATGCATTGTATTTAAATTAGAAAAATGATTTAAACTTTCCAAGCTTGCACCCTTTGGTGGAAAAACATGGTATTTTGTTTAATTTATAATATTTTCTTAAAGACAATCCTAAGGGGAATTATTTGGAGTGTTAATAAATTTTGGAAAAAGGCAAAATTATATTTCCTAAGTAATGTGATGTTTAAAAAAGAATATTTGAAAATGAAATTCCCTTGGAAACCAGAGAAAAATGCAAAGAGTTTTATTCCTCCCTCGGCCCAAGTCCCGGCCCACTTATTCCTTCACTTTTCTTTTCCCCGCCTCTCCTCCTTTCCTCTGTTAGGCCGCGAGTGCCGCGCCGGCCCAGTCCGCGGCAGCCATCTTCCCCACGCTGCGCAGCGTGGTTCCGCCGACAGGTGGGCCCGCCTCGTCAGCCCCTTCTTCCTCCTTCTTCTCCCCTGCATCGCCCTCTCTGTTCGCTAGTCGCTGCCGCTGTTTCTCCTCTCTCCCGAGAGTTCGTGGACTCTTCCCCCACGCAATTGTCGTCTCCATCGTCGCCTCCGTACCCTCTACTCTCTCTCTGTCTCTTTGGTCTTGTCGCCGGCCAACCCGCCTCGGGACCGTTGCGTCCAAGCGCTCCCCTTCACGTCACCGGCCGGAGATTGCGCCGGCGTCGCCAACCCTCGCGCGTCGCGTAAAAAATCCTCCCGGGCGAAGCATGTTTATAAAAGGAGGGACTGCTCCTCTGTTCTCCCCGTTTCGCGCCACCGCATTGTCATTCGCCCAAGCCGGGCACTGTCCTCCCCGCTCCGCCGCTGTTCCATTCCTCCTTTTCCACCTCGTCTCCTTTCCTCTGATCCGTGCTCTCCTTGGTGTGGTCCGCAGGTCGTCGCAGAGGAGCTCCCGCCCAGGGGATTGGAGCCGTGTGGTCCGCGCGTCCCCGGAGCCCACACCGTCGTCGCCGCAGAGGTTCCGCCACCTCGCTGTCCCCTTCGGCCCTGCGAACTTAGAGGTAGCTCCATCCCCCTATTCTTATACTCTCGGCCGACGGAATTGATCTCCGGTCGTGCGCCTCGCCGCCGCCGCGGTACCTGCAAGTCGCCGCCGCCGCGAGCCGCCGTGCCGTTTTCCTTGTCCTCCTCTTGGGACGTCAAGTCACCGTTGTGTTCGCCTCCTTCAACTCTCGCTCCCCGTAAGCCCGATTGGTCCCCGGTGGCCGGAGTCGCCGCCGCCGTGTGCGTCGTCGCTGCCGTCGGGTGCTCCTGTGTTTTTTCCCCTGCGTTTGGTGCTGGGGTCGTTGACAGGTGGGCCCCGCGGGCTCCACCGGCCAGTGGGCGCCGCCCGTCCCTCTGCGCGCACCCGTTTGCTCTCGTGCAAGGCCTTGCCTTGACGTGGGCCGTTCGGCCAGGTCGGCCCATTGGTCGGGAGTGCAACCCTAGTCTTTGTTTTAAATCCTATGCTGGAAAGTAAATGCATTTGATAAAAATATCAAATGTGTTGTAAAAATTCTGGAAAAATTTGTGCAGATACTTTAAACGTTTCTGGTCCTTAGCAAATGTAAAATAGCATGTTATGCTTGTAGCATTCAGTTTTGGTAAAATAAATAGCTTTAGGTGCATCATTTCATGCGAGCATTTTTGGCTTTACTGCATTTTTCAGAAATAAAAGTGCATCAAAATGCTTGCTGATGGATGGTGTGTACTGTCTTGATTGTATGTGTGCGCGATTAGGAGGTCAAGGCCCCGAAGACCCGATCGACGACGTCCTCTTCGTTTTCCCTGGAACCGATCAAGGCAAGTCCCCCTTCGATCATATCATGGAGCCATTTTCGTTATTTAGAAAATATTTGCTAGACTTGAAAATGTGCATGCTAGTTTAAAATGATAATCGCCGTTTTTACTAGACTTAGATATCGTGCCGAATAGAAAAGGTAAGAGGTATGGTAGGACCAAACCTAAGGCTAAAATATAAATTGCTCATATTTAGATACTCCGTTGTGGTAGGATAAATGCTTAAAATCTTTATACGATGTGATATAATCTTCTGTGTGAAATGAGAATATGGTTGAGAAATGTTTGGGAAAAATGTGTTTTAAGGATAGAGCATCAAGGGTGATGCTTAGTAGGAAAATGTTTTCCTTCTTTCCCCAAAAACCTTTCGATTAGGGAGAGATATTTTTGTCGGTTGGTGCAGTGCGGCACCGTTTTGAAAACTGGGCTAAATTATCGACTCTCCCCTAGTCTAAGGACTGTTCGTCCTATGATCCTACGAACTAAACCATAACAGTACGACCTCGAGCCCCGGTATGGGACAGGCCCGGTCGCTAGCCCTCGTGGTTAGCGGTCTTGTGGCGAAACACTCTGGTGCGTAGCCTCTCGAGGGTAAAGTGTACCCACTCTGCAGAGTTAAAGCTATCATGATAGCCGTGCTCGCGGTTATGAGCGTGCGAAGGGACTGTTCATATGGTAGTTCTTTATTTTTAAAACCAATTCTAGAAAAGGGTTTTAAACGAAGGATTTGAGATGAGTAAAGAACTTGAGAAAGTTTTCGTTTGAGTTAGGTGCCACCGGCTACATTCCGGATTGGGGGTCGGCCTACCGGAAATTGTCGCGCGGAATGGACCTAGCCGTTTTGAGAAAAGAAATGAGAAAGGATTTTGTTCTCGCTATGGCACTGAGGTCAAGTGGCGAGAACCGTTTGAGAAGCGTCCAAAGAAAATGTTAAAATTTAATGTTTGCAAAATGTTTGGCCAAAACTAGGCCAATAAATGCTTTTCTACAAAATATCCCAAACTCTCCTTGTACTTAACCACATTTGCATAATTCCCGACTTGCGAGTACAATTTATACTCGCCCTCGTTTTTCTTCTCTCCCTTTTCAAAGTTTCAACAGCGGGTCCGTCCGACTATGGCCCGTCATCCGAGGAGGAGGACCCTGATTTCGACGAGGAGGCGTTCTCCGAGGAAGATTATGAAGAGTATGGTTGCGTGTTCCTACAGCCCTCGTGCCTGTGGAATAAATAAATTTCTAGATATTGTAATAGGCCTGTATCGTTGTGTACTCTGTATTGCGGTCTACGAGCCGTTTCTTGTGTTTGTATTGGACTAAGTTCCCTCTTTGTAATATTCAGAACGTTGGCAATGTACCGTTTCTATATAACTGTGTGTACTAGCCATGATCCTTGGGACTAGTACGTGTTTACGCAGGTGGAATCCGATCTTGTAAATCGGGTGCCGACAACAGTAAAGATACCTTTTGCAGGCGGGTACAGGCCAGCTGGCGCATGGACTCATTAGTATCGGTTCATAATATGAACCCGTACTAATAGATGGTCATTCCAAGGGATGGCAAAAATACCCATGGGTCCGGGTCCCATCTGGGACCCATGGGTATTAGATTTCTGGTCCGGGTCCGGGTCTCAAATTGGACCGATGGGTACCCAGACCCGGACCCGAAAGGATAGACTGACATGTGGTCCCATGTTGTCATTGCCTCCCATCTCCCCCTCATCTAACCCCAAGTCCCTAAATCCTCTCCCATCTAGTGACCCAGGCACCCACAAGCACCTCCTCTTTGGCTCTCTCCCTCGCTCCTGCTCTCTTAGGTTGGACCCGACGGGTACCCGTTCGGGTCTGGGTACCCGCCGGGTCCGGGTCTGGGTAGAGGTTTAGACCCGAGAGTGACTTCGGGTCCGGGTCCACTGTTCAGATCTCGGGTCCGAGTCCACGACGGCCGGACCTGGAGGGACTCGACCCGATTGCCATCCCTAGTCGTTCCAGCAAACTTCAAAAGGAATGCATATCCTACTCTAATCAATATTCGTCGGTGGGTGGGTTGGTTAGAAGGGTGGGTGGAGAGTCATGTAGTGGCATGAGATCTCAGGTTCGAGTCTTTAGTTCATCATATTTTTTAGATATTTTAGTGGCTATAGTCCCGGTTGGGGGAAACAGAACTAAAAACCACATGCCTTTAGTTCCGAATTTAATGTCCCGGTTGGAAAAACCGGGACTAAAGCCTGTTCCCAACCGGAACTAAAGACCATTTGCGTAGTAGTGTCTGCAGTGTTTGGCCATGATGGATGATAAGGACCATATTGTACTAGCTAATTTTTAGTTTTCTGGGTGCTAGCATTTTGCAGTAGACTTGTATATAACCCTAGCTATTCATAGACTCGTGGGTGAATGTATATAACCCTAGCTATTCATAGACTCGTGGGTGAATTGCTTAACTAAAAGAACCTACTAACTAAAGGGTGCTATTAACTTTAATTGAGTACGTACAAATTTGCTGATCGAGGTGGTTGGTAGTTGTAACTAACCAGAAAAACGACCGCAAATTTGTTGTTAAATTGTTACCATAGCAGTTCTGGGCCTAAACTGGAGTATAAACGAGCACCGATTCTTTTACTGTCATGATTCCTATGGAACTCCTTTGTCAGGGTGAAAGGGTGATTGGACCGAGCACAATTTTAAAAAGAAAAAAGTCTATATTACAACCTGAACATGACCCTTTATCTATATAACCCCCTGAACTATGAAACCATGTATCCTACCCCGCAAAACTGTGAAAAAGGTACAGATAACCCCGTTGTGGTTTTTTGAACGGTTTTGCACATATGCCAGGTGAGGTGGCATTTCAGTTTAAAAAATAATAAAACTAAATAGATAAACCTCTCCTCTCTCTCCTCCATCTCATTCTATCTCCTCTCCACACTTCGGTTCCCCCTCCGCCTCCTCCCCGTGCCGCCCTGTCGGCCTCCCCGCCACCTCCAGGTGCCGCATGCGCCGCCGTTGGCATCCCCTGCTGCCGTCGGCCTCCCTGCCAACTACCCACGCCACGCCGCCTTCTCCCAGCGCCTCCCCTGCCGCCGTCCCCAATTCCACGCCGCTCTCGGCCTCCCAGAGCCTCCCCGCGCTGTCCTCAGCCTCTCGGCGCCGCCGTTCCCCTCCCCCGCGCCACCCTCGGCCTCCCCGCCACCCCTCGGTTGCACGCGCCACCCTCGACCTCCCGAAGCCTCCCCGTGCTGCCCTCCGCCTCCCGGCGCCGCTGTCCCCATCCCCACGCCGCCCTTGAACTTCCGATGCCACCGTACCTCTCCCCCGCATCGCCCTTGGCCTCCCGGCGCCGCCCGTATCGCTCAAATCAGTTTAGTCATTCAGATCAGTTCAAAAAAAATAATCTACGAAAAAAGAGAATGATTTGGCTAAAATTTTACAAGGATTTATACTTTTTGATTTTGTAATGTGATTAGCAGGCCTGGAAAAGAGAAATGAAGTTGTGGACTAATAAGTAGTAAGGGCATGTCGAATTAGAGATGAAAATGGGTTATCCGCGAACCAACTTCCGCGAAGCAACTTACTTCATTAAGATACATTAAACAATGTGAGGTTTAGTTTATTTTAATGAAGTAAATGGACTCGCGGATACCCGCGAAGCAACCTGCTTGCATCCCTGTGTCGAATGCCATCTCTATTTTCCTCTGTCTCATCCTTATTCATTCACTTCTCTATTATTATCCTATCTCTTCCTGTATTTTTCTCTTTTATATTTTATTACCTACCTACTGCCACAGTGATTTTGGTGCAAAATGGGGTGGTTTGAAGGTAGCATCACTGCATCAGGCACGCCCTAATAAACAATAGGAGAAAGAAGGTACACTTTATTAGAATACGCTTTCATTGTAGAGATACGTAATTAGAAATGACGTTTTGAGGAGTGCGCAGTGCGTTCGCTTTCCAGTGACTGGGCATTATTCTTCGTAGGCGGCTCCCTCTCGCTCGGTTCGCACCCTCCCCTGCTCCCCCATTACTCTTCCACTCTCTCTCTCTCCTCTCTCCCCCCTCGCGGGCGTCGGCGGCGGATCGCGGGGGGCGGCGGCGGGCCGTGGACGCGGCCGTGGCTCGCTCGGAGGCGCGGCCTCGTCCCGCGGGCGAGAGGGCACCGGAAACGCCGCGGCTATCAGGTGGCGGCGGCGGCGGCGGGCCTCCTCCGGCGGCAACGACTTCTCGAGGAGGAAGGCGCTACGGCGCGGCAGCACACTCCGGCGCCGACCCACCGCGCGATGCTTTGACAGGTGACGACTGGCGAGGGCTTCCCGTGCAGCGGAAATGCAGGGATTTTTTTTCCCGTGGGTTTTAGTCTATTATTTTTGGTTCATGCGATTTGTCTCGGTTGCTGTGAGATCGGTAGGACACGGAGTGATTCACCTGGAATTTGGATCCCCTTTCCAGTGTTTCTACTACCTGCAGCTAGGAGTTTTCATTTTTTCCTTCTGTTTCCTATTCTCCCAAATCTTAATAACGGAGAGCACTCTAGCTTTTAGCATAATATGAATGAGTATCCGTAATGTACATCCATGGCTAATTGTTTGGTACATACTGATTGTGATTGGTAGTAGATGTTACTATGCCAGCGAGGAAAATAAGTTTCTTTGGAACTATATTGAAACCTCAATTTCAACGAGAAGCTTTGAAGGGATCCAGTTCTAAATCTGGTTGTATTACTCCAAATTTATTTGAGGTATTTTTATTTACTTCTTTTTATATGGAGATCATCGATGCCAAATGGCTGTATTCTTAATTTTTGTGTATTTTTTAATCTTTTATGGTGAATTTAAATGTTGGGGTTTTGGTGTGGCTTTTTGATATCAATAGTTGTTTCCCACAGGTCACTTGGCTCAATAACTATCAATTTTCTTGAAAAATCTGCTATTTTTGTAATCTCTTCTCTAGTACACTTGAACTAATTTAGCAGGAACATTTTCTTGGTAGCAGGAACGATATTGTCTATTAATGTGAAATGTTTTATCTGAAAGCGGGAATGCCCTAAGGATCCAGTGAGGATTGGTTTCTGTTCATGGAGAATGATCATGTAGATGTGGAAGATCTTGGATCAGGGTGGCTTGAAGTTAAAAAGGTAAGACTATTAATGTATATACCTGGCTCTGTTCAATTCTAATTGCATAGGATGATTGAAGTTGCATGCACTGTATCTTCCTACAATCACCATGTTGAAAACGTAATGTTAAAAGTTTTCAATGGTACAAATTCAATTTATGCAACAAGGTGGACACGACAATTGGAGGCTTTCATTGTAGAATATATTTTTAGTTTTCTACCTTGTTAGTGGGCATGACACAGAAGCTTGGTCAAGAACGACGATATTTTTTTCCTTGGTTAGCATTAAAATAATGAAGTACATCAAGATTGAATCTTAGAAGATGTTCTGGTGCAGAGCTTCAGCATTACATGCTTAGCAAAAGGTTGCATTATCCATTGACAGATTCTTCCCATATTCCATGGTGAATAGGATGGCTAGAAAGTCAATTACATTGCTTTGTATCTTTACCCACATAATTTTGTTACCTGATACCATCTTGCAAGTGCATTGTCTTATAATCAAGAAAACCCCTAAATTGTCACTCAAGATAAAACTACAGTCTAAAACTTATGCTTTCACAATTTCTTTTATCGTATGTGCAAAGTTCAATAATATTTTCATATGGTTCTGTATTATATTGGAATAACTCTTACTATCTTGGTTCTTAACATGGTATGATTCCATTTTCAGAAACATCGATCCAGCTCTAAATTCACATTGCAAAGGTCTTCAGGAAGTTCCAGCCATAAAACTCCAAACTTGTCATCATGGTCTCGGACCAACTATAGCAGTGATGGTTCAAAATGGTGTGACAGGCTGCAATGCCCATCTCAGAACACAAATGTTAATGTTAATGTTGGTGTTGATGAATCGGGTAGTAGAGAAACAGCCAAAGTTGATTGTGATGAATGTGTTGATGTAGGTGTTAGTAACCTGAATAGTGGCTTTAGTGCTTCAGCCTCCGATCATGCAGTCAATAGACCCGAAGAACTGCTGTTGGCTGAAGAAACAAATGAACCTCCCAAAACTGGTAAGCCTGACCACATAGATTCTTCAGGACCTCATGAATCCTCCAACTGTTCAAGTGGTTTTGCAAAATCTGCAGATCTTTTTGATGATGCCAAAGACCCTTCAAAGACAGAGCCAGTAGGTCTTTTGTCCAGCACATCTGTGAAGTTTGGAGATTTTGATGAAGTCCCAGGGCTAGCATTACCCTCAGACATACACAAAGATAATAGTTCTTTTAGCGAGCACACACATGACGAAAATGCAACACAATTTAAAAATGAATCAAAAGATGAAAGTAAGCTAAAAGCTGCGATGAATTCTTATAAAACAATTGATGGGACATCTATTATTATTCAAGAGGTAGAGACACCTGGTGACAATAAGAGAAAGCTATTGGATAAATGTGAGATACCAGATAGCCCTTTAAGTGGTAGTGGTTCGACTGTCTTAGCTGAATCCGTCTCCCTGTCCTGCTCAAATAATGATCTTGAAGTTCAAACTACATCTTCCTCTGTTGCTTCCACAGGAAGCCAGATGATGCTTCATGACCGTGCAGCAGCCTCTGCAGATTTTGGGGGTGAAACTGCTGAGAGCAAAGAAAGATTCAGGCAGAGACTTTGGTGTTTTCTTTTTGAAAATCTTAATAGGGCTGTAGATGAACTGTACCTGCTCTGTGAATTAGAATGTGACATGGAGCAAATTAATGAATCCATACTTGTTCTTGAAGAAGCTATATCCGATTTTCAAGAACTGAAATCCAGGGCAGAGCATTTTGATAGCACCAAAAAGTCTACTGGTATATCAAAGGAGGGGATGCCTATGGCTGTAAAAGCCGACCATCGGAGACCTCATGCCTTGTCTTGGGAGGTGTGTGTTCTGACCATCCTGTCCAGATAACTTCTCATGGTTCATTTCATGACACCTGTTAATTTGATTTGCAATTTTTCGAAATATGCTTATATGATTGCTAACTAGCACTTCTTTTCAGTTTTTTGAAGTTCTTTTGCATTGTTTTATAATGTACCAAACATCTAGTTGTGTGCATGTAGGTCTTGTACATTTCAGCTTAGCGTAGCGTAGCGTGTGTAGCAAAATTTATCTTTTTTATATAGCCTATTTGGTGTAATAATTTGTAATGATTTTTCTCGGGTTTTTAGCTGTCCTATAAAAGATCCTAAAACTATTTTTAATTATGTTTTTACAATATTTAAACCTCTCTTTAAAGATTTTCAAATTTTGTTACAGTGAAACGCTAAGCTGAAATGTACAAGGCCGTAGTATTATCCTTGTGTCAACTTGCATACGCGAATGACCTGCACTACGATGACATACCGGACTGGGAACTCTCAAGGAATGAATAGCTTCTAGCATTTTCCCCTCTTTTCTTCCTGCCGCAACACACTTTTACTGGAATAGATGTTACATACTAAAAAATTCTGTTTGGCATATAATCTGTGCAGGTCAGACGGATGACAAGTTCACCACACAGACAAGAGATATTATCATCATCTCTAGAGGCCTTCCAGAGAATTCAATTGGAACTGGCACGCAAGCAGGCTGGTATAGCAACAGAGAGCTTTGCATCAGGTTCTTCTGGAGAAGTTTCAGGTGGCTCATCAAAGTTGACAACAGCATCAGCAACTGTTGGGAATATCAGTTTGAAAGTGGAGAGTCAAATGAAACTTTCTGATGGTAACGAGAAAAAGATTACTGGAGAGAAGCAAAGCAAAGATGCATTAAAGTCAGGTAGAGTACTTCCACAAAATATGCGTTCATCTTCTGCAAAGAGTAGAAGGGGGGCACTAGAACCTATCTCTGAGATAGAGAAACACACTTTTAAGAAGGATAGGGAATTGCCAGAAAACAAAATTGACAGGACCAAGTCAACAGACATTGTGAAAAAGAGTACAGCTCATCTTGAAAAGGAGAAGCAAAATGCAACACCATGGAAGTCAATGAATGCCTGGAAGGAGAAAAGAAACTGGGAAGATATACTGAAATCTCCTGTTCGAAGTTCTCGTGTCTCTCATTCCCCTGGTGTTGGCAGAAAGGTAACAGAGCGTGCTCGTGTTCTACATGACAAGTTGATGTCTCCTGAAAAGAAGAAAAGAAGTGCTTTGGATATGAAAAAAGAAGCAGAAGAAAAGCACGCTCGAGCTTTGCGGATCAGAAGTCAATTAGAAAGTGAGAGAGTACAGAGGCTACAGCGTACCTCTGAAAAGTTAAACCGTGTCAATGAATGGCAGGCCGTCCGCAGCTCAAAACTGCGAGAAGTAATGAATGCACGTCATCAGCGTGGTGAATCTCGTCATGAAGCGTATCTTGCTCAAGTTGTGAAAAGAGCTGGTGACGAGAGCACTAAGGTTAGTGAGGTTCGTTTTATTACATCACTGAATGAAGAAAATAAGAAATTTTTGTTGAGGCAGAAACTTCATGATTCTGAGGTGCGGAGAGCTGAAAAGCTACAGGTGATCAAAATAAAACAGAAGGAGGACACTGCAAGGGAAGAGGCTGTATTGGAACGCAGAAAGTTGCTAGAAGCTGAGAAGATGCAGCGCCTTGCTGAAATACAGCGTAAGAAAGAAGAAGCTATAGTCAGAAGAGAAGAGGAGCGCAAAGCATCTAGTGCTGCACGCGAAGTGAGGGCGGCAGAGCAGCAGCGAAGAAAAGAGATAAGAGCTAAGGCGCAACAAGAGGAAGCTGAACTTTTAGCACAGAAATTAGCCGAAAAGCTCCGTGAGAGTGATCAACGCCGGAAGTATTACCTTGAACAGATACGTGAGAGAGCTTCGATGGATTTTAGGGATCAGCCTTCACCTTTTCAGCGACGCTTTCCAAGTAAAGACAGCCAAAATCGTTCTGTTTCAGCAAATAGTGGTGATGATTCACAGATAATAGGAAACACCAACACTGCAGAATCTATAGTTAAATCATCTAATGCCACCCAGATGAAACGAAGGATTAAAAAGATCCGTCAGAGATTAATGGCTCTCAAGCATGAATTTCTTGAACCACTTATAGGCGAAAATACAGGAATTGCTCACAGGGCTGCTCTAGGAGCCGCTAAAGCTAAGCTAAGTAGATGGCTTCAGGACCTGCAAAGGCTTCGTCAAGCTAGAAAAGAAGGTGCTGCGAGTATTGGTTTAATTGTTGGTGACATGACAAAGGTACTTCTTATTCATTACATATTGTACCGTTGTAACAAAGATGATTACTAATAGAACTATCTTTTTTGGCACAGTATTTAGAAGGAAAGGATCTTGACCTACATGCTTCTAGACAAGTTGGCTTGCTTGATTTCATTGCATCTGCTTTACCTGCCTCTCATACTTCAAGGCCTGGAGCTTGTCAAGTCACTCTCTACCTTTTGCGTCTGTTGAGAGTATTGCTGTCACTCCCAGCTAATCGATCTTATTTTCTAGTACAGAATCTTTTACCTCCGATTATTCCCATGCTATCTGCATCACTAGAAAATTACATTAAGGTGGCAGCATCAAACTCGGGTAGTTCAAATCTTTTGTCAAGTAAAACTTCAACTGAGAGCATGGAGTCAGCAGGTGAAGTGTTAGATGGTTTTTTATGGACTGTGACCGTGATTGTTGGTCACGAATATCTGAATGAAGAACAACTCCAGATGCAGGGGGGTCTGATAGAACTGATTGTGGCTTATCAAATAATCCATCGCCTTCGAGATCTTTTTGCCCTTTATGATAGGCCTCAGGTGGAAGGATCCCCACTACCATCTTCCATACTGTTTGGTCTCAATCTTTTGACTGTTTTAACATCTAAACCGGGAAATTTCTCCGCCATTGATTGGGAGTCCTGCAAATGCAGAACTCTAAATGGTAATCTATTTCAAGAATATGAATGTCTTAGTTCACAAGATGCGGGAGTAGGGAACCAGTTGATGGGACCGGACCAGTCTGGAGACGTCAAATTGCCATCTACCAAGCTTGATCTATTGAAGTGTGATGATTGTGGGTCCTGTGAACTGGTTGAAGAAAATAAGTCACCTGAAGAACATGAATTGAACATTTCAGGTGACAGAAAATTGGTTGATGAAGCTAAAGAAGATTTGCCAGGCCTCTCTGATGACCTCAATTACTCAGGGTCCATGTTAGAAGTACAATTGTCTGATTTGCAAGATACAATAGAGCAGCATTCTGAAATTCCCAGTCGGAGACATGAAAATGGCACTTTGGATGGTTGCCATGAAGGAAGAAAGATGGATAATATATGTACAGTTTCGAGTGATGGTCCTGGAAAAGGGAATGAAATAAACCTAAAACAACCTGTAGTGCTTGTACTCTCTGCCATGGCTGAGACAGGCCTTGTCAGCTTGCCTTCACTATTGACAGCCGTATTGCTCCAGGCAAACAACAGATCATCATCAGACCAGGTTCCGTCTTTCTGCTTGTATCAAATGCAATTTTGCTATTTGTTTGAGAAAAGTTTGTTATGTTATTCCAAACTCAATTACTCTCTAGACCTTAAGAGTCAATTTTATTAGATTGCAGTTGAATTTTATGTCGAAGGCACACATTCATTTGGATATATAGTTAAAGTTAAATATATCTCAGATTCAAAATTATATGCATTTCTGTTCTTATATATGCTGAAAAGACATTGTGCATGTTATTGTGATGTTCACAGGCATGCTATCATTTCTTAGGATTTTAGTAGCATGTATGAAGGAAAGTTGACATCTGAGTTTCTGGTGCTATAGTAATCCGTCTTTTGTTTCTGTCAGGATAGTTTAGATGTTTCTTGCTTTGATTTATTTTTTCTTGCTGTAAAATGACAACTAATTTTTCAGGCTTCAGCAATTCTTCCATCAAATTTTGAAGAAGTAGCAACTGGTGTATTGAAAGTTCTGAACAATATGGCATGCTTAGATATCACTCTTCTGCAGTGCATGCTGGTAAGCAGCTGTACCCAATGTTGTTTTTAATTAGTGTTATTGACTACTTTCCTGTCTTTTTGCACGTATCATTTGACTGTGAGTTGATGAAGTTTAGCACTGCAACAAATGTAATTTAGAATAGCACGTAAAAAATGCTTGAACTATCTGTGGGTTAGACAATTTACTTGAACTATCTGTGGTGTTAGACAATTTGTCATCCATTAATGACTCTCATGCAGAATTTACTTTCTGGCAAGGTGACAATATTCTATTATGGGAATCCTGTAGATCTTCAGAAGTTTTTAACTCATTATGAATTCTTTTCAGTCTAGATCAGATCTAAAGATGGAATTCTTCCATTTGATCAGTTTTCTTCTGAGTCATTGCATGAATAAATGGAGAATACCAAATGACCAGGTAATGTACAGTATGACTATTCCATTAACATGTATTTGTGTGTTCTCAGCATGATATATCAATATTGCTTTCAAATATCATTTTTTTTTGTTGAAGTAGTTTGTATCATACTGTTTATTTTTAAGTTGTCAATTAGCTCTTTTTTCTTGTGGATATCATTCTTACTTGGCTGGCAGGAGCTACATATTTTACTTGTACTGAATAGATTGGCGTTTCTTTTTCATTCGAGGCAATAGGTTAAAAAAAGTGAATACCCCTAGTTGTTGTCAATAACTAATGGTAACCAGCCATTCTTCTTGAACTGCTGTCTCAATGGTTATTCACACTCAAAAGTACTTTTGGGCATAGTGTCATTTCTAACCAGAACAGTTTTTGTTCTACCAAAACAATTTAGAATGAAACAAATTTTTTTCAGACATAAAGTTTCATTTTTATGCTTGACGGGCATCTAGGACTTTTTCCTTTTTAAAAGGACCTTTGCATTTTAATTTACAGTTGTTTTTTTTATCCTGTTCTTTTCTGCCTACCCTGTGGGAGGTACCAGTGTACCAGAGTAGACAGACTGGTATTAGGCAAACATTTGTAGATATTTTTAGTTATAACTGTTTTTTTTTAGGTCGGTTTATTGCTTCTAGAATCCCTGCTACTTTTGGGCTACTTCTCTTTGTTCCATGCTGGGAATCAAGCAGTTCTTAGGTGGGGAAAGAGTCCCACCATACTTCACAAGGTAATTACATGTTCGTGTAGCTATGTCTCTTAGCTTCCAACAACTGTTGGGCAAATCTGATAGTTCGAAAAACAGGTGTGCGACCTGCCTTTTGTTTTCTTCAGCGACCCTGAGTTGATGCCCATCTTGGCTGCTGCTCTTATTGCCGTTTGTTATGGTTGCGATCAAAACAGAAGTGTAGTGCAGCAGGAAATAAGCACAGATATGCTACGTTCTTTGCTCAAGTCTTTCAGAACATCAGGATTGACTTCAGATTCCATTGCTACGGATGGTTTGGGAACTAACAATTCCAGTGACAGCGCACAGATCTTACTGGATACCAGAAACTCACAAGGTGACATATCAATAAGGTCAAGCCGCAAAACTGCACGGCCAGTTTTAGGCAAAGGCATTCCTGGGGGCATGAGATTAAGCAGAAATAAGGGCCAAAGGGATGGTAGAGGGACAAGAACTGATGATGGGCCTCTGAAGCAAAGGGCTGGAGAAGCTTCATCTACTTTTATGTTGCATAGAAAAATCCCAGCTACTTTCTTGGACAGAGCTGAAGAGTTCTTCTGTTGTGGAACATAATACAGCATCGAATATAACAAGCTGACCAGGTACTGAAATCCGGTTTTTGCAACGAGGTGCTTCAGACTAATATACAACTAGGAAAACGACATATTCGTTGAATGGGAGGTGTTGTTTCGGGGATTTGACTATAGATTTGGAGAAGGGAATGCCCATTTTCGCAATGCTGGTTCGAGATGGCCTGTTTTTTTGGTCAAATCCTGGGGCTAGAGATACAGAGAGATCAAAAGTTGTCGTGTAGAGAATAAGGTTGTAACTTGGTGTTATATGTATGCCTTGAGTTAGCCTGAATGCTTGTTTCCTTCTCCAAAGAATTGTACATAAAAAATTACTATCAATTGTGATATGCATATCTGGCCCCACCACAGTCCATAAGTTTACAGCCAGCAAGCTGAAATCTTTTTTTTATAAAAAAAGATCGGAATCTTCGTTTCTAAACAGATGGATAACTGGAGCATGTTATAACTTTTAAGGTTCATGCAAGCCAGGTCTGCAGGTCGTGACCATGCCCCTTTGATTCATGGTTTGGTTGATCCAAAATTTATTATTTCTGTACAGAATAGCATTTTTAAATATTTTTGAGAGTTTTGTGCGGTTTTTTTAAGATCTTAATTTTTTTTAACCTTTTTACTTTTTTAGAAAAACCCTTAACTATTTTCTCAATCAAATAAAACCAAATCGCGAATCAAAGAAGGTTGATACGTTGTTTTTTGGGATTTTTTTTTGCTTTTAAGAATGTGAAATACATTGATTTTTGTATCCAATGTAACACAAAGTTATGCGGATCGCTAAAAGAAAGGAAAAGGATACTATCTGTTTTTTTTGTTGTTTGATGCCTAACTTTTGGATACGATTATTTGTTTTATTAAAAAATTTAGTGCAAATATGAAAAAATATAAGTCATGTTTAAAGTACCTTTAAAAATATGTATAATGGTTGAAACAATAGTTGTTTCTAATTATTGCTATGTCGTCTAGAGACAATATTAGAAATAATATATATAATGATAGAAATGGCTGCAAGTTTTTTAATTCTCGTGTAGAGACAGATAAAATATCTATGTTCATTCACTTTGCTTTACATTATTAATTCGTTGAAACGTCATTGTTTAGAGATGGCTTAGAGACTGATGAGGTGGGCGAAAACAAATCACCATAAAATAAATGATAAAACAAATCATAATAAAATCAATGATAGTTTTTTGGTTTTTTTGAATAAGACGAATGGTGAAAGACGTGTTCAACGGTCAAAGGCGTTGAAAAAAAAAACGGAGAGAGTACAACCCAAAGGCAGGGGAAGACCAATCCATTGCCAATGCCCACAGATGGTGTGAGTGCCGCACTAATAACCGGCCCCGACAACACCGAGACTGTCGTAAAACAATCGTTTTTCTGGGCAAATAACTATGAAACAATCAACACATCTGTTACAATGCGCGTCATATGGAGAAGAAACTGTCATGCGACACTGCATGTGTGTAGTTGCTCTTCGAGGTCTCCACAACCTTCGTTTCTCTACAAGAGTGAAATATCCACCATACATGTACAACAGTTCCTAAAAGCAATAAAGAAGTTTCTATTTTACTCTCTTTCACACTACAACGTGTTCTATAACACGTTATCAGCTCTTTGCCTCGGTGAGAACACACTCAAAGACTACTAATTCCTTTGCTAATTGCAATTAAGAGTCGACGGAGAGAACACAGAGAAGAGGAAGAAGAATGAGCACTGGTTCTTCATTCCTTCGACGCCCATGGAGAGATGTTGCAGGGGCACTCCGTCCCATTTTTATCCCCGGAAACACCCCATGGTGGCGCATTCGCGAAGCAAGTTTGATGCACATAATAACATCTGCATTGGATGAACAGAGGGCTTCTTCATTTCATCATCATGCTTGGCAATGGCTCGGCGTAGTAGTGCTCCTTGCTGTTACTGCACTCCGGTTGCAGTGCCCCTTTCCGCCACTGCCCTTTTGCCGAGGGGATCGATTATGGCTTCTTAATCGGAATACTCTTCTTCACTTATGTATAGGCTGGAATCCCCTCATGGTTAGGGGTGAAAACGGGTCGGGTACTACCCCACAGGTACCCGACCCGGTTGAAGCCGGTAAGAAAACGGGTTGAGAAATTTTTTAACCGTTGGGTATAGGGTCGGGTTCAAGTAATACCCAATTTTTTATGAGCGGGTTCGGATCGGATATGATATTAGAGCTATCCGACGGATTCGGTTTGGATTCGGGTATCCTGGCATTATAAACTTTCGGGTACCCGATAACATATTAGCCTATAGGCAGCCCATTAGACATTCAGCCCAATAGGAACCCTAGAGCTAGCCGCCACACCCCTTTGCCCGACGCCGCCCGTGCGTCGCCTCTCGCCAAGCGCCCCGCCGCCATCCGGCGCTGCCACGCCATCCGCGCCGTACAGTGACCTCTATACCAAGCCAATGTTTTTAGTATTTTGTGCCTATTTGCTAATGATCTATACTTTGATTCACAGTAGTTTGACTCATGGAAAGAAGTGATAGTGATGGAGGATCAGATTGCAATAGTCCGAGGCATGAAACAGTTGACAAGGAGTGCTTTATGGACATGGATGCCGTCAATGTTTCAGATAGTGAATACTCGAGCCTCGTAGCAAAAGGACAAATTGGAGTCTTTGGAGTGGTGCAGTGTACTAATAATGTGATTGATAGTAAGGGCAAGAGTAAGATAAATTTGAAAAAGAGTAAGAGGAAGATAAATTTGGACAAGGGAAAGAGCAAGATGAATTTGGACAAATGCAAGAGCAACGTGACTTTGAACAAAGGCAAGAGCAAGATGAATTTAGATAAGGGTAAGAGCAAGGCTCCAATGCCATCTTCGAACAGCAACAAGACCACAACCCCTACAAACAAGTTCATGGGGTCCGTGTTCAAAGCGGCGGCCTCGAACAAGCCCTTGAGTAAGGCCATGGTTTTGGTGCCTTCAACCAAAGGTATAATATGACGATGATATATTTGCAAGTGTTTGAAAAAGTTCTATGATGTCATCTTACTTTTCTCTGACACATCCTATCCTATTACAAATCTTTTTTTTCGGCAATTTTGTGAGATTTAGATTGCCATTAGAAAATGGTGTCACAGTGATGATGTTATAGTTTCTAATTTGACTGAGGCTCTGAAAGATAAATTTGACAAGTACTGGAACATGACTAATATGGTTTTGGCACTGGTCGCCTTTATTGATCCTAGGTATAAACACAAGGTGGTTGAGCTTTACTTATCTAACATATATGGACATGAGAAGGCCGAGTTAGAGAAAATGAAATTAAAGAATATGATCAATGAGTTGTTTGTATTATATTCATCAAGCATGTCATCTTCAACCAATAAGACAACTACTTCAAAAAAGCATGATGTGGTTGAAAAATTGAGTGATAGCTTATTGGATGATGAGAATGAGGATGAGAATGAGATCAATATTGATATATTGTATAAATTCATGGATAATGAAAATAAGAAGTCCGAGTTATAGGTATACATGAGTGAAAGATTTTTTCAAGTTGGATGGGGATAAACAATTTGATATATTATTATGGTGGAAGTGGCAAGCGGCAAACTATCCTATTCTTTTTCGCTTTGCTTGTGATGTTTTATCCATACAATTGTTTACGGTTGCTTCGGAGTCGGCATTTAGTGCCGATGGACGTGTTATTGATCAATTCCATAATCGGCTTGATTCGAAAATTGTTGAGGCCTTAGTCTGCACAAAAGATTGGATGATTACTTCAAATAAAGATAAAATTTTATCTTACTTACAATGACTTCATTTATATATTATACATTTAGTTTTAATAACTATTATTTTATTTTGATCAATTTTAGATGGAAAGAAAAGGAAAGTTGAAAGCTTATGGGACCAGTTGAATGAGAATGTAGAAATAGAGGTCAATGTTGAAACTTAATATTTGAGATGTATGTTGCATGAAGGGAAGTGTTGGGATTTGAGATTTTGTGTTGTATTGAGTGTGTGCTATGTTAAGACTTTGTTTTGAATTGTGCTAGTTAGACTTAATGTTGGTGAATAAGTTTATTATGTTGAGACTACATACTATGTTGAAGATTTGTTTTGAGTTATGTTAGTTACACTTACTTACTGTTCATGAATTAGTGTATTATGTTGAGACTATGTGCTATATGAGATTTTGTTTTGAATTATGTAAATTGGACTTAATTTACATATGATCCGATTACGTTTCAGATAACTGATTTCTACCCTTTCATATGGTATTCGATATCCGTTTTCTACCCGACCGTCGAAACCCATAACTGTAACCGTATCCAACCTGATTTTGATCTTGCCGTATCCGACCCGATATCCGAAAAAATAAATTAGGGTAGGATACGATATGAGTCACTGTCTGACCGTAACCAACGTGTTTTCACCCCTACTAATGGTTCTAGATGCTTCACTGTTGTGCATAATGAAGATGAGATGGCGATGACAATGGCTGCTCTTTAGGTAGACCGCTTATGCAGATGGCAGGAGTGTCTTCACGCAATGGAGGTGGTGAAAGTGCATCTAGGCCCTTTGTGAGTTTTGGTGATAGATGATAGGCATATTAAAGATCTAATCAAGTTTGTTTAGTATTGGACAATTTTTAAATTAGAAAATGGATGTGGAGGACACTTGGAAACCATAAAGCTTAAAGGAGAAGACGACGTTTATTTCTATTTTAGTATAAATCTTTTCTTTTGAATTGAGTTTAAGGACACACCGTACTATTAAGAGGGATGCGACGGAAAACCACCATTAGAAGTTCTAAGTGCTCTTGGTTGAAGAATTTTGACACACTTTATCCACCAAATCACTTTGAGGGATTTTTCTTTAAAAACACATCGGACTATCTGATACTGGTCCGGAACATTCCGATCTATACCGAAACCATCCGATACACAGTCCGATCGACCCCTCTCTGTCTTTGGTCGCAAAAATATCGGAACATTCCGATGTTGGTCCTGAACATTCCGATATGGACCAGAACTATCCGTTGCTTGTTCCGATCGACCCTCTCTGTCTCCAGTTGGAAAAATATCGGAACATTCCGATGTTGGTCAGGAACATTTCGATATGGACCGGAACTATCTGTTGCTTGTTTTGATTGACCCCTCTCTGTCCCCAGTTGTAAAAATATTGGAACATTCCGATGTTGGTCCGGAACATTCCGATATGGACCGGAACTATTCATTACTTATTCCGACTGACCCCTCTCTGTCTCGTTGCGAAAATATCGGAACATTCTGATGTTAATATTGGACTATCCGATATCTGTCAACAGTAACGGCTAGTTTGAGAGCGTGGGTATTTATTCCTCTCCTCTTCCCACCGGCCAGGGTTGCCTTTCACACATATTTTCAGCTGAGCACTTATTGCAAACCCTAGCCCTCCACCTTCCATCTTCACTCCACCATTAATTCCATTGATTGCATCTTTGAGTGGGTGAAGAAGCTAGATCTAGAGACTTCGTGTTGATCAAGCTTTGATCTTGAGTACTTGATTCATTCTCCAAGTTGGTTTTCCGTCGGATTTGTTACTCTTGGAATTTAAGGGCTCCTAGATGGCTATGAGTCACCCTAGAGCCATCGGTGCTTCGTGTGGTGGCCGGGGAGAGTTTGTGAAGGCTGGTTTCGTCTCCGAAAGGAAAGAATCCATTGAGTGAAACCGGGAGTGCTTGGTACAACCCGGGAGGTTAAGGGTCAAGAGGGACCCTGGCTCAAGTGTGACCGAGCCGCCTCAACGGAGACGTAGGATCCCCTCAAGGATCTGAACTTCGGGAATAACCACTTCGAGTCTTTGTGTGTTTGTGGATTCCTCTTGTTCATCCTATTTTGATTTGCTATCTAACCCTATTTGGTGCAGGATTTACTATTGTTACTCTCTAGTTCTTTAATCTTCACTCCAACAATATCGGACGTTCAGATTCTAGATCAGATAGTCCGACTCATATCGGACTATCCGATACTGACATCGGAACATCCGATATTGACTTATTTCGCTATGTTGTTTTGTTGCAAAATTTTATAAAGCCTATTCACCCCCTCTAGGCTACATCTCGATCCTTCAGGAGGGCATGGTACCCCTCTCACCTTCATCTCCTGACCCTCCCCGGCCTCTGGGATTTGTTGCGGTTTGGTGAGATTAAAGATGAGATGGCGATGACAATGGCTGCTCTTTAGGCAGACCGCCTATGCAGATGGCAGGAGTGTCTTCGCGCAATGGAGGAGGGCACGGTACCCCCCTCACCTTCATCTCCTGACCCTCCCCGGCCTCCGGGATTTGTTGCGGTTTGGTGAGATTAATCTCGCCACAGTTGCTCCAAGGTGGTGGATACTCCTCGGAGTTGAAGTATAGGACGATGGATAGGCCTCGATTGCTCCATTCGGTGTTGACGTCGTCCCGTCAATCTTCACCATGGTTAGTTGCCAAGGCGTCACACCATTCTACACCAGCACAACCGCTGCCATGGCTGGGTTCGCCACTGCCGAGCATGGCACAACCATGGCGACTGTTGGACATGGTGCGACCGCCCTTGACGACGACGCAGAATCAACGGCTGGCCACGGCGCGATCGGCCACGGCAAGCCCATAGCAACGGCTGGGCTTGGTGTGGCCAACCTCGGAGAGGCCGGGCACGACACATCCACGGCGTTGGCCAAGCTTGTCGTGGAAGGCTTCAACAATGACGAAGCGGAGGAGGCAAGGCTCGGCGTGGTGTCGACCAGGCTCGAGACAACCGGCCAAAGCACGACCACGGCAGGCCACCACCGGGTGGCGATAGCGGCACCCAACTTCGGCTGCCACAGTGTGGTGGCGGCGATGACTATCATCGACACGAGCTACCACGGGGCGATGGCGGCGCCTACCGACTTCGGCTGCCTCAACATGGTGGCGGCTGCTACCGACACGAGACACCACGTGGCGATGGAGGCGACTTCGGAGTCCAACCGCCATGGGGGTGGCAGCGGTGAACCTCGACTCCGGCCACCACGGGGCGGCGGCGGGCGGCCCGAAATGCCTCGGTGGTGATGGATCCTGGCGTGGTGATAACGAATCCACCGCCGATGGTGACCGGCAGGATATATATGTTCATGTACTTATGTTTATTGTAATATACTATTGTTGTTATTTTCTAGCATTTGCATTGTTATATGCATTTGATGATTACCTTTTAATATGGGATCTATGGCATCAACTATGATTGTAGTGTCACCCATGCTTTTTTTGAGCGGAATCGATGTCCATAGGGAGGAGTAGCTCACCCATAGTCAAAGGTCCACACTAGTTACATTATTTTGAATTTCATGATTGCCTTTTATGGATTGGAAGGAAATGCAAGATAGTGGAATCTATTGTATTGGATGTGAATGTAGTGTCGCTTATTCCTTTAGGGATGAAGTCCATGTATATAGTAGCGATTCGCTCGCTCACTATTGAGAGGTCTACACCTATTGCAATGTAATTGGTGACAGATTACCTACATGTGTTGAAGCCAACATTTGATGACGCAGAGTCTAAATATTAAGCTGTGTCTGTAGCGCCACCTACTTGTTTTTAGGTGTGGACTTGGGGACGGACGTCCAACGCGCGTGCGCGTGTCGGACGCTGCCCCGGCCCAGCCCACCACATCGCGCACGCAGCGAACTCGCGAAAAAGCCCCCCCTGTTTGTATGCATGCAGTCACGTCAGCAATGACGTCAGCAAAAGATTCTTTTCAGTTTTCTCTTTCGACGACCATAGATTTTGACTAGTTGCTCCAATGCACGAACCGTTTGCATCGCTGCGTTCCTCACATTTTTACGAACAAAACAAGACCAAAGTTGCTATAAAAAAGTTACTGAAACAATTTGTTATCCTAATGAAACAATTAGTGTAGCCTGTTGAAACAATATGGATAGTCTGCTGAAGCAATTACTGTTGCCTAGTGGACGTATAAACAAGTGAAACAGTTGGTTTAGCCTATTGAAACAATATATATAGCATGCTAAAACAATTGGTTTAGCCTATTGAAACAATATATATAGCCTGTTGAAACAACTAGTTTAGCCTATTGAAACAATTTGTTTAGCCTGATGAAGCAATTTGTACAGCCTATTGGAACAATATGTCTGGCATGTTGAAACAATTAGTTTAGCCTGTTGGAACAATCTATCTAGTCTGTTGAAACAATTTGTACAGCCTATTGAAACAATATTTTTGATCTATTGGAACAATTAGTTTAGCATACTGAAACGATATATCTATCCAAGTGTAACAATTAGTTTTTTCTATTGGAACAATATGTCTAGCCTACTGATACAACTAGTTTAGCCTATTGAAAACAATTTGTATAGACTGTTGAAACAATTTGGCTCATAAAAAATAATTAAAATTTTAAAAAATAAAAGGTATTTAAAATGAGTTAATTAGGATTTTAGATGAATTATGAAATTTGTTCTATGCATTTCGGACTCCAAATGAAATAGAGACAAAAATGAGAAATTTAAATAGGAAAAATGAAACGCAGTTTTTTAGCTAGTCGCTGTGTTGACGCTGCACGGCGCTGCTGGGCCGTGCGATTAGGCGGGCCGCGCGGGCGTTAGACGTGGTCGGACGCCCGAACGGAAGCATTACCGTTGTTTTTAAAGTGTAGTCTAAAATTTTAGCAACAACTTTAGCAATAAAAGTTGCCTATATTGTGTTGAAAGTCTATATTACCTAAAAGAATGTTTACGTTTCCTTATGTTTTTGCTTTATTCATTTTTTTATATGCTATGTGCATTTAAATATGTTGTAGAAATATGGAAAAAAAGCTAGAAAATTTTAGGAATTAAGTAGACCTTTATTTACTTATTGTATGCATGTTATATTTACTTTGAGGAAGTAAATAAATGAAAACATACATATAACATGTAAGACATGGATGATTTATCTAAAAAAACATTTTCTGATCTTGTCATAGATGGAAGTAATTGCCTAAGAGCATGGCCAGCAGAGTAGGGAAACCAGCCTGTACTTCAATTTTTTTTGAATTCAACCGGCGGGGAAGAAGTTGCTGAGAGAGGAAGCAGCGCAGCCGGCGGGAAAAACGTGGTTACTGTAGTGATGGGGGCTCTCCTGGGGATGCTCTAACTTGGGCAATAGATGTTAAAATTTATTTGACAACCACAAATCTAAGTAATACCAATGCAGACCCTGTTAAAGTTGTCGAACCAATCGCTGAGTCTTCAAATAGCTCGTATCTGCATTTTTTAAGACATCATCTTCATCATGATTAAAGTATTTAAACAAACCCTGTTTAAATATTTAATAGAGGAGAGTCCATTGTAATTATAAAAAAACTCTTAAAGAGCGTTATAATCAACAGATTTCTATTATAATATCTAAAATTCAACATGGATGGTCTGTTTTGAGGTTTGACTGTCACCTCTTCCATTGAAGCCCCAAAATCGAGTCCCAACTCCTCACCACGAGAGCCTACCACCACCCCACATCCAATATTCGATGCCATGGAAGAGTCCCCTTCCTCATTACCGACGTGGCCACCAGAGTCGTTGACCAATATTCAACAAGCTTCAATGATCGGTTTAGATCCAAGAAATATCGGGTGGATCAGTTGTAAAAAGAAAGGTTTAAATTGGTTACGCAAATTTTGCAACAACAATTGACAACTACTAGCATTATGTGGGGAAAAAAAAAAGGGGAGACATTTCTGTTCCTGTTAAACTTTGCGTAAATTTCTGGCAACAAAACCTGGTTGAAGATTGTAACTACATTCGGGGTGTACAACAGAGGCCTCCTAAAAATTATTTTACATATAGAAGTGCAAAACAAGACCGATTACATTCAACGTATAAGCACAAAAGGGGCCCAATAAGGCTACAAAAATGGCGCCGTTTTGAAGAATTTCAGCGACCAAGGGGTCTAAGTAGCAGAAGCACTGATTCAGTGAGCGTATCAGGACAGATTCAGGAGCCACAAAACATCAGGCGTAGGCACTGCCAGGGACGGTTACCAACAAAGAATTGTCGTCCACCTCTGTTGCTTCACTTGCCTATGGTTAAAGGAAAATAATGAAAAAAAAATATTGGTAAGCAAATCTCAGCATTTTGCAACAGTTGTGAAGGAGAACCTTGTGTGTTTGAAAAAAAAAAATTATACGAGGGAATCATATCAGTTAATATAGGAGAAAAGCATAAATAAGCACAGGTAAAAGACTCTTTTCTAACATTTCTGACTACACTGTTGCAATTAAAGGATTGATATACAAATTTTCATTAAAAATAGTTCTTTAAATAATTATATTTTCCTTTTATTTTGAAAAGGAATCAAAGATACTTGGAAACCAGAGAAATTAGCAAGTATTAACTTCATCTCTCTGATGATTCATGGCATTTTTCAGATGCTCTTTAGCCTTCTTTCTTAGTTCTTTTAACTCCTTGTGTTGAGCTCTGGTGACCTCATAATGACAAGCCACACATAGAGTCCTCATATTCTCAAGCGTACATTCCCCTGCCAGTAATCAGAAAAATTAGGATATCCTGTTAAGAGTAAAAAAATGCAAAGACCTGTGCGTAGTGTACCTCCTCCTTTGTATACAGGTATTATATGATCTGCATGCCAAGCATTTCCCTCGGCTGGTTCATGGACAAGCTTATCTAGACTGGTACAGGATATTAGTAAAATAAAGTTATCATCCACATTAAAGTGAAAAATTAAGTAATTAACAATGACAATTCTCTGCCAACACCCCCTATATTTGTAAAAATAGAAGGCAATAAAAAGCACAAAACATTGGGAAAGCATGGTATCAAAATGCAGCACTTACAGTTTCTTTCTACTTGCAATATTTGGAGCAACACTCCTGATGTATTCTTCTCTCTTTCCCTTGCATAAGGGTTTAATATATTTGACAAGCTTGAAACAGTCAAGCTTGCACTGGGAGCATAGACCACGTTCTATTTGAAACAGTGCCTACAAATTATTCAACAAGCAGAAGGTTTATTACTCCACAATGTTTGTATGTTTAGTTGGCAAATCACCTTTATTTGTAAAGCTATAAAATGTAAATTTTGTTATCTATGCTAATTGCAGAATAAAATTCTCATACTTGCCGCAAGGCCCTGCCACTGGTTCTCAACCGGTATTCCTGGAAGCAAGTCAAACTACAGAATAGATCTTCAAAATACTCAGGTAACTTTGCAAGTGTTCCACTGCACAATAAACAGCATTGATGTGATTAAAAAAAATGGCTCCTACAAACAAGTACGGTGAATCATCTTACTTGCAAGGTCCTTGACATAGCTTGCAGAGAGGTTCATCATCAACAGTCCAGCCTTGAGTGTACTCTCTCTCTTTTGTCGTGCCATTATGTAAAACCACCTTTCTCCATTCAGCATTTTCTGGCAAAGGATTACTAACATCATTCAATGGTGTCATACGCCTATTGCTTCCAGCTTTAAGCAATCCCTGAGAAAGTAGATCACAACAGGCAGAAAGAAAACATGATCAAATCAAAGAATACCAACAGTCATTAGTTTTGTACGTTCCTAATTTGGCACATAATGAAGACTCAAAGTGTGGCATATGTATCAACTTGTCAGATAAAACTGTACTATGAATGGACAATTCAAACTTAATTCATATACATACATTGGCGGGTATTGGGATACTTGGAATGTTACAATGACAATGACACCCATATAAGTTTAGATTCACAGTATATGCCAATGAGTTTTTTTTAAAAAAATTGACCCTTCTATTGAATGAAGTGGCACAATATATTACAAGAACCTCCAGTGGTAGCAATAGCATAAAAGTAATTATCATCCATATTCAAATTTGCCAAAACAGCAAAGTAGACTAGCAAGCCATACACGATAATAGCTTGGTAGTTGGTAGCAGCAAATGAAAAAAAATATCTAGCTACCTAGAGTTTGTTAAGGATAGTTTGACATTGTTCGATAACTAACTACTTAACAACTTCCATTTTACAGCCAAAAGATGATTATTTGTATCGGTAAAGACTATTGACTAACTAGGTTCTGCAGCACAGCAATTTAACAATAAATCGACCCTTACTAATTTCTGATCATTCTTTTTTACTCAGCTTATTAATAATTTAGTAGTTGAAAAAACAATTTTGGCAGTGATCACATAGAGATGGTTTTGAAAACATAGCAGTGTCCTGGACTAAAGATCCTCATAAAAGAGCAGCATTTATTTGCCGTCAGTAACTTCTAGGATATCAGGAAATTAAAGAATCATAACGTACAAGTAGATGTGCTTAATTTAATGGGCATTGCTTTTGTACATTTTGTGCAATATTCAAAATAAAAATCAAGTTTAGTCTCTAAAGAAAAGGAAGAATTATTGAAGTCAAAAGGTGCATACTTTTGTGTTGTGGTTGATGCTATCTTTTACATAGCACAATTCAAGGCTCAAAGGAAGCTGTAAGGGCTTTCCCAGCAGTTTCTTCTGATCAATTGGTCTTAAAGACAGCCATTCTTTCACAAATGCCTTGAACATATTACAAAATGAAGGATTTGTCTTCAAAAGCTGACTAGTTGCTTTCTTGACGTTATTAGAAGATAAAAGTGATTCTACTTCTTCTGGCAGAAAATTTTCAAAAAGTGGTCTGGGTCTGGAATCATGTCCTGGAACACAAATGTACAAATGGATTCGGCCCGTGTGCTGGCTAACCTGTAAAAAATAGTGATAAAAAAGGGACTTTAAGGGATGGGATGACACATTTAAAAGAATGTAATAAGAAAATAACTACAAAATCTGAGAAATATTTAAAATGAAAATAACTTCAAAAGCTTAGAAAAAATAATGGCAACATAAAAATGCAAGGCAAATACAGCATAAACTAGTAGGCATGTGTTTAACCTCAAAACGCAGAAACTCCACTTGAATATGGCCATCTGAAATAGTTGATGAAAGACCTAAAGTCTCGGAATTTGCAGAAAGCCTCCTTTGAACCTGCACTATTTCAGAATTTGCAAAAAAGGCTCCTTTGAACATTGTTCAATTTCAGGCAATGAAGCATAAGCATATATGATACACAGTATAAAATGCCAATACAAGCACACACTTTTTTATTACCTTTAATGATTTGCAACTTGAAATATATGAGAATAAGGTGGTACTTTGTGAAATAGAAGAACTATTGCAAGTTGTATCTTCATGTACCATCAGAGCTGGATTAGTTTGCATGCCCGAATGAAGGCTTTCATCCTAAGATAGCAAGGGGCACTAGAAGAATCAGGTGGCAATCAATGATAGGAATGCTGGATGAGAAGCAGCAAGTAGTAAAAAATTGTCTAATTTTAAGACCCTTTTTGTACCTCGGAATGAAGAGGAATTGTGCTAATAGTGAAATCCAACTCGAATTCTGTATCTTTGACGCCAGGAAGACATCCAATGGACATATTATCACTTTCTAAAAGTTCTTCTGATCCATGAGCAGAGTCTGTATGAGGCTCAAATAATTCATACTATATCAGCATTAATCAGCTAGTAATAATTATTGATATCTGTTCATGTGTTACCTGCACTGCCATTCTCCAAAGGGGGAAGCTCATGCTGCGTATTCTCCTCATTGTAATTTAATTCCTCAAGGGGGTAAACTTGATCAACCTTAGATAGAAGGTAAGTTGAATAAATAAAGGCCAAATAGAATAGTAGAGTTGCCTACAATGGTTCGAGAGTCCTGTTCAAGATGTTACTAAACCACCTGATTCCTGCAGTAATCCAATCAACAAGGCCTTGGCTGGGCAGAGGTACATTTAGCAGTATATCGAGCAATTCTCTGAATTCTAAACTTTGAAAAATGTAATGAAATATTTTGGTCAATTTATGCGCATTTCACGCAGTTTTTCAAGTTCCAGACAGTTCAACTGGCCTTTCTTTGATTTATTTATTAGTAGTATTGGATGTGCCCTGTAGCAAACCCCCAAAGCACCTTGATTTTTTTTTTAAAAAAAAATGAACTTGCTACATGCCTACATTGTAGCCAGCCCCTCTTAACCTCCAAAGGAAAAGTATGAGTAACCATCCATGAATGGTGAAGATTCAAAACTATGTGAAAAATAATTGCTTCATCTATGACTTCATGGCATCACCTACCTCAATCTCTCTTATAGCATCTTTCTTTCCATTCATCAAAGATGAAACACGGAACAGACTCTGGTTCAAGCTAAGCCAATGTGTCTCGTCTGATGTGTTCTGCATAATGTTATAATTTCCTGAATTATGAAATACAGAAATACATTACATGACTACATGGAAAAGAAAAACGAACTAACCTTTGCACAGAATATATATATGTTGACCACATTTGTTTGACCACGTCTGTGTGCTCTATCCTCAGCCTATTATCAGCAATAAAATGTAGCATACAGTTAAAATTTAACACATACAAGCACCATGCATGTGTTTAAGTGCAGATAAAAGTCAGGATAAAAACACATGGGCACAAAGTAAAAAGTTTTAGTTTTGCAGTGGTCTTGAATACATATGCACCGGACACATCAACAGCCTAGATAGCTTTTAAATTTTCCTTTTTATTTCTTTTACCAACATAACTAACAAGAAGACAAAAAAGCTACCTAATTAATGCTTTTGCACATTTTATATGTGAGAAAAATGTCCGAGCAAGGGAAGGAAAGCTAAGGACCTGAAGCAGCTCTGAAGCTGATTTTGGAAGCTCCACGAAAACAACATTCTGAGCAGATGAGAAATCTAAACCAACACCACCAGCAGTAATTCCGATTATCGCAACCCTCACCTTTAGCAGAACAGAAAGTTAAAACAAGTCAATGATGGATGAGCAGTTTGGGAGTTCAGAAAATTGAGAACATCATATGGACTAGCAAGTATAAATAAGGAGAAAAGAAGGACAAACCTCTGCATTAAAACGGAAAGAATCAACTGCTTCTTTCCTTTCCCTAGGAAGTGTACTGCCATCAATGCGAACAAACTTGATCCCATTCTCAGAGACAAACACCTGTCTCAGGAAAACAATTCAGTTGGAAGTATGAAATATGTTTTTCCTAGAAGTCAAAATCAGAAAATATAGTTTAATATAATCTATTTACCCATGACATATATAAAGGCCTAGCTCTCTACAACTTTAATCCAGCTGTAGAAGTTGTGGACCCACAATAAGGGGCAAGGAGAGCCCAATAAATTGTAAGAAAAAGGTTTAGAGAGATTTAAGAAGAACCACTAAAAGGCTTACAAAAATGGATACAACATGCTACAGCGTTTAACTTGCACAAAAATGATAAATTTCTGGCTATAGCTTTAAATTTTAATTTAGGTTGAAAAGAAGCATGCAATCAATTAAACACAAATGGTAGTATGGAAGGATGTAACCATGGATCTCGTTCAACTATCCAAATGGGTTATCTTGGTGGTGGTGGAATGTGTGTGCACGCTTTTCCAGCATAAGACAATGGTTATCAAATAGCATGTGAAGTTGTGAATCTTAACACATACAGAAAATATACTAGATTATAGTAAGAGCTCAATATTATAAAATCTTGTCAATCAAGCATGTCATGGTTGTATCCTTTCGAGTAAATTACACTGTAGGTACCTAAACTTGTACCAAGGTTCGAAGTCCCAAATCCCGAAAACTGGCATATTCTCATCCCTAAAGTGGATCAAGTGAGGTCCCAAATTCCCAATCATCATGAGCTGGCCAATCTACTAACTTGGCTAGCCATATGTTCCGTCCACGTGGCAAAGTTTTGCAAACGACACCCTTTCTCTTTTCTTCTCTCCTATTTTAGCCCTCACCCTAACACACACTCTCTCTCTCTCTCTTCCAAGACGACGCCGCTGGCCGCCTCCACTCTCTCTATAGGTTTGGCAGGCTCAACGACCGCCTTGGCGCTGGCGGCCGCGCCACCTCCAACGTTGAGCCTACGTCGTACCCGATGGCTGCAGGATCGATGGGACTCCGACGCCAAGCTATCAGGCCTCTCCATGCTCCACCACATCACCAAGGGCTACGAGAAGCTCAACTCCAAGGTGGCCTTATGTGCTCAGCAGGAGGTTGCCGTCGTCGTCGTGCTGAAGCACCGCTTCTGTTCTCGCAGACGGCGTTCGGCGTCCTAGTCGCAGCAATGAGGAGCCCCAACTCATCGAGCGGCGCCGTCAGCCACGCCGCCCGGCATACTACCAACCGGTGGCGCAGATAAGGGCGAAAGTGTATGGGGGATGTAGCAAGCCTGGAATCGAAACCGCGTCGCCACTGGAGACTCCAAGCCACGCCATCGCTAGAGATCCTGATCCCGCGCCGTCGTCGGAGAGGTCGTCGGTGTGTCCGCCGCCGACGAGCACGCGGGTGGGTGCACATTGAGCGGAAGGATATCCTGGCACCGTGAGCAGAGCTATGCCTAGGGCGGTAGCTCGTCGATGCCGACCACCGGCGGCGAGCGTCGTGTGGTCGCGAGTCAAGAGGGACACAAGGTAGAGGAAGGTGGAATGGTGGGAGGCACAGCTCCGGGAGGCTTCCTTGCCGGCGCGAGATTCCTAGCTCGCGGCGTAGGCCGAGTGGTCCCACATTGTCACTGCTCTCCCCACCTAATCTACGTTGGGGACGGCGGCTCCTCGCCTCCTCCGGCAGGTTCTTGGCCTGCGGTGGCAGAGGCAAGAAGGTGGGTGGTTCCTTCCCCTCGCTCTCCGGCGACCGACCTGCTCCGGCGTGGGAAGGAGGCGGCGATTGTGTGAGGAAGATGAGCAGAGTGAAGCCAGAGAGAGAGAAGGAAAAGGAGTAGTAGAAAATAGGGAGGATCCAAAGGGGTTTTTTTTGCAAATAATTTCCACGTGGACGGGTGACATGGCTGACCAAGTCAGCATACTAGCCAGCTCATGACACATGGGACCTCACTTGACCCACTTACACAACATTATGGATGGGAATCTGCATTTTTGGGGATTTGGGACCTATTCGAACACTTGTGACAAGTTTAGATACCTACAGTGCAATTTACTCTGTCCTTTTTATAGCAAGCGGGCAAAGGCAATGCTACAATTTATGGCACATACAGGTTTCATAAAATACAGATTTCCAAGACACATCATTTGATTTCTTGCAGTTACTTCTATGATGCCAAGCTTTGATTTCATTAGAAGCCTTAAGTGGTAGTGAAGCGTACTGAAGCTATTTATTTAAGATAATCAACTATAATTGATCAAAATGCACGCATATTAAAAATTACATAAAAAACCATAATAGTTGTATAATTGATCAAAATGCTATCATCAATTATGATGAAAAATGACAGCACTATAGCATCCATATATGGAGACTGCTGTAGCATGGTAATGATAATAAACTTTCAATATCATGATACCAAAGATTTTACCTGCACTCCATCTAGAACCTTTAAATGATGAGCAAAAATTATTGTTTTCTGACAACTAGACTGGAAATCCAAGTTATCGCTAGTAGCCGTTTCTTTCATGGTGAAATGATTAGAGAACCACTCAGTAAACCCAGATAGTTTTGCAATACCAATTTCTTGTGGAGTAAGATCTCTTGGAGATCTCTTGCGACCATTATCTGAGCAAAAAGAAAAATAAGAAAAGGATTAATAGTCTACATGGAGCAGACGAACCAATCTTACGAGTTTCAAATGTTACTGTGATGTAAACATTCGCTTTATCTCAATAGTTAACAATTTTTTGTTACATTTAACATATTATTATAGCAAGAATTATTAATGATGTGGAAAATGATAAATAAGACAATAAACTAGTTGTATGTCTGTACTCTGCTACAAATAAAAATATATCCAGCTACATCACACCATGCTGTGATTGACATGCTTGGCCCACTCCCTCAGCTTTGCTTCCATGCTCAATTGTGTTGCATGCCTCCACACCCTTTGCTCCGCCATATACAAGTTAGATGTACACCTTATTATGGATTTATTGATGGTGTGCCACCGCAAAGAGATGCAATTGAGGATTTACCACTCAGTGTGTCACTGAAATGTGAGCCCAGAAGTCACATGTTAATGGGACATGAGTGGTAAATCTTCACATGTATCTCTTTAGCAATGGCAAATCCTTTAATTTCCCCTTTAATATTTGGATTTTGTAATACATACGCCAATTTAGATAGTACTAACTGCAGTATTATACTCTCCTATAGACTATAGTCCTATGTTCAATAGCAACACTATGCAGATTGTATCTGGTGAATGCCGTGAGTATGCTACAACAAAAGTACTGGATAATTCAAAGTCATTACTTTGTAGTATATTTTTTATATATCTACAGCCAGCCATCTTGCTTAAGGCATAAAACCATCCAGTCAACATCACAAACTCTGATGCAATGAGCTATGATGTACAAATTACATCGCAGTAAAGGCAAATAAAATTATAATTAATACAAGGCAGTCATGTTATTAAGATTGACATATATGATTGATATCGGCTTTTAGCATCATGATTGTTACCTTCTTTCACTTCCGCTTCTTCATAACTACTGCATGTGCTAATGTTCATCCCTTTGATACAAGAAGTTGTAGCTTTCCTGACATCTGATGACTTTAACTTCAATCTAATAATCTGTCGGCGCTTGGGAGGCAGTTCATTCAACAAATGCTCCTTCAAACGCCTAATCTACAGCACACAAGCAAACTCCAGCTGTTCCATCCATTTGAGTATTTGACAATTGACAGTGCTAAACAATCTTTTAAGGATAAGCCTAAACCCTAAAACATCTTATCATTGCATGGCTAGTGACAGCTGACAACAAAATGATCCAACAGCCTTCAAAATTAGCTAGCACACTTATGGAATAAAACCTATTTTCATCAGTAAGAGCAATATCAGCCAAGAAAAGGATTGTTTCTTTTTTTATGTGCTGCTGTTGTTACACATAAATAATTTTGTGATGCAGCCTAAGCTATTCCATGTTATATAACTAAATAAAGTGAACAAACCATATGCATTAAAAAAATACAGTGGCCCACAGTTCAAAATCCATGGTCAAATATCATCAACCAGAGCCTAGCACAACCATCCAAATTGTTAGATATATGTTTATATGGGCCTTTGTGGGCCTTTCCTGTGTATATGGATTTTTTTTATGAATAGCACTTGTATTCATATGGGGACAATAGGCTAGTATGTACACATGTACAGGGGCATAATAGGAAAGCCCATATATACAGAAAAGGCCCACAAAGGCCGATGTACACGTATATCTAACACAAATTAGCATAAATAAGCCTATGAATAGTCAAGATACACTATCACAAACAAAATTATCACAAAATAATATACATGCGAAGCTTCAATAGATGAATGAGAAAGAACAGACCATTAGAGTCTGACTGAGTAAAACATTTAGTTCTGTCAACCGAACACCCTTTGAAAAATCCTGCACAGGAAACAATGATAATTAATTATCAAAAAAAGTATTTGCATATAGACTTGCAAATTATTTTTCCAAGGTTTTCAAGCATTATTTCATGATTTCCTGAAATCGATTTCTACATTTACAGCATAAATAGTACCCAGCCTAAAAACTAGCCGAATAGTGCTTAGTAATAGCTTTGACAAATCAACAATCACATATCAGAAATACCTGATAAAGTTTCCCCTGGTAGCCTCGAAAAGTATGCAGTGAACAATATTTCTTCGCAAAGTCAAATTTATCACTGCCAAGCAAATGGGGACTGAAAAGCCAGGCAGATGGGCGATCAGAAGAGTTTGACATGACACGACACAGTAAGATAGCATTCTCATTTTCTTACCATAACATATTTATCTGGTGATAGATGTCAAAAGGTCTGTTGTCACCTAGGAGAAAAAACTGTTATTTCTGACAAGCAAACAAATGTTTAAGTGAAGCAAGATGCTAATGAAATGAATTAACAGATTTTCTGAAATCTAAGGCCATCATTGTATCATAATCATAATCAAATCATACATCAGTACCAACCACCAAGTCACGGTAGAAAGTACATATATAATAATGAGAAAGTGCACTTTACAACATCCTTAGTACACAAATGCAGACACTAAGCTTACACATAGAAAAATGAAGATATAACATGTAAATCAAGAAGCACATAACATATTTACAGAGTTAGGACCTGTTTGGCAAAGGGGAGTAGATCTAGTACTTAAAATGTAGTTCAAATTTGAAGTAAATCTTAAGGATTTGGATCCAAATCCACCCTTTCCAAACATGCCCTTAAGAGGTAGATATAAAGGACAACCTTGCCAGATCAAAACAGATGACAACAAGAGCATAACAACCGCTGACACCAACATAGTCACAATGGTGAGACAAAATGATGCTTTTCTTCAATAATAACTTATGCCCTATGAATTTTTTCCTAGCATCAAACACATGTATCCTTGATGAGGAACATTGGTAAATCTCCATTAGATCTTGTTAGATATAATCTTGACATCTACTAGAAGATTGTAGGAGTAGCTAATTGGTAGCTATATGGAGATGCTAGAAGCATCTAGAATATTCAATTCTACTACTAGTTCATAAATGAACTAGATACTAGAAGCATCTAGCTATTACTAGGACTAAAATATTAATAGCTAGATGTAGAATGTTCTGGATATATGGGCTGAGCTAAGGTCAAGCTTAGCCCATAAATAGAACACGTAGAAGCACTTGTAAGCCAAGCTTGAGGTCTAGTTCAATGTATACAACAAGTGCAATATAATGAGCCTTAATTGCTTCCTAAGTGAACATTACTATGAGATCTTGTCAGAGCTTTACTTGCTGTTCGTGTGAGCTCCTAGGCCAACAATTGGTATCAGAGCCAGCTTAGCTTCTGCACCGTATGACGAAGGTCATGCCGCGGACACCGAAAAGTGGAAAATCTGGTGGTGATGGCAGCAGCGGCAGCAAGGTTGTCTCGAGGATTTCGACAAGGGAAGGCGACGTAAATTTTCAGTATCCGATGCTCACTGATAGCAACCGTGGGCCTTGAGTGGTGAAGATGAAAATCTTCATGCGCGCGCAAGGGTTGTGGGAAGCAGTGGAAAGTGAGAAGGTTGTTGACGAGCATAAGGATCAGATGACTCTCGCAGCTATCATGCAAGCTATACCGAAGGACGTAATGATGGTCTTGGCGGAGAAGACGACGGCAAAAGAGGTATGGGACACATTGCAAGAGTTGCATGTTGGTTCCACAAGGAGTGTGGATTCGTTGACAAGACGAGCATCCCTCGAAGGTTTGCATTGGTGAACTCATGGATCTGAAACACGGTGAAGGCTGCATCAACGACTACGCGCGCGACTTCTAGCGGCTGCTCAGACGAGCACCACGGATGAGAGAAGACGAGATTAATGCCTTCATCGCGGGTCTACCTGCGACATCGGCGTCAGATGTTCATCGTGGTCGGCCGCGTGACGTTATAGATGCGGTATACTTAGCGCGTGAGGCAGAGCGCCAGGAAGATGCCCTGATCATGAAGGCGGCACCGGCTCAACATTGATCGGCGTTTAGTCGCAGGGTTGCCGAGCAGACCAAGGCTAATGCGGCTCAACGGAAGACGTCCATCTCCAACTTGGCGGCGAAGCTCGAGGCGCAGATCGACGACCTCACCAAGAAGGTCGCGGACCTCGTCAAGGCATTCGACACCACCGTCAGTGGTGCCCGCTGATCCAGCGCAAGAGATGTCTGACGCCAGTGTGGCGCAAGCTCTCACGAGCGCGCGCCCTGGGGCCTGGACTGACGATGATAACAGCAAGACCGACGACGATGACACCGAGCAACGCAAGAACGACGACGCCGGTGAAAACACTGACATCATCAGCGACATCGAGCAGCAGGAAGATGGTTCCGCTGACAATGCCTTGTCGGTCTCTTCTCGTGAGAGGGCTCCCAAGGCGACGAGTGTCCATCCAAAGCAACATCATGATGCCTGGCCCTACGTCACTGCAGGTCTTCCTCCATGTCAAGAGCACGCTAGGCGACCACAACACCAAGCATGCCCTCGGAGACCACGATGTGTCCATCCTCAGCAATAGATGGGTTGCGGACATGCTATGCCTTTGATGTTATGTCGAGCTCATGGTGGTGCACTTCGTCTTCAGCATCGGCGACAAATCCTTGGGCGTCGTCGCTTCAACCTTGAGGACAAGGTTGATTCGCAAGGGGGGAGTAATGTTATAACCATGGCCCATAAACAGTACTGCGATGCTATTCATGCGGTACTATAGTGCGGTACTGTAGCGTTGATTTGTTTCCTCTTAATAGTTAGGGATTAGATTAGATCTCCTAGTAGTTAGGGATGGGATAAGATTAGTTAGAGGATAGTTTCTTAGGGCCTAAGTCTTTTGTCCCTATAAAAGGGATGGTCATGTATCTTTCTTTGGCATCCAAACAATGAATCAAAATTGAGAGAAGATCTCATAGACGGTGGCTCCGATAACAGCCAAGGCATCGCCGATGATAAACGGCCGTCTCGCCAGCGTCAAGGGCCGTATCCCCTGTTGCGTACTTGCACGTAACAGAAAATTGTTATATATAATCTTGACATCTACTAGAAGATTGTAGAAGGAGTAGCTAGGTAGCTATATGCAGATGCTAGAAGCATCTAGAACATTCAATTCTACTAGTTCATAGATGAACTACATACTAGATACTAGAAGCATCTAGCTATTATTAGGACTAAAATATTAATAGCTAGATGTAAAATGTTCTGGATATATGGGCTGAGCTAAGGTCAGTTCAACTTAGCCTATAAATGGAACATGTAAGAGCACTTGTAAGCTAAGTTTGAGAACTAATTCAATGTATACTACAGCTGCAATATAGTGAGCCTCAATTGCTTCCTAAGTGAATATTATTGTGAGATCTTGTGAGAGCTTTGCTTGCTATATGTGTGAGCTCCTGGGCCAACCTAGAATTCTCAAAGATTTTCTTGATTTTTTTCCTGAGAACCATGTTAATTTAAACCCTTTCAAGATATTATAGACAACTAGAGTTCTTAGTTAAAAAGGAACCTCCGCTGATAAATAATACCTGCCATGACACATACACAAAAACATGTCATATATCACATAACTCTGTGCCTGTTTGGACTTTGGATATCCAGACATCAGCACATAAAATAGAACAGCAGGACATGTAACCCTAAGAGGAATTTCATGGATGTATTTACAACCTTGACAAAGAAGGTGTCCCAGAGAGCAACACGATGTGATTGATATTTGGAGCTAGTTCCATTACAACTTTTGACTGTCAAAAATCACAAAATATTAGAATTGATCGTTAGTGGAAGCAAGTGGGATGCAGATACATCAGACTAATAAGACAAGAAATTACAAATAAACAGATGTGCTAAGGTGGCCTAAAGTAGTTGGAAATAAATTGTTCTACAGAATTTCGGCATTTTGCAGCCTTACGGTGTTTTAAATTAGGAGAGCAAGGGGAAATAAAGAAAAATACAAGCAGATCAATGAATCAATCTGAAGCATCATTTGTAATAAAAGAAACCAACTAAACAAATCTAACAATGTTATGATGTGTCGAACAATAGAAGATGATCTGCCGAATACACAAAGAAGTAACAAACTAAAATCTCCCTCACAGGTCAGGGAATTCAAGAGATGAATACTTGTATTGACAAATGAGATTATTTCCAGATAGTATAAACCTCATTTTTTTCTTGTTTCTTCTTTGTGCAGCGTATGTTGTGGGATTCATCAATAATCATCAGTGCCCATCTCCTATTAATCATACTTTTCTGGAGGCGGCCCAGCATCTTGTATGAAATAATCACTACACTTGGAGAAGCATCTAAGTAATCAAGGTTGTCTTGATGGCTGAACACTGAAAAGCAGAATATAGCAGTCAACACAATGATCCTTATATATAAAAAAAGCTATGTCAAACTTAAAGCCAAGCCAGTAGGGTAGTTTCATGAATTAAAGAATAATTCATATGATGAAAAAGGAATGGGATGTTAGCCGTACTTTGTAAAACTGCGGCTGTCACAGAATTGAAATACAAGTTGACTTCACCAAAAAAAAAAAGTGAAAGGCATGAATTTTAAGAGCCAAGTTACAACTTACAACCACCCATTACTCCAATACACACAATTGTTCTAGGACTTAGTTCAGTTTTAGGAGAGCATAGGAGTACTACTCTTAATTTATACACCTAACAAGCAAAGCATCCTGGCAAACTTGAATAAATGACTAATGTTAGCTAAGCTCTAGAATCATGGACACATTGTTTCAACTCAAGAGTCCAAACATATCAAATATTATCTCTTTTTTGTCAGCACATCATAATCTATTTTTTACAGTTAGTGCAACACTTCTGTATATATACACACATATATCCAACTACAGTCAAAAGTCAAGACTGAAGAGCAAGCAAAGAACATGGTTTTTTTCAATTCAGTCAGAGATAAGATTGGTACTTACAATAATTAAGGATCAGTGAAACATATACACTAGTCTAAAATAGTGCAATAACCATAGTACCAGCCTTCACATCAACAAAAAAAGAAAGATATATTAACTCTTGAAATAATGAAGCTTTGAATTAGTACCAAGATGAATATCTTTTGGCAAAATAGAAGGATCCCAGCGTTCTAACTCTTCTGCCCAGGTATAGCGTAAAACAGCTGGACACACAATTAATAAAGGGCCCTCATCCTTGAAGCAACAAGCTAATGCAATTGCCTGCATTTAATTCTATCAGAATGTACTGCCTCCAAACAGTGATGATGCAAGCTTTAAATCCAGTAAGTATAAGTACGCTCCATAACCAAATATACTGATTTATATATACTTGCTAGTTCATGGAACTAAAAATCACAATTGCTATTCAATATTCAGAAAAAATCCAATTCATTACAGTTCAAACAGTGATGCTGCAAGATTAAGTATTAGCATATATAATAATGAGAAAGTGCACTTTACAACATCCTTAGTACACAAATGCAGACACTAAGCTTACACATAGAAAAATGAAGATATAACATGTAAATCAAGAAGCACATAACATATTTACAGAGTTAGGACCTGTTTGGCAAAGGGGAGTAGCTCTAGTACTTAAAATGTAGTTCAAATTTGAAGTAAATCCTAAGGATTTGGATCCAAATCCACCCTTTCCAAACATGCCCTTAAGAGGTAGATATAAAGGACAATCTTGCCAGATCAAAAAAGATGACAACAAGAGCATAACAACCGCTGACACAAATATAGTCACAATGGTGAGACAAAATGATGCTTTTCTTCAATAATAACTTATGCCCTATGAATTTTTTCCTAACATCAAACACATGTATCCTTGATGAGGAACATTGTGGTAAATCACCACTATATCTTGTTAGATATAATCTTGACATCTACTAGAAAATTGTAGAAGGAGTAGCTAGTTGGTAGCTATATGGAGATGCTAGAAGCATCTAGAACATTCAGTTCTACTACTAGTTCATAGATGAACTAGATACTAGATGCTACAAGCATCTAGCTATTACTACGACTAAAATATTAATAGCTAGATGTAGAATGTTCTGGATATATGGGCTGAGCTAAGGTCAAGCTTAGCCTATAAATAGAACATGTAGGAGCACTTGTAAGCCAAGCTTAAGGTCTAATTCAATGTATACAACAAGTGTAATATAGTGAGCCTCAATTGCTTCCTAAGTGAACATTACTATGAAATATTTTGAGAGTTTTGCTTGCTATTCGTGTGAGCACTTGGGCCAGCAATTGGTATGAAACCCAGCATAGCTTCTACATTGTATGACGAAGGTCATGCCGCGGACACCGGAAAGTGCAAAATCTGGTGGTGATGGCAGCAGCGGCAGCGAGGTTGTCTTGAGGATTTCGACAAGAGAAGGCGTCATAAGTTTTCAGTATTCGATGCTCACCGACAGCAACTATGGGCCTTGGGCGGTGAAGATGAAAATCTTCATGCGCGCGCAAGGATTGTGGGAATCAGTGGAGAGTGAGGAGGTTGTTGACGAGCGCAAGGATCAGATGACTCTCGCAGCTATCATGCAAACTATACCGAAGGACGTAATGATGGTCTTGGCGGAGAAGACGATGGCAAAGGAGGTATGGGACATATTGCAAGAGTTGCATGTTGGTTTCGACCGCATCAAGAAAGCTCGTGTTCAGGGACTTCGAGGATGAAAGAGACGGAGTCAGTTAGTGACTTCGCCATGAAACTAACCACCATTGCCAATGAGATACGAGCACTCGAAGAAAAGATGGAGGAGCACACGGTTATCAACAGGCTTCTTCGTGCGGTACCAGACAGGGTTTGTCTCTACTTTTGAGCAGCTTGCTGATATAAAGAAGAAGCTTACAAAAGTGGTCGGTCATCTCAAGGCATATGAGAGGAATAGATGCTGCCGACGAGTCGAAGAAAGGAATGAGCTTCTACTCACTCATTCTGAGTGGGAAGCAAGGTTCAAGGGCAATCACAAAAAAGATTTTGGTAAAAACCGCAAATTTGACAAGGCAAAGATCCGGTGCTTCAACTGTCAGAAGTTAGGACATTTTGCTAAGAAATGCCACAACTGAAGTAAGGAGCAAGAGGTAATGAACCTTCTTATTGATGCTGATGATCAGCCAACACTGCTATGAAGATGGAGTCGACAAGTTGAGTTCAGGATGTTGAGTAGTGGCGTCGCCATCCTGTAGTCGAGTTTGAGAGTAAGTACTAAGAGTAGGTTTCGACGAATGGTCTTCTGCATGTGGAGTAGTTGCATCGTCGTCCAAAAGTTGAAACTGAAGGTAGAACATGGGGTGTAGAGTAGTGTCGCCATCCTATGCATGCTTAGTAAGTGTTGCGCATATCGTAGGAGTGTCCGAATGCGTCAACAAGTTAGAGTTAAAATGTCAAGATTAGGGGGAGATGTTATAGCCATGGGCCACATGGCCCACAAACAGTACCACGGTATTATTCACGCGGTACTATAGCGGGGTACTGTAGCGTTGATTTGTTTCCTCCTAATGGTTAGAGAATATATTAGATCTCCTAGTAGTTAGGGATTAGATTAGATCTCCTAGTAGTTAGGGATGAGATAAGATTAGTTAGAGGGTAGTTTCTTCGGGCCTAAGTCTTTTATCCCTATAAAAGGGATGGTCATGTATCTTTCTTTGGCATCCAAACAATGAATCAAAATTGAGAGTAGATCTCATAGACAGTGGCTCCGATAACAGCCAAGGCGTCACCAACGATAAAAGGCTTACTCGCTCGCGTCAAGGGTCGTATCCCCTATTGTGTGCTTGCATGTAACAATTTGGTATCAGAGCTGGACGGTCCCTCGGGATGGCATTCCACTCCCGGTACTACGACGCCAACCAACGTTCCTTCCATCAACGACGCCGAGAAGAGCGGCCAATCGACCTCTACCATCGGCGAATCGATGAGGAGCGCCGTTTCTTCGATCCGCCCCGTTCGTATCTCTACTACGATCGGCTCCGTGAGGAGTGTGGACTCGTTGACGAGCATCCCACGAAGGTTTCCAATGGTGAACTCGTGAATCTGAAACACGGTGAAGGCTGCATCAACGACTACGCGCGCGAGTTCCAGCGGCTGCTCAGACGAGCACCACGGATGAGAGAAGAGATCGATGCCTTCATCGCGGGTCTACCTGCGACATTGGCGTCAGATGTTCATCATGGTCGGCCGTGTGACCTTGCAGATGTGGTATACTTAACGCGTGAAGCAGAGAGCCAGGAAGATGCTTGGATCATGAAGGCGGCACCGGCTCAACATCGATCGGCATTTAGTCGCGGGGTTGCCGAGCAGACCAAGGCTGATGTGGCTCAGCGGAAGGCGTCCATCTCCAACTTGGCGGCGAAGCTCGAGGCACAGATCGACAACATCACCAAGAAGGTCGCGGACCTCGTCAAGGCATTCGACAAGACAACGACGTCGCCCGCTGATCCAGCGCAAGAGATGTTTGACGCCAGTGTGGCGCAAGCTCTCACGAGTGCGCGCCCTGTGGCCTCGACCAACGACGACAGCAGCAAGACCGACGACGACGACACCGAGCAACGCGAGGAGAACGACGACCCCGGTGAAAACACTGACGTCATCAGCGACATCGAGCAGCAGGAAGATGGTTCCGCTGACAATGCCTTGCCGGTCTCTTCTCGTGAGAGGGCTCCCAAGGCAACGAGTGTCCATCCAAAGCAACATCATGATGCCCGGCCCTACGTCACTGCAGGTCTTCATGTCAAGAGCACGCTAGGCGACCACGACACCAAGCATGCCCTCAGAGACCACGATGTGTCCATCCTCGGCAACAGATGGATTGCAGACATGCTATGCCTTTGCTGTTATGTCAAGCTCATGGTGGCGCACTTCGTCTTCAGCATCAGCGACAAATCCTTGGGCGCCATCGCTTCAACCTTGAGGACAAGGCTGATTCGCAAAGAGGAGTAATGTTATAACCATGGCCCACATGGCCCATAAACAGTACCGCAATATTGTTCACGTGGTACTGTAGCGTGGTACTGTAGCATTGGTTTGTTTCCTCCTAGTAGTTAGGGATTATATTAGATCTCCTAGTAGTTAGGGATTAGATTAGATCTCCTAGTAGTTAGGGATTAGATTAGATCTCCTAGTAGTTAAGGATGGGATAAGATTAGTTGGAGGATGGTTTCTTAGGGCCTAAGTCTTTTGTCCCTATAAAAGGGATGGTCATGTATCTTTTTTTGGCATCCAAACAATGAATCAAAATTGAGAGTAGATCTCATAGGCGGTGGCTTCGATAACAGCCAAGGCGTCGCCGACGATAAACGGCCGTCTCGCCTGTGTCAAGGGCCGTATCCCCTGTTGCGTGCTTGCACGTAACAAAATTGTTAGATATAATGTTGACATCTACTAAAAGATTGTAGGAGTAGCTAGGTATCTATATGGACATGCTAGAAACATCTAGAACATTCAGTTCTACTAGTTTATAGATGAACTAGATACTAGATACTAGAAGCATCTAGCTATTACTAGGACTAAAATATTAACAGCTAGATGTAGAATTTTCTTGATTTTTTTTTCCTGAGAACCATGTTAGTTTAAACCCCTTCTGGATATTATAGACAATTAGAGTTCTTAGTTAAAAAGGAACCACCGCTGATAAATAATACCCACCATGACACATACACAAAAACATGTCATATATCACATACTCTTTGCCTGTTTGGACTTTGGATATCCAGACATCAGCACATAAAATAGAACAGCAGGACATGTAACCCTAAGAGGAATTTCATGGATGTATTTACAACCTTGACAAAGAAGGTGTCCCAGAGAGCAACACGATGTGATTGATATTTGGAGCTAGTTCCATTACAACTTTTGACTGTCAAAAATCACAAAATATTAGAATTGATCGTTAGTGGAAGCAAGTGGGATGCAGATACATCAGACTAATAAGACAAGAAATTACAAATAAACAGATGTGCTAAGGTGGCCTAAAGTAGTTGGAAATAAATTGTTCTACAGAATTTCCGCATTTTGCAGCCTTACGGTGTTTTAAATTAGGAGAGCAAGGGGAAATAAAGAAAAAGACAAGCAGATCAATGAATCAATCGGAAGCATCATTTGTAATAAAAGAAACCAACTAAACAAACCTAACAATGTTATGATGTGTCGAACAATAGAAGATGATCTGCCGAATACACAAAGAAGTAAAAAACTAAAATCTCCCTCACAGGTCAGGGAATTCAAGAGATGAATACTTGTATTGACAATGAGATTATTTCCAGATAGTATAAACCTCATTTTTTTCTTGTTTCTTCTTTGTGCAGCGTATGTTGTGGGATTCATCAATAATCATCAGTGCCCATCTCCTATTAATCATACTTTTCTGGAGGCAGCCCAGCATCTTGTATGAAATAATCACTACACTTGGAGAAGCATCTAAGTAATCAAGGTTGTCTTGATGGCCGAACACTGAAAAGCAGAATATAGCAGTCAACACAATGATCCTTATATATAAAAAAAAGCTATGTCAAAACTTAAAAACAAGCCAATAGGGTAGTTTCATGAATTAAAGAATAATTCATATGATGAAAATGGAATGGGATGTTAGCCGTACTTTGTAAAACTGTGGCTGTCACAGAATTGAAATACAAGTTGACTTCACCAAAAAAAAAGTGAAAGGCGTGAATTTTAAGAGCCAAGTTACAACTTTCAAGTTTCAACCACCCATTACTCCAATACACACAATTGTTCTAGGACTTAGTTCAGTTTTAGGAGAGCATAGGAGTACTACTCTTAATTTATACACCTAACAAGCAAAGCATCCTGGCAAACTTGAATAAATGACTAATGTTAGCTAAGCTCTAGAATCATGGACACATTGTTTCAACTCAAGAGTCCAAACATATCAAATATTATCTCTTTTTTGTCAGCACATCATAATCTATTTTTTACAGTTAGTGCAACACTTCTGTATATACATACATATATCCAGCTACAGTCAAAAGTCAAGACTGAAGAGCAAGCAAAGAACATGGATTTTTTCAATTCAGTCAGAGATAAGATTAGTACTTACAATAATTAAGGATCAATGAAACATATACTAGTCTAAAATAGTGCAATAACCATAGTACCAGCCTTCACATCAACAAACACAAGAAAGATATATTAACTCTTGAAATAATGAAGCTTTGAATTAGTACCAAGATGAATATCTTTTGGCAAAATAGAAGGATCCCAGCGTTCTAACTCTTCTGCCCAGGTATAGCGTAAAACAGCTGGACACACAATTAATAAAGGGCCCTCATCCTTGAAGCAACAAGCTATTGCAATTGCCTGCATTTAATTCTATCAGAATGTACTGCCTCCAAACAGTGCTGATGCAAGCTTTAAATCCAGTAAGTATAAGTACGCGTCATAACCAAATATACTGATTTATCCATACTTGCTTGTTGATGGAACTAAAAATCACAATTGCTATTCAATATTCAGAAAAACCCAATTCGTTATAGTTCAAACAGTGATGCTGCAAGATTAAGTATTAGTGTAGTGTTCTCTAGCCAATTGTTAATTAATTACAGTCTCATGTTGCAATTATGGTGCACGGTCAATGAGTACTATGCCAGTTTATAGAATTTTGTAGGCTGTCAAACCATACTTGAAACAATAATACACTATGCATACGCACAAGTATCCCCACAATAGTCCGCAGAACAGAAACAATTCCATGATGTGAAACATAATGCAATATGCTTACCTGGAGAGTCTTACCAAGCCCCATTTCATCTGCAATAAGGCAGCGCCCACGCCTTCGAAGCCCAAATCTCACACCTTCAAGTTGAAAGGGTAGGAGGGCATTTTTCAAGTGCAGGGGTAGCTTTGTCAGAAGCTTATCAACTTCTTCGTCAGAAGCCAAGTTTTTGCCATGATTCTGAATAACATTCCTTGTTCTATACGGTATGTCTTGTATGACAATTCCAGGCAGCTTCTTCAAGCATTTTAACACCAGTTCATAGTCAACTAGCTTAAAAACAGAAGAAAGATGGCCGCTTTGACTTTGTGTCATAGAGAATGGCACAGCCTGGGATCAACATTAAGGGTGAAAAGATCAGTTTTAATTCTAGACCAAAAGGTTTATCATCCAAGAAAAGGGACTGAAAACAGGTCAAATTAAATATCACAAGAGAAGGTAAGGTTTGTTTTTCTATGATTGACTAATATTATTTGATCTCCAGAACGAGGTAAGTCTAAATTGTATATCATCCATAGTACAATAATTTCTCCCATATCTTTGCATATTGTGATCATTTGTGTCAAAGCTCTCTACAATGTGACATGATGAAAAATTAGCGACTGGTCAATATTATTGTCTCACTGATTGAAAAGGTGAAAAGAAAATATACAATGAAATACTAGTTGCAGCACTTTATGCAGAATAAATACTGAGTGGCAGTTGTCCATAAGCTTGATTGATATTTGAAAGGTCAAATGAATAAGACGCAAGTTCTCCGATACTCAGCAATTAGACCCAAAAAAGGCAGAAGACTTTAAGCTTTAGCATCCGATGTGGTGTTTATTAGGAGTATATTGCCTTCACCGATAAAACATTGCTAAAGTATGTGGAAGGACCAAGGTCGTCCAAGGATGAATGTTCAAGTAACAATCTCAACGACTTAAAATTGGCAATGGCATAAGATTTTACAGTTTTGGGGACTTAGATAAATTAACTAGGTTTCATCTACCAAACTCTCTAAAAGAAATCCAACTCGAATCTCTAGTGAAGTTCTTTGAGAAATTGAAAATAACTTAATGGCATGATTCGAAATCATATCTCTAGTGAAGCTCTTTTGAGGAATTGATAATAAATAATGGCATGATTTTGTGCGAGGGAGTCCAGACACGTCGAATCGACTCAAAGGACGGATATTTATCAACACCCACATGGAACGAAACACGAAAAAAGGCCAAAATCTTTGTGAAGAAGCGCTGAAAGGCATCCAAGAAAGCACCGAATTCCTCAAAGAGCTCATAAAAAAACGAATTCCTAATCAGAGCCCAAATTGGTAAAAGATGCACACATTACCCAAGAAATCAAGAATGGATGAAACTTACCGAAGCGAGGCAGTCCTGGACGGCACGGAGGCACTCGGTCTCCCCGGGGAAGGCCGCGCCCTCCGCGAGACCCACCGCCACCGTGAACTCCTCCGGGCTGTACACCTCCAGCACCACCTGGAACCCCGCCGGCGGCGGCGGCGGCGGAGGAGGCGGAGGCGGCGGAGGAGGAAGGGTACACGGCCGCGGCGGCGGTGGACAAGGCGTAGTTGGAGCAATCCCTGGGCACGTGGCGTGCCACGGCTGAGGCTGCGGCGGCGGTGGAGCAAGCGGAGGCGGAGGCGGAGGCGGAGGCGGAGGCGGGGCAGTTCTTGGGCACTTGGCGGGCCTCCACGTCGTGGAGGCGGACGCGGCGGCGGCCTCCACAGCGCGCTTGCGCCTCTCCAGGGCGGCGAGGCGGTTGGCCTCGATGCGGCGGCGCTGCTCCTCCGTGAGCTCCATGCGCCAAGCCTAGACAAGATCACTAGGGTTGTGGAGTCATGGCGCCATTCGGCTACACCGAGCGCGGTTGTGTTCGGGAATGAGCGGGGAATGGGGGACTTGGGTCGGGAGGGCGAGGAGCAATACATTCGGTTGGGCCCATTTTACAGATTAATTGGGCCATGCCCCACGTATGCTATCCAATTGTGCCCGTTAGTTTGGTCTTGCGGCCATAATACCTAGGAGTAGGAGCCTAATTATGGCCTTGTTTTTTACGGATTAAATTATAAAAATTGTTATTTTTTACGGTCAAACAATGCAGTATTTATCAGAGTTTCTAAAATAACTTTTCTATAATTTTTTGGACTCCCCAAGTCCTCTCGTAAGTCATAACTTTTTTCGTTAAAATTTTCAGGAAGTTCGGCTTAAAAAGAAGGATTTTTTTCATACATGCCATTATAAAGTTCGGTTTCTTCAGATATGCCATTACAAAACGTATATTTATATTGATGCCATTATTGTTACAACAATCTATCAATAATGCCATTATAGGGGTATTTTGGGAATTTTTAGCTTATACATGAGACGAATGCGTGTAAAATATAGGAAAATATGCATCTGAAGAGTGGACCCCACATGTCAACCCCTCACCTTCTTCCTCCTCCTTCCTCCTCCAATCGGTCTCTCCTCCACCAGCAAGCGCCGCTGCCAGACACCGCCGGAGCTTCGTCGTTGTCGTCGTCTTCTCCTCCTCTGCCCCCTCCCCTCCTCCCGCAGCCGTCGCCACCGCCTCCTCCTCTCTGCCCCATCGCCATTGCCGCCGTCGCCTCCTCTCTGCCCCACCGTCGTTGTCGCGTCCTCCTCCTCTTCCGCCGCCTCCTCCTCTCTGCCCCACCATCGCCACCGCCGCCTCCTCCGCCTCCTCCTCCTCTGCCCCACCGCAATCGTCGCCGCCTCCCCCTCTCCCGCTGTCACCTCATCCTCCTTCGTCGCCACCACCGTCCCTCGTCGCCGGCCATGGAGAAGAGACAGAGAGGGAGGAGGAAGGAAGGAGGTAGAGGATGACATGTGTGACCCAACTATCAGATGTTTATTTCTCACGTATTCGGATTTCATATATCGTAGAAAATCCTGAAATATCCCGATAATGGCATTCTTGATAGATTGTTGCAAAAATAATGGCATCAATATAAATATGTGTTTTGTAATGGCAAAAATGAAAAAACCGAACTTTGTAATAGTATGTATAAAAAAATCCTAAAAAGAACTTCTCAAAAACCTAGCATTTTTCAGTTTGTTCAACCATTCGTCGTACCAAATAGGGTGGATAGTTTTTTTGAGCAAAAGGCAAGAGAACTGCCATAAATTGATCAAAAGTAGGGGAAGAAGTACAGGGTGGGGGGAGATAAAGGCCCCTCCCCCCGTGGGCCGAGTACAACTAGTTAAGGCTGTGTTTCTTTGGGCGGTTAGATTATAATCTGAAAAGGTTGTAGTGTTTTTATAGAAGATTTAAAGAGCCAAAAAAATTATGAAAAATATTTTTGAGATCTTTGAGACAAATTGTGCAAAGTTTCGAAAAAATAACTATAAAATATTTCAAAATATAACCGGTGCAAAAATGATAAATTTTAAGCTGCAGCTTATAATCTGATTATAAGCTGAAAGAAACAGAGCCTAACTAATTACAAAGGGTGCGCCTGGCATAGGTCATCAAGAAGCTGACACAGGAGGGTCGGGGCAGTCCTCATCACCTGGCGGAAGATTCTGCTGTTGCGCTCCAGCCAGATGTGCCAAATAGTGGCGGCGACGATGGAAAGGTCTCCCTTGGTGCCGAGGTTGCAGTGGAGGATGTCTGATGACCACCAGTTGGCAATGTTGCTGGCGTTTGACCACTCGGAAGGGGCGAGCCTAGGACCGTTTAGGAGTGCCGCCAATCTACACTAGATGTGACAACTGAAAGCACACTGCAGAAAGAGGTGCTCGGGCGTCTCCAGGTTGCACCTGCAAAGTGGCCAAAAGTACTCGTTCGGCAACCGTCGTCTGAGGAGGGCATCGGCCGTGAATATTCGTCGCTGCAGCAACGTCCACAGAAAGAATTTGCATTTAGACGGAGCCCAAAGTTTCCATATTCGCTGAAGCGCTGATTTGGCGATTCGGCCAGAGAACTGGATGAGGTACGCGCTCTTGACCAAGAAGCGGCCGTCCCGGGGTGAAGCGATAGGGAAGTTGGTCAGGCATCCCCTCTATGAGCTGCACCGAGGAGGTAAGTCGGAGAAGGGACACGAGCTCGAGGATGAGTTGCGGGGTGAGGTTACGCCTGAGATCCGAGATCCACATCGAATTGGATAGAGCATCTCTGACCGTTCTATTCTTCCTGGTGGAGGCCACGAAAAGAGCTGGCGCAAGGTGTCTCGGGGCAGAGCCGGAGAGCCAGAAGTCATCCCAAAAGGAGGTGGTGGCCCCGTCCCCCAGGATGACTGAGCATCCGGCCTTGAGCAGGGCGATGTCCGGGTCAGCTGATACTAATACGGCACACGGGAGGGAGGCCCAGGCAGGGCTAGGGTGACGCCGGCTGAGCCAAAGCCAGCGCAGTCTCATTGCTCTGGAGAAGCTGGTGAGATCAAGCACACCTAACCCGCCAAGCGAGGCGGGGGAGCAAACGACAGACCAGCTTACTCGCCCTGCTCCTGGGCAGTTGGTGCCCTTCCAAAGCTAGGAGCGCCTAAGGGAGTCTATCCTCTTGATGACAGAAGCCGGCGGTTTGAGGACGGAGAGGGTGTAAGTTGGGAGAGAGGACATGACCGCTTTCAACAGAGTTAGCCGCCCACCCTTAGACATATGGGGGCCACGCCACCCTGCCAGTCTTGAAGCCACTTTGTCGATGAGTGGCTGGAAGTGGACATGCTTGAGTCGGCTGACAGAGAGTGGCATCCCGAGGTACTTGATTGGAAAGGGGGTAAGTCCCGCTGGCAGGTCCTGGAGGATGTCATCGAGATTGATACCTGCGCAGTTAATTGGGGCAACCTGGCTTTTGGAGAAGTTGGTCCGGAGGCCTGATATAGCGCCAAAGGCCCACAGGATGGCGGCTAAGGCCGAAAAGTCTTGTTTGGATGGGTTGAGGAAGACTGCTGCGTCGTCGGCAAAGAGGGAAATCTGGGTGGATTGAAGAGGGCCTCCTGGCGTGGAGATAGCTTCCTACTCAGCTGCGCGGGCAAGCAAGGAGACGAGGGGCTCGATGGCGAGGTTGAAGAGGAAGGGCGATAGGGAGTCACCCTGCCTAAGACCCCGGCGGTGCAGGATGGTGTCGGTGGGATGGTTGTTAAGGATAATTTGGGAGGAGGAGGCCAGGGACATTGAGATCCATTCCCGCCAGCGAGTGCTAAACCCCCTTGCTCGGAGATTATCAGGAAGATAGGCCCAGGAGACGGAGCCAAAGGCTTTCTCGAGGTCCAATTTCAGGAGAAGGGCAGGGGTTTTGGATCTGTGGAGGGCTGTGGCATAGCGTTGCACCAAAAGGAAGTTGTCCTGGATGTGCCGCTTCTTGATGAAGGCGCTCTGGCAAGGGGAAATTAGCTCCTCCATGAACGGGGCGAGTCGGGACGCGAGGATTTTGGTGAAGAGCTTACCCACACCGTGGATAAGGCTGATTGGGCGGTAGTCTGAGGCGGAGAGCGGATCTTCTTTCTTTGGCAGAAGGACAACGTGCGCATTGTTGAGGCTTGCCAGCCCGGTTGAGTCAAGGTTGAAGAGGCATAGTGCTTCGAGTAAGCCAGATGAGATGAAGTCCCAGCAGGCCTTGTAGAAGCTCTAGGTGAACCCGTCGAGTCCTGGGGCCTTGTCGTTGGGAAGTGCAAAGAGCACCCCCTTGAGCTCATCAAGGGTAAGGGGAGAGTCGAGGGAGGAGAGGTCCACAGTTGGCAACCCTAGGAAGTCCCAGTTGAAGGAGCGGCTTGAATGAGGGTGAGCATCAGTGCATCGCCGCCGCCTCCTCCTTTCTCGTCATCGCTTCATCCTCCTTCGTCGCCATCGCCGTCCCTCATCGCCGGCCATGGAGAAGAGAGAGAAGAGGGAGGAGGAGGAAGGAGGTAGAGGATGACATGTCTGACATGCGTTTATTTCTCATGTATTCGGATTTCGTATATCGTAGAAAATCCTGAAATATCCCGATAATGTCATTCTTGATAAATTGTTGTAAAAATAATGGTATCAATATAAATATGTGTTTTGTAATGGCAAAACTGAAAAAACTGAACTTTGTAATAGCATGTATAAAAAAAAATCCTAAAAAGAACTTCTAAAAAACCTAGCATTTTTCAGTTTGTTCAACCATTCGTCGTACCAAATAGGGTGGATAGTCTTTGAGAAGCCAAGACCAGAATGAGCCGACACCAGCTAGCTACCTATCCACATCAAAATTCAGCACACGGAAAAAATGCATCTAGGGTGAGCACATGAACATGCATACATATGAGCACCAAAGTGACATATCAAGTACCTCGTCAAGCTAAACGCATTACATCTACATGTTGTTCACATGTTGGACAATGCAGGAGGCTGGAGTATCGGTTACAATTATCAGAAGAGAGTGTCAATAAATAAGGGACAGACCATGTTAAAATCATCTTCTTTTTTTCATTATATTGTTGTGAAGCAGCAGGAAGATTGACGTTGATGTTAGATGCTGCGAAGACAGTCTCGTTTCTTGTAACCATGCAGTTCTGCAAAGCCCATGACTTCTCAGTTTCAGTATAAGTCACGACCAAAGATTCAGCAACACATGACCCGGGCTTCAATCTTGCAATCCAGCTAAAAAAAGAAAATAATATTTAGAACATGTTTCTTCCCTTTGGATAAACAGATTTTCATTCCCGGTTCGGGCTGATTATAGTCCCGGCGGAACAGAGCTACTCTGTTTGAGATGCAGTTTGCCATTTTATTGATGCTCAAAAAGAAATCCATCCTTGACACATGTTCTGGTTGTTGCCACATTGCATTACTCTAGTAAATTGCATTTTGCAGCCCCCATACGATTATTTTATTAACTACGGTGTAAGTAAAATAGTGAATAAAGCAATAATTCTAAGAATTTAAGCAAATAAAGTTGCTCAATAACATAATGACATGCCTCCTCTAAAGTAAACCGATGGCCCTAGATTTATGACAAGGTAACTTTTCTTGTCCTGTAGATTAATAGCGACGCATTGGCCAAAGACTTAAATTCAAAAGATCACCGATAGTTTATCTTATCTTCTGATCTTCGTGGACCAAAAATAAGAAATCATGGGAATTAGAGATGTACACAACCGCTCTACCTTCCTCCAAAAACTTTTTCGTCTCCTCATGTTTACATGATCACATGGATAGAGCTATCGATAGCTGTTGATGGATAATTAAGGACAGAAAAGTAGTTTAGATTACATCTGAATAAAACGCGGACAATAACAAAAAATCCTAAAAGAAAGTAACATTTCATAAGTGTTGGCTAATTCTTTTGGAGTTTCAGGTAGAAAAAACCATGTATTGGCTGCACTACATGTATGCAAGATTTAAAGACAGCAGCATCAAGCATATAACACCTTGACGTGCACAATATACACATTGCACACCAATTATTCTTTGTCATCCAGGCATGCTTAGTGTCAGATAAGTCTGGTGCGAGTATGTTCTTTACTTCAGTTTATTTCTTGGTCAGAGTTTGTTCCTGTTTTCTAGCGTTTTAGTTGAGTCATGCGCATAGATGGCCAGATGGCTGATTGTACAGAGTTAGTTGCTGGGTTTTAGGGAGTGAGTGCATGGGCTGCTCCGACGTGTGGGATGGCACACGAAGTGGATGAGCATGCCATGTTTTTTATGGCCAGTAAGGCCATGATCGAGTCAGTTTGTTGTTCCTCTATTTAAGTTGCAATAAAGTCAGGAAAATGCTGCCGCTTTGCAGCACCAACTCTAAGTATTCCACTGTGTTAGTGTGTGTTGTGCTCTGCCAACTCTAACACTCAGGTGCCCATAAAAGTTGATTTTGTGAACAAATTTAAGAACTAATCTGTCAGCATGAGAAATGCCTAACTGCCATCTTATAAACTAGATCAATGTATCTTCATAAGTAATCAATAGAATTTCAGGTTTTACAATTAAACTACCAATTAAAGATAATAATAAGCTGTACTTTGAAATTTAACTAAAGACGGCAATAAAGAAAACAATATACATCATTACCTGACTCAAGTTCTTGATGATTACTCCTCTGCTGCGTCCTCAGAATCGGAGAGAGGTAACAGGGTACCGACTCCAATAACATGTCCATTCAAGCATACAAAATACTCCACAGAATCATCGTAAGAACCCAGCCTCGCGGAAGCACTGCTCGGCACCATATTCGCCTGCAGCATGCTCCATAGTTTAGCCTTACAATAGGGGCACACCTCCCTTGAATGGAATTTTGCCTGCTTCTCAATCAACATCTTCTTGACCCTTGAAGTGGCGAATGACTTAAAGATGCCTCGAAAAAAGCCCAAGTCGCCTTCATCACCCTGATCAAGATGTTCACATGGATCCGACACATATAGGACATCCGCCCTACATTGCAGAGGAAGGAAACTCTTGCCCGCAGTACTCGAAAAGCGTGTCCTGAACACAAAATGACCTGGAACATGGATGTTGCTGAACAAGCCCCCTTTTGTGCAGCCATTGCAATAGATGAGCAGCTTCCCAAGCGCCTTCCAATTCCCATCAACAATGTGGCTGCCTCCTGAATGCAAATCCAGCATCATCTTTGGTGCCCTGGTATGGCAGAACTCCTTCCATAGCACCCTCTTTGCGATCTCTTCAAACCATTTGCACACACATGAGAGGACGGCAATCAGCCTGGGGTTCCAGTTCATGTGGCGAAAGACAAGAAAAAGTGCATCCTCACTGAGGAGGCCCTTGACACAAATGCAGCTTGCTGAGTGCATGCATCGGTGCCGCTTCACCACCAACACCATTTCCACTATTCCAGTAATCAGATCACTCCAGCAAAAATTCCCACCTCCTCATGCCCCCTTGACCCCTTCAATCCTGTTCCACGTCAGTAGTTCAGTTTCATGGAGAGCAATTGATTACTACCTCTAATATGATAATTGCCAAATCAACTAACACCGGCTCCCAAGAAATGAAATTAGGTTCATTGAAATAGATTCTAATTCATATTCCAGTACGGTTATAATTTTATTCAAGCCTATATCGCAATTCCACAATTCCTATTTAACAGTGTTTTGGTAAGTGGAACCAGAAAATTTCCTCTATCACTCCCCAAATAAGCATCAAATGTTCAGCTCGTTACTCGTAACAAATTTAACATCATAAATTATAAATTAATCTGTAAAAAATCGTAGCGGACCATCCCCATTAAGAAATCAACCCAGGATATAGTTCATCAAAACCTTTGGAAGCTAAATTAAACAGTAGACTTGACACACGAGGTTCTAATAGACGGACGCTGTAAATGTTACTGCTAAAATGAGTAAACTTTACAGGGATAAGCAAACTGTGAACACACCCACCTCCCCACCACCACCCCCAACCCCGCGGCAGGAATTCAACCGGACACGACCACTTCTTGCTCTTTTCGAGCACTCTACTAGTAGAGACGAGACAGGAATTACTCCCAAAAATATGCTTCAAATCAATAGCATGGCATGCCTCCCAGATCCTACATCCAAAGAAGGATTATCCATCCAAAAACAGGAGGAAACAAAGGAGCCAAGCCAAGCCACCAAGGCGCCCCCAATGCAGCAAAAGGAGCCCACGCCGCAGTAACGCGCAAGTCCAATAAGAAAAGAAATCCCCCAAAAAAACTCTGCCTCTCCACGCCGAATTCGAGCCGCGCGACCGAGAAACGCCGCCCAAGATCGAATCTTTTACCTCCCTACAGGCCCCCCAAGGCACCAACCCGCCCGCCCCAGTGGGGCGAAATCGCGCCGACGCAGCAAGCGGAGGCGCCGCGAGGCGAGGTGAGGCGGAAGCAGAGCGACGAGAGGAAGCGACCGGAAGCGGAGGCGAGGAACGGAGAGGTTTACGGGAGTGCCCCTCGGCCAGTCGGCGTCCGACCGGGTGATGAGGCCATTATTGGCGGCTGGCGACGAGGAGGGGCATTTCGGGAAGGTCGTCAGCTCGTCACTCCACCGAGAGGTGAAGGGCTCTTTTCAGCTTAACGATTTATTTATGTTTTGAAAAGACATATGCCTTGAGTTTTTTAGTTTCTTTTTCGTTGTTTTAAAGGTAGGTCCTAACGCTTTAAAAAGCAAGTCAAATAAAATGGATCCAAATCTCGAGACTATCTTGAGAAGCTCTGAAAGTTCATTCATTTCAATCGTTCAACTGTTCAGCCGTTCAGATCAGCTCAAAAAAACAGGGCCTAAAGCAAGGATAATAGTCCCTCCGCTCATAAAAACAAGTTGTTGTTGACTTTGAAACATGTATTTGACCATCTGTCTTATTCAAATAACTACGTAAGTTATCATTTATTTTGTTGTGATTTGTTTTATCGTTAAAGGTACTTTAAGCATGATTTATTTTTACACATGTTTGCACTAAAATTTTGAATAAGACAAATGGTCAAAGACGTGTTCAAAATTGAATGACGACTTGTTTTTATGATCAGAGGTAGTAATTTTTTTCCAAAAAACATGGATGCTCAATGAAATGCTATTTTCCAATTTTTTAAACAAATTTGCGCAAACCTACACATGAAATGACTCTTTTACCCCCTCTCTTCATCTCTCATGTCTTACGCCTCTTTGATCTATTCCACCTGGCCATCTTGGCCATCTCGTGCGCCGAGCTCCCTTGACTACCACTGTCACCGAGGAGAAAATTGAGTTTTTGCCACTCGAAACATTGCCGCTCGCAAATTTGCCGCTCGCAAATTTGCCTCTCTCAAATTGACGCTCGCAAAAAAGCCACCGCAAACAATTTTCCCTTGCACATTTGCCATTTCGGAGCATTTTACGCAACAAATACACGAAAAATACGCGGGGCCCACATGTCATCCTCTTCTTCCTTCTTCCTCTTCCTCCTTCCTCTCTCCTCTCTCTCTCTCTGAGCGTCTCGGGGTGGACATGGCAAAGGCGGTGGCGGCGAGCTCGACGGCGGCGGTAGGCGGACGGCGCGCTGTGCGAGCTCGGCGTGGACATGGCAGAGGCGGTGGAGGCGAGCTCTCGACGGCGGCGCTGCGAGGCGACGGCGGCAGCAGGCGGACGGCGCGAGCTCGAGCTGGCCGCCGCCATGTCGACCACCATGTCCACCGGAGAGAGGAAGGAAGGAGAGGAAAGAGGAAGAGGAAGGAGGAAAAGGAGAATGGCATGTGGGCCCCATGTATTTTCGTGTATTTGTTGTGTATTTGACTCTTGTATTAGGCGAAAATGCCACGAAATGGCAAATATGCAAGGGGAAATTGTTTGCGGTGGCTTTTTTGCGAGCGTCAATTTTCGAGTGGCAAATTTGCGAGCGGCATTGTTTCGAGTGGCAAAAACTCAATTTTCTCAGCCGCGCAACTCAATCGATAGGCAAGACATCATGCCAAACAGCCACACTATCGCCCCCCAACTGTGCCCTAGTGACACCACCCAACATCGCCATAGTCGGTTGCAAGTGGTGCACGACATGCCATGGTCGTGACCTTGCTCTGTCACAAGTAGGTGAGTCCTAAGAGAAATGGAGAGGGCAACAAAGAAGATGGCCCAATATAAAATGACGACGGCGAGGCACAGGATGGCGCATGATGAGAGCTCACAATAGCAGCAAAAGCAGACAACATAAATGGTTTAGACATAGCCATAGAGGGCTTGTACGTAGCAGTATGACCACGAGGAAGCATGGATGGCGGCGCTTTGGTGGAACATAGGCGTTGCTTGAGTGCTCTTCGTGACTTCGTCTATGGTGATTGGGAGATGATATAGGGAGAGTAGGGGTGAAGGTGTTAGCCTCGATTTTGTGCAAGACGTTGTGAACCAATAGAACGATGCAGAGGTAGGGTGGGAGAACGACACCGCCTTCCTTGGCACTGACAACTCATGCAGGAGGCAATGAAGAATAGAGGCGGTATGGCTATGCTTGTGCTAGATGTCCCTTGAGCCTTTGTGTTACGCTGGAAGAAAGGGAGAAAAGGGCGTGCACTAGCGTGGAGGGCTAAAAGGTCATTTTATACCTAGTTCTTCTGAATTTTTTTAATTGACTTGTCTAACCTTGATCAACAACAATATGTTTCAAATATGTAAACGCATGGGAGTAACTGATTCGATTCGGTTAAGCTAAACGGTTTGATAGCTGAGATGGCCGAAAAAGTCAAACTTAAAGAACTTTGAAAAGTACTACCAAACGTTTGGCTCAATTAAGTTCGGATAGCCTAAAGGTTTTAAAGAAACGATCCCATCTGTGCCAAAGATGTGTTTCGGCCAGAACCGATAAACCATGAAACGGTAAAACCCCAGACAGTGGCCGGAGTGAACGTCGATAATTGGCACCAAGCAAGAGGGGAGCATTCTGGCCTGGAAGGGGCATATTTGGGGTGTCCCCCGCGGTCCCAGGAGGCACAGCAAGTTGCTGGTTGGCCCGGCAAACGTGCGACGGTGCGATGCGAGTGCTAGTGTAGTACTACTAGTGTACTGCCCACTTGGCCTCGCCAGCTCGCCAACTTGCGCTCTCACCCTCGTCGGTCGCTCTCGTGCGCAGCGCCCGCTCGCCCCACCTGCACGGCCGCCCGATGCAGCGAAATTGACGAATGATTTGGGGGCGCCGGCCGCCGGATCAGGGTTCCTCAATAACCACGCGCGAGCCGTCGTTGGGTCACCGCTGAAGCGCTGCGGGCGGTAGGGAAATTACGGTTTCAAACTTTAAAACCAGCTCAGGTTTGTTAAATAACTCAGTTCAAATGTAAAGTTCTTAAGAGATATCTATAGGCTCATAGAGTTCAACACTAAGAGCATCCCCAGCTCACCCCGCATCACCCGCCGACATCAGCGCCTAATGGAGCGCTCGCCTGCCAGCCCAGCCGCTCGCAGTCTGCGCATTTGAAAAATTTCACGCGCGCAGCGCGCGTTGATGCAGGCCAGCTCTGATGGGGAGCCTGGTGCTCATGCTCTAATGTGTCCGAAACATGTGCAGTGTTTTTTTTGTTTTTAAAAAGTCAGGTGGTTTTGGACTAAAAGCATGGACAACAGAGCCCTATGCTTAGTCTCCAAATTTAGATATTCTTTCTTCAATCTATATATATTTTTTCGACAATAGAGGTTCTACTGTGGAGAATAGATATATACAAAATAGATAGATGTTCGAAGATAAGATATAGAGATAAAAATTTGAACATAATGTTGACAATAATCTAACATCACTCCTTACTTCTCACATGAATTTCGTCAAATGTTTAGTGGACATGCCATCAATGCCTCTCGCTCTTGTGATGCATGCCTATCCTTGTTTTGTTCCTTTGGAACTGAACTGGCCGCATATAGTGCATCCATGCATGCTCGTTGTATTATCAACGGAAACTATATAAAAAAGATAAAACTATATAAATTTTAAACTATTTAAATTTGTCATTATTTTTTCTTTTTAACAACTTTTAATATATAATGAATTTGATCTCAAAACAATGGGAAAAAAATAATTTTTTTAGAAATTTTCATGACTTTTGTTGGTCGGCGTATATGATATGTACATGAAAACCATTGTGTACATGAGATGTGTTGTCTTTATCAGTGCATCCAAGATGGCTAGCTATTTATTAGGCGTCTATTCTAGCTGAATGAAATAAGCTGTTACCGATTAAAAAATAGTTCTATTCCTAATGAAAAAAGTTACTACTGACAATGGAAGTGAAAAAAAGTGGTCAGTTGCAATTTTGCCTATATATCATATGATGATGGTTTATTGACAAAATATCTCTCAGACTAGAAAAAATGTGTGTGTGAGCACTACCCATTTGAAACAAAAATAAAATCAATAAGACAGTCCAATTCTGATATTACAATTCCTTTTTTAGTTTAGAGCAAGTTCCCAGTCAATGTTTTCACAACTGTTTATGTCAAAAGTTCTCTGAGGACACTTATAATGGGGTTTCTACTAGCGTTTTTTCGTATACCACATAGGATGAAAAACTGATGTGAAGCATAATTAATAAGTAGAGAGAAGTAGATGTTTTTTTTCTTAAAAAACCATTTCTACGCTCATCTCAAAGTTCTAAAATTAATGCGTAGAGAGAAGGTGGCTTTGGAGAAAGAAAAAAGTATTAATTATAAATAATGTTAAGATACAATACAATGTAGACACCGTTTCTTCTTATTTTCTAGATGACATGACAGCTATAAAAATAATGTTTAGAAACCTTGCATTGCAATTTGCAACTACTCCGAGACAGCCTCAAAAGTCAAAGTCCAGTCATTTAACTTGTTTACAGAGTCTTGAGACGCACCTTCAAAATTTTAAAAAGATTCAAAAACCACAATTGTAAATTAAAAACAGATGTAAGCACGTAAGGAAATAAGCAGATAATACGAAAAAACCACCACCATCAAAAGTTAGTTAGAAAGTACAATTCAGTAGATAAAAAAGTTCTGCTTAATTTATATTTATAATAAAATAAACGTAATCGAGGATCATTCAAATAGTAAAACTTATGAATATAAATGCACATCAAGGATTTGTGATTTAGAATTATCGCTTGCGTCGTTCTCATGCTGGACAATAGGGTGGAGGATCATCATCTCGCAACATCCTGCTGTTCAAGGCCACCGAGAAGCGGAGCAACCCGATCGTTCCTCTACCCAAAAAAGAAACTTCATAAAACATTCAGAACACTCGCATGTAAGATTAGTGTGTTCAAACATTAGAAAAATGAACTCATAAGAAGTGATCTAAAATGAGTAACATTGAAAAATGATTTAACAAACAAGTCCTCTTTGGAGCAGGTCGAGTGAAGAAAATCTTGAAGGATTTGGCAAACAAACGGGGCTTGCAGATTAGTGAAGAAGATAAGAAACAGAAGGACAAGTAGGAGGGTGGCTTCTTTTGGGGGATAGTGTGGTTGTTTTAAGCTCTGGTCACTTGCAATGGTTGGAAGAAGTGTTTTGTTTACTGTTGCCAAGTACGATTGTTTAGCTTTCAGGTTCTAGTTTGTGTTGAGCACTTATAAAAGTGAAACTCAGTTCTAAGGAAAGGAATTGGGGTTTTACCCCCTTGTGCCCCCAAAAAAACACACGTCTTAAACAGAGACACGGATCCTCTGCCGTATGCTGTAAGGCACAGGTAAAATTACTGCCACTAAGGCTGTCTTCAACAGACTTTTCTAAAGCATCCTCTACACCAAAAATAAGGGGACAAATTCTTCCCCTATATGCTCCAACGGCGTTCCCTATTCCGTTTCCTAAAATAGAGAATTTCTCTCTATTTTCTTATATGTAGGGATTATTTCTTCTTCACTGCTGACAAGTGAAATAGCTCGATTGGCACAATCGATCTGACCTTTATATTTCGTTAACCAATCCATGCCTAGAATAATCTCTATCCCTTGTGAGTTTAGTAGGATAAGGTTCGCTAAGAACTTAACTCCATTGACTTCCATACTTAACTTAGGACATATTTTATTGGTCCTAATAGCTCTCCCTGCGACTGAACTACCATAGGGTTCTTTAAATCCAATATTCCAATCATTTGATTCCACAAAACTTTTTGATATAAATGAATATGATGCACCAGAATTAAATAATACTGTAGCTGAAACTGAATTTACCAAAAACTTAGCAAGAACAACGTCTGGGGCACTCTGGGCTGCTTCTGCGGTGATATGGTTGACTTGTCCTCTGGCAACAGTCTGAGGTGCCTTGGGAGTCTGAGGTGCTCCTTGACCTCTACCAGTAGCTGGTGCACGAATAGCTGATCCCAGGTTAAATGGGACAGGAGTCACTACTGGACGCTTCTGAGGACACTTAGTGGCATAATGGCCCCACTGATTACAGTGAAAACATTGCACTCTTGCAGCATTGTTGTTTTGGGGAGTCTGTGCAACAGTGTTCTGACGAGGTGTCTGAGGTACCGGGCGATTCTGAACTGGCGATGCTGGCTGCACTATATACCGAACAGTCTGGTAAGGAGTAAACCGAGGCCTGGAGCTGCTAGACCTTTGGCGGTTCTTTTGATCCATCTTCCTTTTGTGCTTTTCCATGTGCTGGCGCTCAACATTCTCTTGAACAAAAGCTTGATTAACCAATTCCTGAAAAGTAGCACAATTCTTGGAAACCACAAAAGCTTTAATGTCTGGATCCAATCCTTCCACGAATCTCCACATTTTATCGGACTGCTCTTTGACATCATTGTCAGCATAGCGGGCAAGATAGTTGAACTTACTCAGATACTCACCGACGGTCATGTTTCCTTGCTTCAGGCTAAGAAACTCTCGCCTCTTCATGTCCATAATACCTTTAGGAACATATGCTGCTTTGAAAGCATCATTGAACTCATTCCAGGTGATCGCGTCAGCGTTCTGATGTTCTGCGTGAAAATTCTACCACCAGACAACGGCGTCATTCTGAAGCATATGACCCGCAAAACTAGCACACTCTTGATTTGTGCATTGAGCTATATCAAGCTTTCTCTCCACTCTTCCATCCAATCTTTACCTATCACGGGCTCCTCGGATCCGATGAAAGTATTGGGTCTGGTCCTCATAAAATCACTGAACCTGGACGGAGGTTTTTATTGTTGAAGCTCAGCCTGGGCGGGAACGGCCTGGTTGTTGAGATTGTTGGCAATGGCTTGGAAAGCTTGCAGGTGCATTGCCAAACTTGGTCAAGCTGAGGTGGATTAGGAGGCGGTGGTGGAAAATCCTCGTTGGCTTGATTTCCAACATTAGGTTGATTCTGAGGGTGACCAACGTCTTGAGGTTGATTCTGTGGCTCATACGGTATCAATCCTCTTCCTCTACCACGACTAACATTACTTCTTCGAGTGTCCACCATTTGAACGAGAGTCGAATTAAGATAAGAGAGTCGAAAGACAAGACTCTAATAGGGAGGTGTAACATCTAATGCACACACAAACAATCACACCAGAACAATCATAAAAACATTTTTGAAAACACACAAGTGATAGCTGCATGACTTAGTCATTGCACACTATCTCAAAATTTCAGATAGAAGATCTAATTCCGTCTAATACATATTGCTTACATGGGGCACTACGGTCTTAGGCCTTAAATTTCTTCTATTTCTGCGCATCTACGAGCTATGGGTCTCTTACCAAGCTCTGATACCACTTGTTAGGATATGCGCCAATGCAAGATTACGAAAGACATCAGGAGACACGATGTTTGTTAACACAGTTCGGCATTGCTGCTTACGTCTGCGGGGCTCTGATTATGGGCGCTTATCCCCAATCCATAATACCGCAGCACACCGGCTAACGAGGCCACAGTCACATGCCGGCCGCAGACCTCCTCTTGTCTATGCTACTATTATGAAGTCGTTGTTTTTTGTTACATCAGGGCTGCCTCCCTTTATATAGTGGAGACCTGGATAGAATCCGACTCTAACACTAACCAACCATGTCTATTACAACACAGAGTCCATGTAACATACCCGTACACATATTCGACACAATACCTAACAGGCACAATACCTAACAGGAGCAGATCGAGTGAAGAAGATCTTGAAGGATTTGGCAAACAAACGGGGTTTGCAGATTACTGAAGAAGGTAAGAAACAGAAGGACAAGTAGGAGGGTGGCTTCTTTTGGGGGATAGTGTGGTTGTTTTAAGCTCTGGTCACTTGCAATGGTTGGAAGAAGTGTTTTGTTTACTGTTGCCAAGTACGATTGTTTAGCTTTCAGGTTCTAGTTTGTGTTGAGCACTTATAACAGTGAAACTCAGTTCTAAGGAATGGAATTGGGGTTTTACCCCCTTGTGCCCCCAAAAAAAAACACGTCTTAAACAGAGACACAGATCCTCTGCCGTATGCTGTAAGGCACATGTAAAATTACTGCCACTAAGGCTGTCTCCAACAGACTTCTCTAAAGCATCCTCTACCCCAAAAATAAGGGAACGGATTTTACCCTATAGGTTTCAACGGTGTTCCCTATTTCGTTCCCTAAAATAGAGAATTTCTCTCCATTCCCTTATATGTGGGGGTTATTTCCCCTTCACTGCTGACAAGTGAAATAGCTCGATTGGCACAATTGATCTGACCTTTATACTTTGTTAACCAATCCATGCCTAGAATAATCTCTATCCCTTGTTTAGTAGGATAAGGTTCGCTAAGAACTTAACTCCATCGACTTCTATACTTAGGACATATTTTATTGGTCCTAATAGCTCTCCCGGCGACTGAATCACCATAGGGTTCTTTAAATCCACTATATTCCAATCATTCGACTCCACAAAACATTTTTATATAAATGAATATGATGCACCAGAATCAAATAATACTGTAGCTGAAACTGAATTTACCAAGAACAATGTCTGGGGCACTCTGGGCTGCTTCTGCGGTGATATGGTTGACTTGTCCTCTGGCAACAGTCTGAGGTGCCTTGGGAGTCTGAGGTGCTCCTTGACCTCTACCAGTAGCTAGTGCACGAACAACTGATCCCAGGTTAAATGGGACATGAGTCACTGTTGGACGCTTCTGAGGACACTTAGTGGCATAATGGCCCCACTGATTGCAGTGAAAACATTGCACTCTTGCAGCATTGTTGTTTTGGGGAGTTTGTGCAACAGTGTTCTGACGAGGTGTCTGAGGTACCGGGCGATTCTGAACTGGCGGTGCTGGCTGCACTGGATACCGAACAGTCTGGTAAGGAGTAAAATGGGGCCTGGAGCTGCTAGACCCTTGGCAGTTCTTTTGATCCATCTTCCTTTTGCGCTTTTCCATGTGCTGGTGCTCAACATTCTCTTGAACAAAAGCTTGATTAACCAATTCCTGAAAAGTAGCACAATTCTTAGAAACCACAAAAGCTTTAATGTCTGGATCCAATCCTTCCACGAGTCTCCACATTTTATCGGACTTCTCTTTAACATCATTGTCAGCATAGCGGGCAAGATAGTTGAACTTACTCAGATACTCACCGACGGTCATGTTTCCTTGCTTCAGGCTAAGAAACTCTCGCCTCTTCATGTCCATAATACCTTTAAAAACATATGCTACTTTGAAAGCATCATTGAACTCATTCCAGGTGATTGCGTCAGCGTTCTGATGTTCTGCGTGAAAATTTCGCCACCAGACAACGGCGTCATTCTGAAGCATATGACCCCCAAAACTAGCACACTCTTGATCTATGCATTGAGCTATATCAAGCTTTCTCTCCACTTCCATCCAATCTTTAGCTATCATAACCATTCTCATTAAAACATCAAATATTACATCAGAGTACGACCATTAAGGCTCGTAATACAAAAGTCTGGCACGTAGGCCATACAACTGCGGAAGCATGGATACATAATAAAACCAAAAGGGAAATCCAACACGATCCCACAAGCAAGGCTGTGGTAGCGATCCTAGGTGGTAGAGCAATCCACGTCCTAAACACCCTCAGCGAAGTCGTCGTCTTCAGGCTCACCGTTGTCCGCGTAGTAACTCTGAGACTCCGGGCCTGCTCGTTGGAATGAGTAGCCCCACGAGTGAACGCGAGGGTGAGTATATGTGAAATACTTACAAGCCAAATTGACATATGCAATAAATTGAAGTGTGCATTTTTATGATTTTTAGAAATTTATTTCACTAAATTTGGAGTTATAGTTTTAAAGACACAAAAATAACAAGGATTTATAATAAAAATGAATTAGTAAACAGACTGGGCCAGTTCTTACTGCACCGACCCAAAGGAACATGCGTGGAGGGGGAATACAGTGGGCTGGCTCAGCTTGGGCCTGCTCGGTACTGGCGGCCCACGACGAGCGCACGGCGGAGGCGGCTGGACTGGCACGACGTTGGCGGGCCGGCTCTGCTGGGCGTGGAAGCTTGTCTAGGCCAGCATGAGGCGTGGCTAGGCCAGCTGATTTTCCCTCGGAAATGCCGGAATTCCGGAATATGTTGACGTATAAAATTGGCGTTTATTTGACGTCAACACCCGCCTATCGGCGAGACAGAGGGAGGGCGGAGGTTGACAGAGTGACAGATGGGGTCCATACGTCAGAGCGAGAAAACAGGGGAGGCATGGGGAACGGCTCGGCCGGCGACGATTCCGGCGACTGGCGGCTCACCTCGCCGGGGAAATGGAGGGGAATTGGAGAGGGAGGAGTACGTGGGGGTCTCGGGGGAGGGTCGGCGGCATGGCCGGCGGTGGCTTGGGGCAGAAAAAGGCGGCAGCGCACGGTGGGAGTGGTCGCTGGTGACGACAGGAGGGGCGTAAGGGGCTCGGTGAACTTTAGGGAGGTGGGAGAAAGCTCGGGGTGGTTCGGGCGCGGGTCGGGGTGGCTCCAATCGACGCGGAGGCGGCTCAGGCAGTGGGAAATCGTGGCGGCGGCGAGCTCCTGTGGGGAAGGGGCAGTGGAGGAGGTACGGGAGGGGGCGGTGAACTCACGGAACGGTGGAGGAGTAACGCACTCACCTTGCCGTGGCAATTTATCGGCGGTGACAGCAATGACACGGTGGCTGGACAGAGAGGGGGTGGGAGGGACGCGGCAGCAATGACTTTTACAGGCCCCGGCGGCGGAAGGCGACAACGGCGACGAGGTGGCAGAAGTGGGGCCCACGGTGGCGTGGCCCGGACGCCACACAAATGAGGAGTACGGGCGGCGGGGTCCACACGATCAAATGGCGCAGAGGTGCTAGAGGAAGGAGACAAGGTCGACAGGAAAAGAAGAAAAAGAAAAGAAGAAAAGAAAAGAAAAGAAAAGAAAGAAAATGAAGAAATACAAAATGAAAAAGAAAAGAAAATGAGGTGTGTGGCCCACTGCCAGAATTTTGTTTTCTATTTACTAATTTCAGGATTTTTATTTAAAGCCAAATCTCTCTAATATATATAAGTGTATTGGTTGAAATTAGTATGGTTTTTATTAAATCTAAATTCAAAATATTAATTACCAAAATATATGTTTATGCCTTTGGAAATAATTAGTCTAAAAAATAAGGTTTTCAAAATTTGAATCATTAATATTTTTATTCAAACAAAAAATAAAATATTAATTATCAACATATCCTTTTGGTTTTTGAAATTACTTATTTTTAAAATTCCAATTTCAAATTATTTATTCTTATCAAAATATGATTTTGACATTTGCAATATTTCTTTTGAAATCAAAAATATTGATTTTTGTTTTAAAAATATAACATGCACCTTTTTTAAAATAAATATTTTTGCAAAATTCTTGCACATGAAATATAGATGACATGAATTAGAGTTTTTAGAAAATTGGGATGTTATAGCGTGCCCCTTGCTTTTGCAGACATTGTTTCTAGTGTTTTATCAAGCAATGGAAATAGGGGTTTTTCCCCGTTGAAAGATATGCCCGCAGGCAAATACATACTTACAAATTCATATGTGCGGATAGGGAATTTAAAAGAAATACCACGATACATGCTCGCTATTTTAACTCACCTTTTCTTGCTACGAGAGAGTTGTCCGTTCACTACTACGGAACGGGCGTTCAGTCCCGGTTCGGAACAGGCTTCAGTCCCGGTTCTTGAACTGGGACAGCCCTTGGAGACTGATGCCTGCTGGGCATCAGTCCAGGTTACAGGAACCGGGACTAAATCTCTCATCGATAGGCCGGCCCGAATACACGTGGAGCGGCAGTTGGGCTATTAATCCCGGTTTTATCTACCAACCGGGACTGAGATGTGCGCACGTGGCGATCAGGAGTAACTGCTGGGGATACTATTGGTCCCGGTTGGTTGCTCCAACCGGAACTGAGGTGTATGTATTAGTCCCGGTTTTACCTACCAACCGGGGCTGAGATGTGCGCACATGGCGACCGGGAGTGCCGCTGGGGACACTATTTGTCCCGATTGGTTGCTCCAACCGGGACTGAGGTGTATTTTTGAATGTTATACTTATTTAGTCACTAACTAAACCATATTTAACACAATTAGCAGATGCACAGTTGGTTGATAACTAAAATCGAAATAGCATTAAATATTACAAATATGTATTACGTCAGACCGGCTCTGGGCACTGTGCAATCATCCAGCCATACTGTGCAATTACAAATATTCAGAGTTTACAAATATGTATTACAATAAACTTTCTCCCAATTTGGCAAGATTAGCTAGTATTACATTCACAGTGGCACCCATTTTTAACTTTGATTTCAGATTTCCGCTAACACCTTCATTGGACAGCATCATCAAATAATCTTGGGCTACTGACACTATGTCCCACTATGTCACACCAAGCCACTTTGAGACGTTGTCGAACTCAGCGTTGTCACTTTTTGAGATCATTGTCTTGTATCATGCGTTTGCACCAGCGTTGACCCTAGCAGCCTCCTCCCACAACCCAAATTAAACACTATTATCTAACAAAAACAGTAGAAATGGCAACATGCTAGTATTTAAAATTTGCGGCGCTACGTGAATAACACCACGGTTCGGTTAATTTTGGTTAATTCGGTTCGGTTCGGTTTTTCGGTTATCGGTTAATTTTGCCCACCCCAAACACCACCAAGCCCACAACAGAACATATATATAAAGTTGATCTTTACCTTCTATCTTCCAGATTTCCTTAAGAACATAAGCAGGGGAAGGGCAGTTCTTAAAAGATGATCTATAACCTTCCAGGCCCAAAGACACCAGGACTCCACGCCATGAAATCTTCAATCTGCTCCTTTGTTAAACAACAAATATGTATTAGGTAGCTAGCTATACATAAGTATCATACAATGTACACAGTGCACATACACTTTTTATCGGGATCTTTTACGTGCATCGCTCCTCGACGGTTGGCTAGTATTTTTTGAAGGCTCTGGAATCTTATTAAGTATAGGGTGGTGATGCTCGCCCATCGGATTTATGACCTCATCTAAAAGGAAGCCGGCGATTTGCTCTTGAATTGCTTTGACACGCACCGGCGATAGTTCCGGACAGGCTGATGGGGCTGGCCCGCCTATCGGCGAGACAGAGGGAGGGCGAAGGCTGACAGAGTGACAGATGGGGTCTGTACATCAGAGCGAGAAAACAGGGGAGGCGCGGGGAACGGCTCGGCTGGCGACGATTCCGACGACTGGCGGCTCGCCTCGCCGGGGAAATGTAGGGGAAATGGAGAGGGTGGAGTGGGTGTCTTGGGGGAGGGTCGGCGGCACGGGGAGGGCTCCGGTGACGGCCGGCGGCGGCTTGGGGCAGAAGAAGGCGGCGGCACACGGTGGGAGTGGTCTCCAGTGACGACAGAAGGGGCGTAAGGGGCTCGGTGAGCTTCGGGGAGGTGGGAGAAAGCTCGGGGTGGTTCGGGCGCGGGTCGGGGTGGCTCCAGTCGACGCGGAGGCAGCTCAGGCTATGGGGAATCGTGGCGGCGGCAAGCTCCGGTGGGGAAGGGGCAGTAGAGGAGGTACAGGAGGGGGCGGTGAACTCACGGGACGGTGGAGGAGTAACACACTCACCTTGTCGTGGCAATTTATTGGCGGCGATGGCAACGACACGGTGGCTAGACAGAGAGGGGGTGGGAGGGACGCGGCGGTGACAGCTTTTATAGGCCTCGGCGGCGGAAGGTGACAACGGCGGCGAGCTGGCAGAAGTGGGGCCCACGGTGGCGTGGCCCGGACACTACACAGGTGAGGAGTACGGGCGGCGGGGTCCACGTGATCAAAAGGAGTGGCGCAGAGGCGCCAGAGGAAGGAGACAAGGCCGACAGGAAAAGAAGAAAAAGGAAAGAAGAAAAGAAAAGAAAGAAAAGGAAAAAGAGAAAAAGAAAAAGAAAAAGAAAAAGAAAAGAAAATGAAGGTGTGGGGCCCACTGCCAGAAATTTATTTTCTATTTACTAATTTTAGAATTTTTATTTAATGCCAAATCTCCCTAATTTATATGTGTATTGGTTGAAATTAGTATGATTTTTTTATTAAATCTAAATTCAAAATATTAATTACCAAAATATATGTTTATGCCTTTGCAAATAATTATTCTAAAAAATATGGTTTTCAAAATTTGAATCATTAATTTCAAGTAAAAATTAAAATATTAATTATCAACATATCCTTTTGGTTATACTTATTTTTAAAATTTCAATTTCAAATTATTTATTATTACCAAAATGTGATTTTGACATTTGCAATATTTATTTTGAAATCCAAAATATTGATTTTAGTTTTAAAAATATAACATGCACCTTTTTAAAAAAAATTTATTTTTGCAAAATTCTTGCACATGAAATATAGATGAGATGAATTAGAATTTTTAGAAAATTGGGATGTTACAGCGTGCCCCTTACTTTTGCAGACATTGTTCCTATTGTTTTATCAAGCCATGAAAACAGGGGTTTTACCCCCTTGAAAGATATGCCCGCAGGCAAATACATACATACAAATTCATATGTGCAGTTAGGGAATTTAAAAGAAATATCACGATACATGCACGCTATTTTAACCCACCTTTTCTTGCTACAAGAGAGTTGTCCGTTAGTTGGACCGTGTTCGAGAAATCCATGACGAAATTCTTCGATCCGAACCGCACATCATGTTTATCTCACTATCTACAAAATTTCACATTTTTTCAAAATGTTTTACCATTTGTTTCAATTTTTTTCCCAAAATCTTCCGCATGCGCAAAATGGGTCGTCTCACTTGTAACCAGGCTGTACGAATTTCGGCCCAATTGTAACTGGGCTATACGAACTGACCCACGATTCGGACCCATTTTTGCCTACCCCGCTCGGCCTTATCAAATTCAGCCGCAGCCGCCCGGCCTGTAACTCGTCTCCGGTTGGGTTTTCCCCAGCATCTCCATCTGAGACTCTATACACACACTCTATGATACTGCATACTCTATCTATTTCTCTAAAACTTCTTTCCACTTTACACTATTACTTTAAAAGATTTCTTTCCTTTACTAGACACTCTATCCATATCCACTTTATTTTACAGCTTCTCCTGCGGATGCTTAGGATTTGTCTCCTACCATTACTAACGGGAGAGAAGAGATCGATCCGATCCCCCATTCCTATCACCTCCCTCTCCGATTCCAAACTCCGACTCGACTCTGTCGCCCCGCCGCCGAAAAGTGAGGAGGAGGACCATGCCTCCAATTCGAACCACCGCCTTCTGTCCGCCTACCCTACCCTCCGGCGCCGGCCGCCCAAGCTGCGTCCTCCTTGACCTCGAGGGCTACATCGCGGACCGCGAGAATTCCACCACCGCCTACTGCTGCACAAGGCACGGCGGGCGCATCAAGGTGACCTTCTGCATCGCGGAGCCACCGCTCGTATCCTACTTCTACATGCACCTTCGACGGCGATACATTTCCTCGACGGCAATACATTTCAATGGGAGCCCACCATCCTTGCCGCGGAGGACCGGTTCGTCCTCTTCTACGTCTTCATCCTCGCTGGCCCCGGTCACCACGCCCACTACTACATCTATACGAGGCCAGTCGCCACTCCGGGAAGCAGCCGTCGCTTCGGTTGCTCCCCGACACCTACCGCTCCTTACTCCGTCAGGAGGTCAAACTCGGCATCCTGGCCCGATGCACCCACAAGGGCATGAGCTACCTGATAGCCGGGCTCCACCCCACATCCTCCCGTGGCCCGTGCTCTGTATACCTTCATGCTGTTCGACTCCGACACATGCAAATGGATAACCGAGGACGTGAGTGTCGATCTGCCACCATCGACACAACGCATCGGCCTCGCAGACAAGGTTATCACGATCGGAGGCAGAGCTGGCTCCATGGGCTGGGTCGACCTGTGGCACGGCGTACTCGTCTGCGATCTGCTCCGCAAGAACCATGCCCTTCGCTAGCTACGTCCCGTTGCCAGCACTGAAGGTCCATGATGAGGCCAAAAGGGCCTATGCAGGTTCTTGCCGAGATATCCTTGCTACCCAAGGTCGCATAAATGTACTTTGAGTTGCGCTTCCAGACCAGGCCTCCATCACGCACCAGCTGTGCCGACATCTCCAAAGACTGTAATGATATAGCCATAGCCGCCACATGAAGGCATGGAACACCATGGCAGATAATTCTTGGAAGTGGCACAACGAATGCACAGTTGAGTAGTTGACGATGTTACCGGCATCCCAATCGACAGCCAGAAGCATTCTGAACTTCTGCCTAATCGGCAGGACAATGACGCCACAAAGCTATCCTTGAAGGGGCTCTGCCTAAGCGTAGTGGTGGGAGTTGGGCCGTGCCGGCTCGTCGTGCCTCGGGCCGGTGCAAAACAGGCCGGCACGGCCCGGTCAGCACTTCGGGCCATGCTGGGCTGGCACAGAGTGTCAAAATCTAGGCCCGGTACGGTCCAAAAGCACGTCGGGTCTGCTTTGGGCCGGGCCAGCCCGATCACGGCGCGGGTAACAAAACAGCAGGCAAAATGATTTTTTGGAAATTCATACGTTGCTCAAAAGTTATCTACATAAAAAAGATGCGTCTCAAAAATATACACAACTTTCATGTTCAACCAAAATTCATCCTAGCAAAACAAGACCTCGAAATTAGTGAATTACCGAGGACGGTGTCGTTGGCCCGAAAGCGGACCGTGAAGAAAATAATTTTTATAAATTCATATTGTCGGTGTCTGGGAATCGCGCTCCTGAGGAGCAGCGAGTCCACGGACCGGCAGACGAGTTTGTAGTTGGAGTGAGGCCCAACGACAACCCTTCTCAGCAGCCCAGGGGACGGCCGAGCCAGCGGGGGTTCAGGCCGCGCGGTCTTCCCGGACAAGGCCTGGTGCGATTCGGCAATCCGGGTACAGGTCCTTAGTACAGTGCAAGAGGGAAAGAAGGAAATACGAACCACGAAGACACGGTCGATTTACCCTGGTTCGAGCCCCCACTGCCGGGTAATAGCTCTACTCCAGCTTAGTTGATTATCTGGTGGAAACAGTACAAGGGTGCCGAGACCGGGCTTGAAGGCTCCGATCCCGAGCTTACAAAGGTGGTGACTAAAGGCTAAGGCTACTGCTAAGGAAGCTTCGGACGAGTGTGGCTTGAGTGTTAGTGTGGTTGATTCGGGATCGGATCGGATCCCATCGAATGTCCAGGGATCCTCCTTTTATAGGCGCGGCGGGTTGGTCGAAGCTGATCCGACGGGCCCCGCGCGTCGGTCTCTGCTTTAGTGGTGACGTGCTTGTCTCATTCCGGGACTCTGTCTGGTCTCGAGCCTGCAGGGAGAAGCTGGTCAGGTCAGTACTGGACACGTGTATGTCTTGATGCCGATACGGGGAGGGAAACCTCTTTAGGGAGAAAGCACTTTCCCTTTATCCCCGAAATGGCATTGACTGGACCGAGCCAGCCTCGCGCCGCCCGTTGGGGGTGTCGCGTAGCGTAACAACCGTTCGCTGCCTGTCAAGGAGGGCAAACGACAAACCAGGCTGTCCGCGTGCTTTCCCCCAGGCTGCGGGTTCCCGGGGATGCACAGCTCTTTTCGGTCAAGGCCGGAGAAAGTGGGACGCAACGGCCGTCGCCACCTGCCCGTGGACAGACGGTCTGTCCGTGGGACCATCTCCCGGGCTAAGGCTAGCCCGGGAGTAGCCCGGGAGGTGCGCAACGCATGCTAGGGCGTGGTTTTGACCCGGTCAAGCCCGGGGAAGGCCCTGGCGGGTTAGGCACTTCCTTTCGTGTAGCCAAGGGTGGCCTCCTGGGCCTCCCGTGCGTACGATGGGCTGATATGGAATTAGCCTAAGGCCCATTTTCAGGTGGGCCGCTTATCAATCACCAACACATACATTGCTCAAATGAAAAACATGTCTACATGAAAAAGATGCATATCAAAATTATCTACAACTTTCGTATTGAACAAAAATTCATCTGAGCAATAGAAGATCACAAAAAAAGTAAAATACTGACTCGTGCCTTTTTCGGGCCGGCCCGGCCCAAGCACGGCCCGTGTAGTCGGGCCGGGTTAGGCGGCGCGTTGTGCCTGGTTTCTAGACCCGGCCCAGCACGCCATTTCAGGCCTTGCCGGCTCGGCCCATCTTTTTCCTGTGTCGTGCTTCGGGCCGCTCTTTTTGGGTCGTGCCTGGGTCAGCCCAGACGGCCCGGCCCAAACTCCCAGCACTACCTAGGCGCACCTGCTTTGAGCTTGCAAGCTGATAATCTAGTTTACCTGATGGCCAAGGTTGAGTCTTTGACCGCAGCGCCTCATCGGTGCAAGCAATTGACATGGGGAAGAAGACCTTACAAGGAGTGGCTGAGTTTGATGGTCAAAGAACCGCCTGTTTAAGTTTCATCTACCTTCAGAGCAACTTCCCAAAATATCTGGATATTAACAACCCCTCCAGGTAAATATAATGAATATTTGTTTGTCTGATTTTTTTTATGTGTAAGCCCTACATTTGACGTCCTTGTTAAAAAAATGGGACTGTCTAATCTACAGTCGACTGTTTTTTTTTTAACTTTCAGTCGATTTTCTGGACCGTTGGATTGAGATCCAACGGTCCAGATCATACCCGCGCCCCCTCTCTCTCTCTCTCTTACTTTCCCCTCCCCCTCCCCTCCACTGCCCCGACCCCGACTCGTCCCCTCCCGACTGCATCGCCTCCTCCTCCTCCTCCTCCTCCTCCCCCGCCTCCGCCTCCGCCGCCCGCGGCCGGCGCCGCCACCGGCGCCTCGCCGCTCCGCCTCCCGCCCCCCGCCGCCGGAGCTACCCCGCCCAACCTAACCCGAGTCGCCACCGCCGAATCCCCCCCCCCCGGCCGGAGGCACCCTCGCCACCGGCCTCTCCGCCCTCCTACCCCCACCGCCGTGCCACCCCGCCCACCCTAATGGACGGGGACGGCGCGGTCCCCCCTCCACCGCCGGCCCACCCGTCTTCGCCCCCTCCCCCGGCTCCGGCGGCGCCACCGCCGCCTCCGCCGCCGCCCCCGACAAGCCCCTCCCACCGCCGGTCCGCCGCCTCCCCCGACCTCCCTCTACAACCGGAGAAACCCAAATGTTCCCTAACCCGAACCCGAACCCTAACCCTAAGCCCGACGGCGCGGCGGCGGGAGAGGAGGAGCTCACCGGCGGGGAGGAAGACGGCCGGCGGCGCGCGGGTAAGTGACAAATCGACTGAAATCTCCCCCGGATTTCAGTCGACTGTTGATTAGCGTTTCCCTAAAAAAATATATACAAGCATGGGGGTGATCGGTGTACTTCAAAAGGAGGTAAGAATAGGTACCAATTTACTGTAACATGCAGGCTTGATTGGCTACCTGTATTTTTTAGCGGAAGGACGCTGATTGATCTCTTGGTCGAGAAGCAACTTCGGCAGGGAGCCCTAGTCCCAATTGCCGACACATTCTATTAAGGGGTGGAAATGGATATCCGAATTGTCTGAACAAATTTGGCATTTTTAAATAGATATAGAACGAATTTTGTGTTAATTTTTTATGCACTTTAACAAGCTCATCATTAAAAACAAGAATACAAAATCGGATGAAAAATTCTACGCCTTATTTGCTTCCCAAAGAGAAAAAGGTCAGAAAAACATCCGTATCCGAACCCGAATCGCTATCCGAATTTCTTTTCTATCATTTGAGTAGATATAGAATGAATTTGAGGTCCATTTTTTATGAATTTTAACAAGCTTAACACCAAAAACAAGAATATGAATTCAGATGGAAAGTTTTTATGTCTTATTTGTTTACCATAGAAGAAAAAAGATCAAGAAAAAAGGTATTCGAATTACTATCCGTTTCCACCTTCTAAGTGCGATATGTTTTTATATACCCTACAACCTATCCTCTGGATGTGGAGCATTACGGCTTCCGGATTGTCTAGTTTACCGGTAATGGACAAACAGATGGTATCATCGCTGGCAACCGATAACTAATTTAAATATTGGATTACAAGGTAGCAATCATCCGCTTTTACAACAAGACAGGTAACCCTGCTCAACATTACAAAATATTAATAATGAATAAAAACAACATCAAAGTAGCAGAAGCCATCAGCAACGATTATCCAAGTATTGATCCGGACACCACCCGCAGCTAGCTCCATACACCTGAGTTTGGACCCTCCTGATCCTGATCAGACTCGAAACCTAAACAACAATTTATCTGAGACATGTATAATAAGTATGCGGCTATCCAGTAAGCAATCATTAAATATGAATGCAGGAAAAGAGATGGATTATTTAATTAATAATAATCGTCCTACTCAATTGTTTGTTTAATCAGTGATTATTTAATTAATAATAGTGAACACCTACGACACGTGTTACACAGGCACTCTCTGCCCACACTTGACCACAGGTTGATCAAGCGGCTAATCATGTACTCTCTGCCACACATGACCTTAAGGTGATCATGCAGATCAACGAAATAGGCACTCTCTGCCCACACATGACCAAGAAACGGACATGCGGATAATGAAACATGCATTCTTTGTCCACACAGGATCAAAGATGAACATGCGGACAGCAATACAGACACTCTCTGCCCACATTTGACCAAGAGACGGCCATGAGGACAACGATCCAGACACTCTCTGCCCACACATGACCAATAAATAGTCTTGCGACACAAATTCTAGTCCTTATCACAGCAACCCACATCACATATTTTAATTGATCCCATTTATCTTGAATATCATCGTGAAGCCTTAGCTTCGCAATGTGCAATTTATTTGAAGTGACAACTATTACTAACCCAAGCACATCTAAGCAACTACATATATAAACAACTACCCAAAGGATAGGCTAGAACATATTAGTTAATGACTAATACGACTTTAGAATAGATACTCGTACGCTAATCAGGTTATGCATGCAATTAACAAATAATATAACTAATAGATTTATAGGCTGTTTGGTTGCCTTCTCTTATGAGTTCGTCCCACACACCCCACCCCCGGTATGTCAGGTGTGACCGAGCTTTACTTATATCGATGGAGTCTCCCAGAGCCGATGACATAAGCCTAGCAGCCATTAGCACAATTAGCCTGCCTTGTGGGCCACACATGGCAGTTGGCCCTAGCTAGGTCCAGCTTGCCATGTGGGCCACACTTAATAATGGTTACATGAAGTTCCAGCGAAAGTCCAATTTTTTGAAACATGGTCATATGATTGATAAAATTGTTGAAATACAGACAAAAATGGTTATACCGAATTTTATGGATAGTTAAATAGTAAAAATTTTAAAATATAAAAAACCCATATTTTTTCAACAAGTCTGGTCTTGTTTCGCTGGAAAAATGTCAGCAACGCAATGGTGAAAACTGTTTGTCAATTCGAGTTTTAAATAAAAAATTACGCAGAAAAACGGATTAAAAGTCTTTTGTATGGCTAGTTAACGCACCCCATGTTCAGGTGGTTTCCTTCACGTAAAAATTGGGCTGCATGCAAACACACAATTTAATGGTTCATTCATAGTAGTTTCTTGGTTACAATACATAGACACAATGGTTATTTTGTAGACGAATTCAAAATCGGAAGAATTAATGGTTGCTGCATGACGGAGAGTTACTGTTGCGCACGACCGAACCAGGCTCCGACCCAGAAGAGAAAAGATTCCGACTGGGGTGTAGTTACACCCCTGTGTAGTATAGCGGACCCGAATGAGACTTCATGGAGTCAGTGCTTCATGCTTTGTTGCCATCGGATTCATCCAAGATTCATGTTTATCAAGTAGATACATGCAAAACAACGTTGTCATTTTCCATACAAAGGTGTGAATGCAATAACTGCGTAATTAATTGTTTCCAAATCAGATACGAAGCACAGACTCCATGGAGTCCCAAATATTTTATAGGAAAACGGAATGGGACTCCATGGAGTCAGTGCTCCATTCCTTGTTGTCGGTCGATTTCATCAAGATTCGTTCACACAAAGTAAATACATGCAAAACAACATTGTCATTTACCATTCAAACTAGGTACGAAGCACGGACTCCATGGAGTCCCAAATATTTTTAATACACACACACACACACACTGATGAAACAATTAGATTAGCGTATTGGAACAATATGTATAGATTGTTGAAACAATTTGGCCAATGGAAAATAAAAAATTTCAAAAAATATAGAAAAGTATTTAAAAATGATTTTATTAAGATTTTAGATGAATTGTGAAATATGTTCTATGCATTTTGGATGAAATTTATCTTTTTTATATAGCCTATTCGGTGTAATAATTTGTAATGATTTTTCTCAGGTTTTAGTAGTTCTCGTAAACATTCTAAAACTATTTTTAAATTATTTGTTATAATATTTAAACCACTTGTTTATAGAGCAGCTAGTTATAAAGACAAAAAAAATTTCCTAAGAGAGTTGGTTCTATTTTTGTGACTGCTTTGATGTCCCCCTATTGATAGGGGGTGATTTCAATCTTATAAGGTCGCTAGATGAAAAGAATCAGGATTCTTCTTTATCTAGGTTTAGTCACTGTTTTAATCATATTGTTAATGATTTCGGGTTGAGAGAGATTCACATGGCAGGAGGAAAATATACTTGGTCTAACATGCAAAATGTTCCTGTTCTTGAAAAAATGATACAGTTTTTATGTCTTCTGATTGGGAGGATCTGTTTCCTTTAGTTTCAATTTTGAAACTTCCTAGAGTTCTCTCAGATCATTGCCCTTTATTGTTGAAGGAGGGAGATAAGGTGAATACTATATCAGGTTTTTTTCGGTTTAACATGAGTTGGTTGTCTCAAGAAGGTTTTTTTGATTTGATCGAGGGGGTTTGGAATAATTCTTTCTCAGGGGGGACAATATTTCTGTCTTTAAGAGGAAAATGAAAAAGGTGAAACAAAAAAAAATAAAGGTTGGGGGGTCATATAGCTGGTGTTATTAAAGAGAGAAAGGAGTATATTATTCAACAGTTGAAATATTTTGAAGACCTGGAAGAATGGGGTATTCTGTCTAAGGAGATGGTGGAGTTGAGAGTGGACTTTCTAGCTGAACTTCTCTCTTTTTCTGAAGAGGAAGAGGTTCGTTGGCATACTAATTCGCATGAGAATTGGTTGCTCAAAGGTGACATCAATACTACTTTTTTTCATAAAGTAGCTAATGGTAAAAAGAGAAAGAAAATGATTGATAGTTTTGTGGAAGATAATAATGTGATTCGGGGGGATCAAAATTTGTTGAATTATGCTACTGAGTTTTATAAAAACCTTTTTGGTCAGAGCAATTGGAGTCCTTTTTATCTGAAGGATGGAATATGGGAGAGTAATGAGAGAGTGTCAGACTTAGAAAATGAAGATCTGATAGCTCCTTTTTCAGAAACAGAAGTTTATTCTGCTCTGTGTTCCATGGGATCAAACAAGGCTCCTAGGCCGGATGGGATTCCGGTAGAGTTTTATAAGAATTGTTGGCCTATTATAAAAAGGAGACATTCTGAAAATGTTTGAAGATTTTCATAAAGGGTGCATGGATATTTCGAGATTTAACTTTGGGGTGATTACTCTTATACCTAAAGGAGAGGGGGTGGAAAAAAATAACTCAATATTGTCCCATTTGTCTTTTGAATATTTATAAGCTTCTTACAAAGGTCTTGACGGTTAGATTGGAGAAGGTTCTTGAGAGAATTATTTCTAAGAATCAATGTGCTTTTTTAAAAGGGAGGGATATTTTGGATGGTATCTTGCTTCTTCATGAAATCCTTCATGATACAAAGAAAAACTCGTGTGGAGTTGTGATTAAATTAGATTATGAAAAAGCTTATGATAAGGTTAGATGGAATTTTTTATTTAGATGCTTGGATATTAGGGGGTTTAGTTCCACTTTTGGCCTCTGGATTCGAAAGATTGTTACTAATGGCTCTTTGAGTGTGAGTATTAATGGCAAAATTGGAAATTATTTCTATAGCCATCAGGAGTTAGACAGGGTGACCCTCTTTCTCCTCTTCTTTTTAATCTGGTGGCTGATAGTTTGAGAAAAATGATTCAATTAGCTCAGCAAAATGCGTTATTTTGTGGCCTTGCTGATAAGTTTATTGAGAGAGGGTTGGTAAACTTACAGTATGCTGATGACACTATTTTGTGTTTAAAGCAAGATGTGCAGGGTGCTATTAATATGAAGCTTTTGTTATCTCTTTTCGAAAATTGTTCTGGTCTTAAGACAAATTTTGACAAGAGTGAAGTGGTGATTATTGATGGTGTTGGTGATACGGAGGTGGTGTTCTCTGAAATTTTTACTTGTGCAATTGGTTCTTTCCCTATTAAATATTTAGGGGTTCCTGTTGGAGTTCAGAAAATTAGAGTGAAAGAATGGGATTTTCTTATTACTAAAATGGAAAAAAGCTTTCTAATTGGAAGAGTAAATGTTTGTCCTGGGGTGGGCGTCTCACTTTGCTGAATGCTTCCTTGTCGAGTGTCCCTGTTTATTTTATGTCTCTCTTTCTCCTGCCTAAAATGGTGATGTACAAGCTAGATAAACTTAGGAGATCTTTTTTCTGGCAAGGCGGTGGCACTAAGAGAAAATATCATCTCTTGAGATGGGAGAAATTGTGTAGACCTAAAAGGGTAGGGGGGTTGGGAATTAGGAAATTAAGAGAAATGAATATCAGTTTAATCCCCAAGTGGTGGTGGGAACTCGATTCTGGCCCTGATAGTCTTTGGAAAACCTTTGTGTTAAATAGATATATTAAAGGCAAACCTTGTTCTCAGATTGAACAAAATGTGAATGATTTTAAAATTTGGAAGAACATTATGTTTACTAGAGATCTGTATTTTAGTAACAAGGTGGTTTCTTTGGGAGATGGTAAGTGTCGACGGTTGGGATATTGACTCTTTAAGAGGGAGATAGGAGACATGCTGAACAAGACGAACAACAACGAACAAGGAGACAAAGGTTTTTATCCTGGTTCAGGCCTCTCGGGAGAGATAATAGCCCTACGTCCAACCTTTCTTTATGTCAAAGAGGATTACAAGAGTAAGCTCGACGAGATGAACAAGTCTCGGCGAGTATATGCGAGAATACAAAGGTGCTTCGCGATCCCCCTACACGCCGAAGGGGCTCAGTTTATACAGTGTTGAACAACCGACCTACCGAAGGATAATCGGGCCGGGCTAACTACGAGATCGTAGCGAACTCATACATGCCAAATACATCCTACGGCAGATAAGGTAAACTCCAAGTCTTGGGGATCACGACTCCTAATCCAATCCGGGAAACCACGTCCGGGTCTTCACGTAGCCGTGAAGAACTCCTGTTCGAGACGGACTCAAACATGATTTCTTGGCCGTTACGCACCATGCCAACCAGAAAGCTGTTCGGCAGGATGCATATGGGCCAGATAGAACCTTCCAGGGAGCTGGGCCCTGGTAGGCTGTTCGACTGGGCCGTCAGGGAATGGGCCATGGCAATGGGCCGTAATTTTATCCCCGACAGCTAGCCCCCGAGACTCAAGTGGAAGGACTCACTAGAGTGGGGTCTTCCTCTTGAGACCTCTACAACCGGAGAAACCCAAATGTTCCCTAACCCGAACCCGAACCCTAACCCTAAGCCCGACGGCGCGGCGGCGGGAGAGGAGGAGCTCACCGGCGGGGAGGAAGACGGCCGGCGGCGCGCGGGTAAGTGACAAATCGACTGAAATCTCCCCCGGATTTCAGTCGACTGTTGATTAGCGTTTCCCTAAAAAAATATATACAAGCATGGGGGTGATCGGTGTACTTCAAAAGGAGGTAAGAATAGGTACCAATTTACTGTAACATGCAGGCTTGATTGGCTACCTGTATTTTTTAGCGGAAGGACGCTGATTGATCTCTTGGTCGAGAAGCAACTTCGGCAGGGAGCCCTAGTCCCAATTGCCGACACATTCTATTAAGGGGTGGAAATGGATATCCGAATTGTCTGAACAAATTTGGCATTTTTAAATAGATATAGAACGAATTTTGTGTTAATTTTTTATGCACTTTAACAAGCTCATCATTAAAAACAAGAATACAAAATCGGATGAAAAATTCTACGCCTTATTTGCTTCCCAAAGAGAAAAAGGTCAGAAAAACATCCGTATCCGAACCCGAATCGCTATCCGAATTTCTTTTCTATCATTTGAGTAGATATAGAATGAATTTGAGGTCCATTTTTTATGAATTTTAACAAGCTTAACACCAAAAACAAGAATATGAATTCAGATGGAAAGTTTTTATGTCTTATTTGTTTACCATAGAAGAAAAAAGATCAAGAAAAAAGGTATTCGAATTACTATCCGTTTCCACCTTCTAAGTGCGATATGTTTTTATATACCCTACAACCTATCCTCTGGATGTGGAGCATTACGGCTTCCGGATTGTCTAGTTTACCGGTAATGGACAAACAGATGGTATCATCGCTGGCAACCGATAACTAATTTAAATATTGGATTACAAGGTAGCAATCATCCGCTTTTACAACAAGACAGGTAACCCTGCTCAACATTACAAAATATTAATAATGAATAAAAACAACATCAAAGTAGCAGAAGCCATCAGCAACGATTATCCAAGTATTGATCCGGACACCACCCGCAGCTAGCTCCATACACCTGAGTTTGGACCCTCCTGATCCTGATCAGACTCGAAACCTAAACAACAATTTATCTGAGACATGTATAATAAGTATGCGGCTATCCAGTAAGCAATCATTAAATATGAATGCAGGAAAAGAGATGGATTATTTAATTAATAATAATCGTCCTACTCAATTGTTTGTTTAATCAGTGATTATTTAATTAATAATAGTGAACACCTACGACACGTGTTACACAGGCACTCTCTGCCCACACTTGACCACAGGTTGATCAAGCGGCTAATCATGTACTCTCTGCCACACATGACCTTAAGGTGATCATGCAGATCAACGAAATAGGCACTCTCTGCCCACACATGACCAAGAAACGGACATGCGGATAATGAAACATGCATTCTTTGTCCACACAGGATCAAAGATGAACATGCGGACAGCAATACAGACACTCTCTGCCCACATTTGACCAAGAGACGGCCATGAGGACAACGATCCAGACACTCTCTGCCCACACATGACCAATAAATAGTCTTGCGACACAAATTCTAGTCCTTATCACAGCAACCCACATCACATATTTTAATTGATCCCATTTATCTTGAATATCATCGTGAAGCCTTAGCTTCGCAATGTGCAATTTATTTGAAGTGACAACTATTACTAACCCAAGCACATCTAAGCAACTACATATATAAACAACTACCCAAAGGATAGGCTAGAACATATTAATTAATGACTAATACGACTTTAGGATAGATACTGATACGCTAATCAGGTTATGCATGCAATTAACAAATAATATAACAAATAGATTTATAGGCTGTTTGGTTGCCTTCTCTCATGAGTCTGGCCCGTCCGACTTAGCTAGGCTGGAGGGATACGGGATGTGTAGATGCAACGATAGTGTTTGGTTGAGTATTTAGTAGGAAAATATTTTGAAATTTAAATATTTTAAAATTTATATAGCGAGTGTGGTCTAGTTTTGTTGGAAAAAAATGTTAGGAATTTATTTTTGAAATCGGTTCGGTAATCGGATATGATAATAAAAAGATGCAAACAAAAAAGAAAAAAGAAAAACTTACCTGCCACGTAGCAGCGAATGCATGGCTTGATATGGTGACTGATTGTGGCCCTTTGCATAGAACACGAGGCCGCCATGCGCTGCATCTAGAGACACGTCTATTTTCTGTGTTTCTCTGGAGTCAGGCTGCATGAAGAATCTTGCATCCACAGAACTAGGCTCAAAACCAGATGCGGGCAACCAAACACAAGAAAAAAGCAATATTCTACATCAGTAGATGCAAATATCTGTGAATGCAGGTAACCAAACAACCTCTTAGCAAACTAGGAAGCAATATGCATCTAGCTTGCCTGGTATGACGGTCGCACGCTTCTCAAGAAATCATCGGTTTTCTCAAGTCAACGTCTTCAACAGCGACATCTCGGTCCAAGGTGCGAGTCTTCACGTTCTTCCGAGGAGTTGTCGCCACTCCGAGGAGTTGTCGCCACTCACGGCAACGTCTTGACCCATCTCCTGGTCTTGATGATTTTCTAGGAATATACCGTCACTCACGATCCCGGGAAAAATACCGGTACGGCCTACACGCAAACCGAGGCACAAACAAACAAACAGCAAACAAAAAATATAGAATCGTGAAATAAATACTATAGGTAGAATAAAATAGTGAAAACCTGAGAAAGTTGGTTTGGAGTGATTTGTAGCTACAGTTTAGGCGATAGAAATTGAAGTGTTCACTGTGCGGGATCCCTCACTGTGCACAGTAGCAGACCACAATTTGGTCCAGCCGAGAGACTCAAAAGGGGACTGGGCTGGCTCCTCTGTGCTTCGATCCTCATCCCCTCACGCACAGGAAGAGGGAGAGAAACCAAGGGTGGGGAGAGGGGGAACGCCGGCAGCGGCTCCGGTGAGGCGGCGAGCTCCAGCGGCGGTTGATGGCGGCGCTCCGGCGAGCTCCAGAAGACGGGGCGCAGCGGCTCCAGGCGGCGGCGCGCGGCGCAAAGGGCGGCGCAGGTCAGAACGGCGGCGAGGCGAGCGGAGCAGCGGCGGCGTCTCCCGCGGGGTTGGCGGCGTCAGCTTAAAGAAGAGGCGAAACACAAAGAGCCAGATCTCACAAGCAATGGGTATAATAGGATTATGGCATGATTATGGCATGTACTTACTATGAAGACCTTGTGTAAAATAGGATCTTGTGCAGCATCCAGTAGTGGAAGGGCTTCCAGGTGACTTGGCTAAATGTATCATGGAAGGATGTAGCAATGTAGCCTCCTTGCTGCAGCTCGGTAAAGGAAAGAGGAAGAAAAGAATATCGAGATATCATTTTAACCCTAATCTCCCTTGCGACCGAATCTCTACAAGTTGCTGCAGAAATATATGGTGCATGTCATTACAAGTCATTGGTAACTCAAAAGCTAGAAGTGCATTATTATGTGTCCTTGCCTGCCAAATTCCTGTCTTATGTGGTGCTGACAATTATCCTCTAATGGCCTGGCAACCTGTGTATTCTTCTCTCAGTGCTCCGCGGAAGGTTGCATGTGCATTGTGTATCATCTTGAGCTATGCATCATCTGAAACCATTGATCAAAGTTATACTGGGGTGCTGAATGATGATAGCTCTTCTGGATCATCAAATTTGCATTTATCATTGCTGATGGAAGGGTTTCCTTTTGATTCCTTATCTGATGGTATAAAGGTGCTTGCTGTGAAGAAACTGTTTACTTCTTTTGCTGGATATCTACAGAGTTGCACCATGGATCATGGAGTAGTTGAATTGCCAACTTCTTCTAGTTTGGGTGTTATGGGAATTCCTGTACATGCTCTAGCCTATGCTCTACAGTGTTGCGAAATAAAGGATGGAGAAGAGTATTACAACTATGTTCAAGTTCACAATCTCTCTTATTGATCTGTTGAGATCTGGACCTGATAACAGCAAGGACCTTCTAGCTCAGCTCATTAGTTCCATACTGGATATTATCTCAAACATGACGTTTTGGTGCACTCGGTGAGATGGAGAAATTAACTCTGGAGTTGTGCATTCTGTTTATAACCACCACCAATAATTCAAATTCAATGCTTTCTCGATGCAAACCATCATTGGCTTCCTTGATGGCAGTTCTTGGTCAAGTGAACACTACTGAAGATGCTACTCGTTTTCAATCTGCTGGGGCTATTAGAAGGCATTCTGTTGATGTTTCATCTCTAACTCGTTTGAATCAGACAATTTACCTTCTTACCACTGGAGCTAGGGAAAGTGTTATCAGGAGCATCAAGACCATTGCAAAATGTTCCTCTTGCCATTTGTTGAGGCTAACATCACGTAGCTGGATTGGCATTGTCGCGAGGCAGCCGTATTTATATTTGGTTCAAACTTGAAAGTCTCTCCGTTGAGAAACTGGTATAGGCTAGGCTCGATTTCTTTAGAATGACTAAAATAGCTAGGTAAAAGACACCACTGCATGGACTCTTGGTAGGGTATTTGAGCTCTTGCATTCTCAATAATAGATGTGAACCTTCTAAGAATCGTGACTCATGACTGTGTTGCTAGAGAGTAGTAAAGAAGTTCCAAATGTGGCTGAGATTCAAAACTAACAAAGTGCTTTAGTAGTGGAAATGCTTATTAAATGTTAAAATTAAGTTTGCTAATATAAATCTTCAAATTCACCAGATTCAGATCAAGAGATGATTGTCATCCTTATTACAAAGCCCTAATCAATTTTTTGGAGGCAAAGGGTTCAAGGCATTTTGAGTTATTCTACTCACACCTTGAAAAGTATAACGGTGGATCCCTTGCAATGAAAATATGCAAACATTTTGAAATATAAGGAACCTATACAATGAAAATATGCAAACGTTTTGAAATGTAAGGAACCTATACTTCTAGATAACTTTTATTTGATTCTATTCTATGTTAATGAAGCAAATATTTATATAGCTAACTTCTAAATATTCTAAATGCAGGTTGAAATCTGTACTTTTGGATGTCACTAAGAGCCTTTAGGGAAACAAAGCCGCAAGTTCCTGACCACATTTACAACAATCTTGAGTTACATATCAGTGATAGGATGCCTAAAAGGTATTATCAGTTTGCTTTAGCTTATGTATATATAAATTAACCAATTGCAAAACAATTATTTATTATCAATGTAGCATTTTGCAGCCATTTGATGTTTGTCAGAGCTTTTGCAAAGTATTGTGCTTTCAGAAATGGTCTCCCTTTATCATGGCCAAGAATCAGGGCCTGTAATTTATGGCGTGCTATTTTTTATTTTTCTTCACAAGTCGTGATGAAGTGCTGATGATATTCTTGTAAAAGATGACATTGAATTCAGCATTCAGAAGTCGCCTCTGAAATTCAACTATGAAGGTTCATTCGAGAATTCTTTTGAGACATTCTTCAAAGGTTCAGTGCAGGATCTCGTGGCATTCTTTAACATAATGAAATTATCTTGCATTAACTCAAGAGGGTTGTTCTATTTTTATTTTCAGCACCTCGAAAATTTCCTTTACTCGTTTGTTAAAGGTGAAAACTTGAAAACTCTGTTGTATACAAAGGGTAGAAAAGGCTTTAAACAATTTGTTCGTAACCATCCTGTTATTAAATCGTCCTCAAGACGTGCTATTCTCCTCTGTGGAATCTCATTAGTTGTGAAAATGTCTCGGGATGATCAATATATTACACCACGTAATAAGTATTTATGTGAGATGAAATCTTATTACCCTCGACTACATTGGATTAGAGCCGCGAAGCAAGATTATTATCTATAGTAGAAGCTATAGTTCATGCCTAAACACCTGAGAAAAAAAGGGGTCAAATTTGGGTCAAATTAGAGAATGGGACCATCAACATATCCTAGATCTTAATAGATCAAGGATTGGAGTGGATGCTATATAAGAATGACGGTCCGTCCTTAAGCAAATACTTTAAAGACTTCATAGAGCATGACACCACTTGCAAGATTCAATTCTGATGGTTTCAATGTGACTCAAAATCAGAGAAACCCAAAACCGAAAGGCATTCAAATGGTGTCTAAATAAGAGGAATTTGAGTTCTGTCTTGTTATCTTTGTAACCAGGAGGGATTTCGTATCTGACGGATAATTGTGGGTTTCAAGAAAAGTAAATATTTTTCCCTGTGAATTTTTTTCTTCTAGATTGTATTTGATATCTAATGGAGAAATGTGGGTTTTAAGAAAAGTAAGTATTTTTTCCCTGTAAATTTTTTCCCTTCCAGATTTGATTTGGCCAGCATAGGGAATTCTTTCTTTGATAAATCAGCCATTTCCAGAGCAAAAGTTGCTGATAACGTTTTACAATGCCGATGTACTCAGTGGTGGTGAGAAAAAAGAGAGTTGGAGAGAATGTAAAAGTATTGCTTTATTGCTCCTTTCGGATGTACAAATGAATAGTGACTTGTAAACTTTACACAGAGCATTGCCCGTATTGTACTGGCAGTTGCTGCATTTGCAACCGTGGAGGCAGTTTTCCTTTGGTATTGATCTTGTACGTTGATCCTGTAATTAACGGTTAAGTTAATTACAAGATTAACTACCCTTTGATTATTTGTCCATTATTATTTATTCCTTAACACTCCCCTTGGACAAATTATGTGTACAAATATCTCTTTAAAAACTCCTTCTGAAAAACCTTGTGGGAAAAACAGACGAAGAAAATCATATTAGATGATCTTGTATTTATATCCCCAAGTATGTCATATGCCTCATTAAAAACTCCTTCCAAAACCCAATGAGACAAAATGGATGAAGAAAAGAGTGAATTATACTTTACCTTGTATTCATATTGCCTCATTAAAACCTTTATATGAGAAACCTTTTAGGAAAAACTCATACAGGGAAAAGAGTGCAATATCTTGATTATTCAAACAGGTTTGTTCAGTGGGATTCTCCCCCTGAACCTTGCAACTCAAAAAGTCTTCTCATACCAATTCCATGTACCCATTTCCAAAATGTAGACTTTGGTAGAGATTTAGTAAATAAATTTGCTAAGTTATTGCAAGACTTTGTTTGCAAGATTTCTATCTCTCCACTTTTCTGGAGTTCATGAGGATAGAATAATTTAGGAGCAATATGCTTTGTTCTATTGCTTTTAATATAACATGTTTGCATTTGTATAACACAAGCTGCATTATCTTCATTGATAATTATAGGGGATTCAATTGAGTTGATACCACAATATTTTTCAATGTGGTTAATCATTTTGCGAAGCCAAGCACATTCACGTGATGCTTCATATAATGCAATTATTTCAGAATGATTAGTGGATGTGTCTACTAAAGTCTGTTTACTAGACTTCCATGAAAAAGCCGTACCACCATAAAGAAATACAAATCCAGTCTGTGATATGGCATTGTGGGGATCAGACAAATAGCCAATATCAGTATATCCCACCATGTTCATATCTTGGCTTTTCTTATAGAATAACCCAAGATCTTCTATACCTCTAAGGTATTTGAAGATATTTTTAATGCCATTCCAATGTCTTATTGTTGGAGTAGCACTAAATCTGGCCAATAAATTGTCCGCGAATGCAATATCAGGCCTGATGCAATTCGTCAAATACATTAATGCTCCAATAGCATTAAGATATGGGACTTCTGGTCCCAAAATATCTTCATTTTCACCCTTTGGTCTAAATGGGTCATTATCCCTATCAAAGGACCTTACAACCATAGGGGTTTTAGATGGGTATGCTTTATCCATATTGATTTTTTTTTAATATCTTTTTGGATATAAGTAGACTGATGTATCAATATTCCATTATTGATATGCTCAAGTTGCAAACCTACGCAAATTTTGGTTTTACCCAAATCTTTCATTTCAAACTCCGTTGCAAAATGTTTACTTGCTTCCTTTATATCCTCTATGGTTCCGATGATATTTAAATCATCAACATAAACTGATATTATGCAAAATCCATTTTGGGATTTCTTTATGAACACACAGGGATAATCATCATTATTTGAGTATCCCTTTTTCAAAAGAAACTCACTTAGTCGGTTGTACCCCGACTGTTTTAATCCATATAGCGAATTTTTCAATTTGACGCTATACATGTTGTGATTTGCTTTTGGATTCGGAATTTTAATCCCTTCAGGGACTTTCATATAAATTTTTGAATCGAGTGATCCATACAAATATGCGGTCACTACATCCATTAACTGCATAGTTAAATTCATATTAACTGCCAGTGATATCAAATATCGGAATGTGATTCCACTCATCACAGGAGAGTATGTTTCAACGTAATCGATGCCGGGTCTCTACGTAAACCCTTGTGCTACGAGCCTCGCTTTATATCTCACCACCTGGTTATCTTCGTTCCTTTTCTGAACAAAGACCCATTTATTTCCAATAGAAAATATTTTTAGGAGGAGTTGGTACTACAGGTGCAAAAACCTTTCTATTATTAAGCGAGCTCAATTCTGCCTCGATTGCTTCCTTCCATTTGACCCAATCTGAGCGCTTCACGCACTCTGCCATGGACTTAGGTTTTGGGTCTAGTTGGAGGGAATCATCAATCTTTGTGGCAAAACACATGTCGACAATTGTAGCATCTCTCTTGTACAATTCTCTAGAATTGATATAATTTGTGGAAATCTCCTCATTTGTTCCTTTTAACTCATCGTGATTTCCCACAACAATTGAGTTTAAAGGTTCCGATGTTCCAGCATCTGAATTTGTGCGCACTTCTTTGCTGGAATTAAGATGATCATCATCTTTATTTACTGATTCGGGTAATATACCTTTATCAGATTTTTGTTTTTGCGGACGTTTCCGCGAACTAAATCCTTTGCACCAAGAGGTCTCCCCCTCTTCTTTACATTAGGAGTAAGAGTGGTTTTATTAGGTACCTCCACTCTCTCCGGTGCATTTGCAGCAGGTATATGAGATTTAATAACCCCCATTTGATCAGTAAATGCATCAGGCAGTTCATTTGCAATCCTTTGCAAATTTATAATTCTCTGAACCTCTAATTCAGATTCATTAGTACGTGGATCTAAGGACTGAATGCCCGTGGCATCCCAATTTATTTCTCGGCATTCATTGTGGTACTTATCTCCTCCTAATGCCGGGAAATTGTCCTCATCAAATATGCAATCAGCGTACCTTGCCTTAAACAAATCCCCTATTAATGGCTCGAGGTATTTTATTATAGATGGATAATTATACCCCACATAGATCCCCATTTTTCTATGAGGACCCATTTGTGTACGCTATGGTGGTGGAATAGGCACATACACAGTGCAACCAAACTTCCGCAGATGGAAAATACTTGGCTCATTTCCACGTACTAACTGCAATGGGGATACCGTATGATATGCAGTGTGTCTGAATTATATTAATGCGGCAGCATGTAAAACCGCATGACCCCAACAATTTGTTGGTAGTCTACAATTCTGTAAAAGAGGCCTCGCAATGAGTTTTATCCTCTTTATCAAAGATTCTGCTAAGCCATTTTGTGTACGAACATATGGCACAGAATGCTCCACGTTAATGCCCAAAGCCATACAATAATCATTAAATGCCCTTGAAGAAAATACAGCGGCATTATCCAGACGGATAGATTTTATCCTATCATCTGGAAAATTGGCTTTTAACTTTATAATTTGGGCCATTAATTTTGCGAATGCATGGTTCCTTGTAGATAACAAATTTACATGGGACCATTTTGTGGAAGCATCACAAAGTACCATAAAGTACGTAAACGGCCCAGACAAGGGCTGAATAGGACCACAAATGTCACCTTGAATTCTTTCTAAGAAATTCAGTGGTTCTTCTTTAACTTTAAGGTATGACGGCCTTATGATCAATTTCCCTTTAGCACAAGCTGTGCATATGAAATCCCCAGATTTCGGGAAATTTGAACACTTGATATTATGGCCAGCAGAATGATTTACAATTTTCCTCATCATACCCAAACCTGAGTGACCTAGACGATCATGCCAAATCTTCAAACAATCTAGGTCCTTGAAAATTGTTTTCATCGCAACATGAGGATCAGGCCTTATGTATGTATAGTACAATCCAGATGAAAATGACGGAAGTTTCTCCATAGTTTGTTTCTCATATCCGTTGAATTTGGTTAAGAGTAAAAACTCTTCTCCATGTTCAGTATTGGTTTCCATATGGAAACCATTCATACGAATATCTTTGAAACTTAATAAGGTACGTTTTGAATTAGGATACAAAAGGGCATCCTTGATTTCAACAATTGTACCCATAGGGAGAATTAAGGTGGCTCTCCCAGAACCAACAATTAAACCATCACTCCCAGCAATGGTCATAATATTTCCTTTCTTCTTTGTAAGATTTTGGAAATATTTTGTCTCCCTTAGGATAGTGTTTGTAGTACAACTATCAACGAGACAAATTTCTTCCTCCATGGATTGTGCCATCAAAATTCTATAATTAAGAGTAAAACAAAATTTAGCCATGAATTTAAAACTCTCTTATAGAATTAAAAAAAATGTATGAGACCTCAAGAGTTAAAAAACTCTCTTATACCGGTTGGCTCGAGGAGGGGGCGCCGCGTCGATCTGAGGAAGGGGGAGGCCGCCGCCCGGAGCCGAGGAAGGGGGCAGCCGCCGAGACCTGGGCGTCATCGCGCCGTGGTGGAGGGCGCCCACTGCCTTCCGCTCCCGTGCTACCGCCGCCGCCGCCGCCGCCGATGGAGAGGGAGAGGGCCGCCCCTGCCGCTTGGAGAAGGGGGTGCCGTGGTGGGAGGAGGGGGCGCCGGCCGCCGGGGACATCGCCGCGACATGGTTGAGGGGGCTGGGGGAGGCGCCGCCGTGCTAGGCCGACGACAGAGACAACGCCTCGCTGGAGAAACGGTGAGGCCGGGGTATGGAGCAATGGAGGAAAGTAATTTAATGGATACATTGATGGCATATTTGAAGCTAAACGGGTATATCGCTAAGAACCCGATAATCAAATGCAATATTTTGAATCTGATCATAGACAAATCGACGGTAGATGAGATAGTAGCCTAGGCTCCATGGAGCCTTATGTAATAATCCTATACATGTAGACACACACACACGGCAACGTATCCCGTGCAATCCGAAACCTGGTGCACCCTGTGCAAAACCGCGATTCTAGCCATGCGATGTCGATCCAGTGACCTGGATGCCCTCCTGTGTATTTTTGCGGAGAGACGCCCGCCTACGATGAAATTATGCAACAAAAACCCCTACATGACTCCGCCTGAGCGATCCTTTCTTGCGGCGATGCACTTGATCGATCCGTGGGAGAGGAACCCTAGAGGCAATGGCCGTCGTGTAGCCCCGACCCTAACTCAAAGCTCGTCGTCGCCTAGCCTAGCGTCCGCCTCGATGATCGTCGCCGCGCAACCCCTCCTCCACTTGGAAGGTCGCCGTCGCGAGCTCGTCGTCACCCAGTCCCTCATCTGCCTGGAAAATCATCGCCGCTCTGCCCAGACTGCACTTGGTGACTTGGAAGTTCGCCGCTGCACTGCCCCGCCTTTAAGGTTGCCGCTGGACCCTGCCCCGCGGCCCCACCACCTGGAAGATCGCCGCTGCACGTACCGGGCCTCCACCTTGAAGCTCGATGCCGAGCACCCCGTCTCTCCAACAACTCGAAGGTTGCCACCCCTCTCCACATCCACACCTCGTCTCCAGCAGCAATCCGAAGCTCAAAGGTTGCCGAACCACTCTACGTCTGCACCTCAAAGGTTGCTGCTGCCCGATGAAGATTGGTGCAACTATGCAAATGACAATATTCATGAGGACGAGTTGCTCGACAAAATGCCTCATGAGGATTCAGTTTGAGAGTGAATATGCTTGAGAGTTCAGTTCAATGAATATGCTTCAGAATTTCAGTGTGATCTATTGTGCTTTAGAGCTGTTTGTACTCTAGAATTTGAGAGTGAATTTTTATGTCTGAGATGATGTACAAATGCATTTGAACATGTACATTGAAATTGACTGAGAATTAATTTGACTCTTATGCTTGAGTAATCTGAGAATTTGGACATGTATGAATAAATTTGAGAGTGAATTTTTATGACTGAAGCCTATGCTTGAGTTATTTAACACCATTCATGTGTTCTTTGGCCATGTAAATTTTTGTCAAACATGTTCCAATAATTTTGCTAATCCTGTTTGCAACCTGAAATAACCATGGACCTATTACTAGGAAGTAGGAAGGTCAAATAATCATGGACCAACTACTAGTTATACATTTGCAGCAACATGAGATCAGGTCCAAACATAAGGCATATATTCAGCACTTCATACATCTTCTAAACATACATATATGAGATCACATCCAAACCGTAATATATCAGGGTCGAACACTAATAAAGTCTGGTTGCGCGGGGATTCGTCCCGAGCAGGCTAAACTTCTACCGGGGGATCTGGCGTAGGTACGCGAGGCGGGTCACGTCGCTAACGCTTGCGCTGATCGCGAATCTGTGCCAAGATGTGATTGATCGAGGCGTCTAGACTGCGGCGAACAACTTCTTGCTCGCGAGCAGCCGGTGTAGCCTCATCTTGATGCCGAGCAGAATTGATCCGCTCGATTTCTTCTGCCGCCGCAGCCCGTGCAGGATCCTGTGAGGTTCCTGCGTCGGCCACGTTGACGCTGCGACGGCCATGTGTTGGTACGCTAGACGGCGTCATCACTGTGTAGCCACAGGAAGAATCAACCGACATAGCCTTGGAATCCGAGAGCTCTAAACCGTCGTAGAGATCGTCGGTCCCGTATTCATCGTCGATGACGGGAGCTTGATCTAAGACCATCTCCGGGACATAGCCGGAGAGCTCTATCTCAGATTTGGAAGGTGATCGAGATCGAACAGATCGATCCGATCTGACAGGGGACGAGACATCCTGTCCTTCTAAGTCGTAGCCCTCAGGAAGAGATCCCTGGTCGCTGAAAGAGTTCGACATGCTCGATCTGCGAGTCCCCACGGTCGGCGCCAACTGTCGACGGTTGGGATATTGACCCAAGTCAACTAAGGTTCTTTAAGAGGGAGATAGGAGACACGCCGAACAAGACGAATAACAACGAACAAGGAGACAGAGGTTTTTATCCTGGTTCAGGCCTCTCGGGAGAGATAATAGCCCTACGTCCAGCCTTTCTTTATGTCAAAGAGGATTACAAGAGTAAGCTCGACGAGATGAACAAGTCTCGGCGAGTATATGCGAGAATACAAAGGTGCTTCGCGATCCCCCTACACGCCGTAGGGGCTCGGTTTATATAGTGTTGAACAACCGACCTACCAAAGGATAATCGGGCCAGGCTAACTACATGATCGTAACGAACTCATACATGCCAAATACATCCTACGGCAGATAAGGTAAACTCCAAGTCTTGGGTATCACGACTCCTAATCCAATCCGGGAAACCACGTCCGGGTCTTCATGTAGCCGTGCAGAACTCCTGTTCGAGACGGACTCAAACATGATTCCTTGGCCGTTACGCACCATGCCAGCCAGGAAGCTGTTCGGCAGGATGCACATGGGCCAGATAGAACCTTCCAGGGAGCTGGGCCCTGGTAGGCTGTTCGACTGGGCCGTTAGGGAATGGGCCATGGCAATGGGCCGTAATTTTATCCCCGACAGTAAGCTGGTGGATTTTTGGAAGGATGTGTGGTTGGGTGCTTACACTCTTAAAGCTAAATATCCGGAGTTGTATGATAGGGCCTGTTTGATTGGCTCCTGTTGTGCGCCATGCCAGAGGACGGGGAGCCGTGCGTTGGTGTGCCAACAATTGGCGCGGGCGGCCGATTTGCTCGCCCGCGCCAATGCTTGATTTCGCGTTGAAATCGGTTGGCGAGCGACGACGCGTCCTGGCGTTGGCTCCAATCCAAACGCGCGCCAAGTTTCACGGCGAGCCAACCATTGGCATGGCAAGCCATGGCGTCGAACCAAACACGCCCATATTTGCAATGACCAGAATATTTCAGTGTTTATAGCAAGACAGAGAGATTGAAACTTTTCTTTCAGAAGATTTCATAATGATGTTTTGCGTCTAAAGTGGTTGGAAATTGTTCAGGAGTGTATGAGGGTTAGTTTCTCTGTTAAGAAAGATGTTTTTAGTTGGAAAGTTGGTAATTCAAAGGCTGGTTTTCGGTTAAACATATGTATTCTTACCTGTATGGGTCGAAAAAAAAATCTCTCAGATGGGGGTTGACCAAATGAAGAAGGTGCTTCAACAGTTTACAGGGGGTTAGGAGGGAGGAGATTTTTTACTTGACGATGGAAATCCTAGTCAAAGGAAGAAGTCGGAGCAGGATTAGATTTGCTGTAGGTGTTTGAATTGAAGTTTGGCTGTGTTTTGTTCTAATTCTGGCTGTGAAAAGTGGTCTGGGGATTGGATGGATTTAGAATGGTGTTGTTTGGTTCTTTAATTAGACTATCTTTGGAGAGGTTCTATTAGAGCATCTCCAAGAGAAGCCTTTTATGGGTTGCTATCTCTATATTTTAGGATTTTTCAAAAAAAAATCAACTCCAACAATGGATCCTATCTTAACAAAAAGCCCTAAAAAAGTTTGGGGCTCTAAGAGAAGTTGCTAAATATGACAACTCAATTGTCAAGCCCTATATTTGGTTTCACTATATTTTAGGAGCAATAAATGTACATGTTGGTTTAATTAAATGGATATATATATGTTTTAGGGCTGATTGTTGGAGTTGATATATTTTTTGAGGCCCTAAGACATTTTATGGAGTACCTATAATGCAATATAGGGCTCTATTTTTACTATTACTCTTGGAGATGCTCTTAGAACTTTGGAAGTTATGAGACAGTTTTTCTATGGGTGTTTGAACATTGTAAGTCTATTCTGAGGAATGGAATTGGGGTTGCGTCCCCTTCTGCAAAAAAAAAAAAATTAAATCACTTTTTAAATACTCTCAAATTTCGTTGAAACGCTAAGTTAAGTTGAAATGTACAAGGCTTCATTCTCCTATCTAGCAGCGAGCAGTGCATCAGTTCACGCGCGGCTCGGAAATGCGGAGTTAGCTTGATGCGCGGCGTGGTTGGCTGCGCATGCATTATGGGCTGTTGCTGGGCCATACGTTGCCGGACCGCGCAGCGTCCGTCCGACGAAGCATTTCCGAGCAAAATACACGTTGAGAAGATATATTTGACATAGAATCTTCCAACCTAATATTTTGGCAACCTTATAGGATATATGCGCTAGGCTTTATTTGTCCATCTCACTCATCAGGTGTGTATAATATTGTTTGTAAAGCATATCTAGACTTTTTTTTCTTCTAGTTCCTAAGCTATTCGACAACATTGAGGTGTTAAACATAGCATGCTTGATCAGCTCCTGCATTCCATGGACATGCAATTACAATATCCTTTTTGGCTTGTGAAATAACGACATTCTTGTAACGGAGCTCTTTGTAATTCCAAATGCTAGATATGCCCGAAGGCATAGCTAACCACAAGACTGACACACCGAATGGCGGCTGTCTTTCTGGCGAATGGCGATTCCCGGTTGCCCTCCTTGCCGCTGGTTAGATCCTTACCGACGACGCTGTTCTTGCCGCTGAGACCCCCAGATCCTCGACCTGGTTCCTCATCTTCGCCTAGCGGTAAGATTACCATCCTGCCCCTTCCATATGTGGCGGCCATCCCCGCCCTATCAGGAAAATTGATTATTTGCCAAAGTTGGTGTGCCTCTAATTGTTTGCCCAAAGTTGGTGTGCCCCTGATTATTTGCCCCACTTACACCTAGCTGTGACTATCTTCTTTTCAGGGGCTTTTTTACAAAATTCACAAACCTCTCTAATCTCTCATCTCTCTCCCGCCGGCGCCCCTAGGACCCTTCCGCCGCCGCCCTTGTTCCACAGCCGCCCTGATCCCCTCCCGCATTATATATCTTAAAAAATTTCTTCTAACAATTTATGATACAAAGTCATCGATTATTCTATTGATATTAATCTCGTCCAATAACTTCTTCTCGATGACATGATATCACAAAGCACTGAAAATAAAAATAAACACATCAAAGGATTTGCATGTACAAATTAAACCTATGGATCATGAGGATTTGCATGTCTAATGCTGCAGCTAAAACCAGTACTAACCACCAGTAGGTGCTCTTGACCCTTGCCCAGCATCTCCCTTGATTAAAACTCTGCAACAAATCAGCTCCGTAACGAATTAGTACGTACTAGCAAGCCGGTGATCTTAAGCCCTGCAGGTTAATTGGATGCATTATGCCCTCTGACTCTCTGAGGCCGTAAGGGGCGGCGTCGGCGTCAGACTGGACAAACTGATGGGCTGCCGAGGCTGCGAGGCGCAGAGCCGCCGAGGGTGTCGCGTACGCATACTCGCGTGATCGGCTGATCGCGTCGGCGCCGGCGCGTCGCGTGAAGGGACGAGGGCTCGATCGGGGCGGCGCTGCGTTACCTGCGTAGTGGACAGTGGATGGCGGATTGACGGTTCGTATATGTATACGGTATACTTGCAAACCTATGGAGTGGGGGCCCAGGGCGGCCGCCCACCCTGCCCCCCCTCAGGGCCGGCCCTGGATATGCCCGATTGCCCGAAGGCATAGCTAACCACAAGACTGACACACCGAATGGTGGCTGTCTCTCTAGCGGTTTCCCGGTTGCCCTCCTTGCCGCCGGTTAGATCCTCACCGACGATGCTGTTCTTGCCGCCGAGACCCCCAGATCCTCGACCTGGTTCCTCATCTTTGCCTAGCGGTAAGATTACCATCCTGCCCCTTCCCTAGGTGGCGGCCATCCCCGCCCTCTCCCCTTCTAGATCTTCAACACCTGCCCCCCTCTTATGGTGCTTATCCTTGGATTCCCCCTTCATCTACCTGTGGTGCCCCCTTCTCCCATCTCATCTTCTTCCTCCTCAACTAGGGGTGTCAATGGGTCGGATATTGGTCAAACCAGATCCGTATCCATATTGATCAAACAGATACGAATATGGATTCGGATACTCTCATATACGGATATGGATTCGGAAGCACTCGGATACGGATACAGATTTGAAAGCACTCAGATACGGATATCCAAAATCCTACTAGCCTACAACGTGCCAGTACCACACACATTACGTGAAATAATTTATCTACTCACTATATTTTTAATGTACATATGTTATAATAGAAATTGTATAATAAAGTAAAACATTTGTATTTGTATAAGGATAAACAAATAGTATTATAAGCATATTTTATATCCTGCACCGGTGTAGTAGTGTGGGAGGATCGATGTGAGAGTAAGGAGAGCACGAGGACGAGGTGACGAGGAAGAAGGGAGCGTCAGGGCTATCCTACTGTGAAGCCTATGAACGGTATCCTTTCTGTAACATTCCTTTTTATAGAAGCATAGCTTTGCAATACATCAATAGAAGTACAAGCGCGAAAACGCGCATCGCCAGCTCGCCACTTGGCCTGCCTCCCCACCCGGCGCCGCCGCAGCCGTCCGATCGGGCGCGCCCTTTAGATCCGACCATCCGTTCCACTTTACCATATAAAACGATTTTTGGACCACGTCTTGCAGGCACGCGGGCGATTTGGCGAGTTGGTTAGGTGCACCCATTCGCCACCTGGGCGGCCATGGTTTGAATCCCGCCTCCCCTCTTTTTCGTCCGATTTTTCCCCCGCCTGGCTGGGCTCCGCGCACGCGCTCGCCGACAAATAGTATTATAAGCATATTTTATATCCTGCACCGGTGTAGTAGTGTGGGAGAGGATGTGAGAGTAAGGAGAGCACGAGGTGACGAGGAAGAAGGGAGCGTGAAGGCTATCCTATTGTGAAGCCTATGAACGGTATCCATTCTGTAACATTCCTTTTTATAGAAGCATAGTTTTGCAATACATAGTGTTTTTAAGCATGTGCATATAAAAACTGATTTAACTCCATTTCGCTCCGGTTGAACTATAGCCCATTTAGTCTTATGGTTTCGAGGATGGCAAACCATAACCAAAGCATTGACAAGGGAAAGAAGTTGGGCTCTTTTACTGTACCTATTAAAAAAATACTACCATGGTAGTATATTTTAGATCCGACCTCTCACTTGTTAGGGACGGTTTAGTCTTTCTCTATGGTCGCATGCATGGCAAAGGGTTGGAAAAGGAAATAGTAATTAATGGCGTACGTGCAATTTTGGGGAAAAAATCATGTATGAATCATCATGCACACTGCATGGAATGTAATTAGCAGCTTGCATGGAATGTAATTAGGAGGGTCATCACGCCACAAATTAAACCGATCATAAATGGTAAGCGGATCGCATACATATCACACGTGTGATGCCATGAAAACTGGACTAATTAAAACTATCCATGGAAATCAAATGAGTGCGTTAAGTAAGTTTCTCTTTGATCTATTGCCGCGATTTCCTTTTTTTATATATATGAACTCTTTAAACCTGATCTCTTGTTTGGCGAAAAAATGCTCGATTCTCAAATAAACCATTCAAATTCCTGTTCTTTTTGAAAAACTTTCCATATATGATCGATTTCTCAAGAACCCTAGTGATTTCTTTTTTTTTCCTAAAATCCATTTGATTTAAATTTAAATTTCCCCTACAGGTGGTTTCCCAACAGAAATATACTACACTTCTAGTAAACAACTATTATAGCAATACATAAAAATACTAAAACTACTCTAGACCACTAGATTGAGAGAAGTGACCGTCTCACATTCATTAATTTTAGTGTACCGTAAAAGTTAACTTATAGAAACCACATTTTTCTCTTAAAAGTCATGAAAATACTAAGTTGCCAAACTGGCAACATTGGACGGATTTTAGTAACTCCTAAATGGTGGTAGCCAAAATATGCCGGCCGTGATTAGAGCCTGACAGGCTTGGTTAAAAAAGGACAGCCCATGAACAGCTTTAATTTCGCCTTCGCCCTTCGCATGGACCGCAAGATACAATTGAAAGCTAGAAGATACGTACTGCCAGCCATATCCATATACGCTCCTGTCTCATACAAGCGTCCCTGACTTCCTTGGCGGTATAGTACCAACCTGGCACTCTGGCAGAACATGATACAAAAATGAACAACAAAGGAGACCACAATACAGGCGAACGTACATGCATCAAATGTCCGAAGGGAAATCACGGTGATTTGAACACATCCATCAGAGTCCATGTCCATGACACATCCACAAGGTCCGACTTTATGTTAGGATTTACGCCGATGCAAGATCACGAACGACACTAGGAGACACGATGTATGTTAACGCAGTTCAGCTTTCGCCTAAATCTGCGGGGCATAACACCGCAATATATCGGCGGCACGGGTCACGGCCACATGCCGGCCGTTGACCTCCTCAGACCTACGCTACTATTATGCGGTCGTTGTCATAGTTACACCAGAGCTGCCTCCCTTTATATAGTGGGGATCTGGCTAGAGCCCGACTCTAACTCTAAACCAACCCTGCCTATTACAACACTGAGTTCATATAACCTACTTGTACACATATTCGACACAAAACCTAACACTTTATGCCTGATGATAGACAGCTCTCCTCTCGGCTTTGTCCCTCAGTGTTGGACATCACAGGTCCCATCTTGCAGCTAAGATGCCTCATTTGATGCTCGATTTAATCTCAATTATCTATGTGAAGACAAGTTGACGATATATATTCTACAATGAAAAGTTTTACCTCGTCTTGAGTTGTTTTGATATCATGATGGTTTTCTTTCATACATGTCGTTATTAAGTTTCAATTCCATACAAATACCATTGCAATGCATGGAAATATTGTCATACCATTATTTTTGACGATTCGTTGCAAATATGCCACTACGAGGCCTTCTCGATGTGTTTTGACCAAAATGCATCCACCCCGTTCATTTCCTCTCTCTTCTTCTCTCCTCACCCTATACTATGGCATTATTCTCTTCATTTTATCTAACTTAACTTATCTAACTTATCTTAAGACGAAGAGAATGAGGTCATATCGCCCCTGCTCATCATGTGTTCGGCCGCACCGCCACCTTGTTCTCGTTGCACCACATCACCGTCACAGGCTCAACGGACCACCCTTGTTGGAGCGCCGTGGCGGCAAAGCTCACGACAACATCAATGGCGGAGCTCGTGCATGGTGGTGATGGCGACGAAGTCAGATCTCACGATGGTAGTGGCAAACAGAGCTTGTACATGGCAGCGACAACACTTGCATGTGGGCAATTACAGAGCGTGACAACCACGTTGGATCTCGCAGTGAGCCAGCAGGGCTGGTCTTACAATTTTGAAGCCCGGGTGTGAAAATGTAACATTGTTTGTAAATAGAAATTTTGAGGGCTCGGTGCAAAAGTATAACAAAGTTTTTAAAAAGGCCTATCACGAATAGGTAATAAAAATGCCAAAAAAAAAGACCTCATGCAAAAGTATAACAAAGTTTTTAAATGGGTACTAGCGTGAGTAGGAATAAAGAGTCAAAAAACAAATAATTCTTGTCATGGAATTTGAATTTAAGACATACTAATTACATGTACCATTCCCTATCACTAGGCTACTCACACTATTTAATTTCTTATTGGTGCATGACAAGATGTTGTATAGTGTGTTTGTTTGACTATCTGAAATTAGGGACCCTAATGATTTAGAGCCATGTGACGTCCTGCGTCGAGCCTGTGAGCCAGTGACGGCGGCGAGCAAAGCTTGCCCATGGTGACGGCACCACTGAATCTCGTGATGACAATGTTGATGGAGCTCACGCATGAAGACGACTACGGCGGAGCTCGCCTATGCAGCATGTCCAGTTTGAGGCAGCGGCACGAAGGCAGAGCACACGCCAATGTGGAGCTCGACCATCCTGAGTCGGTAGTGTCGCCAGTCCACAGTGAGTAGTGTCGACAAAGAGGAGAGAGAAGAAGAGAGAGAGAGAGGAGGGAAAGACCGAGAGAGGAGGAGAAAGGGGAGGAACGAGGTGGTGTATTTTGGTCAAAATATGTTGAGAATTGAGAAGGCCTCGTAATGGCATGTTTGTAACGACTAGTTAGAAATGATGGCATGGCAATACTTTCACGCTTTATAATGGTATTTTTTGAAATTAAAACTTATTAGTGATATGCCATATTTATACGAAAACATTCATATGATGCAATATTAGCTTATGCCATCTCTACGTGCACAATCTATGTACACACCTTGGTTACATGTTCATTTGTGAGATTGCTATTACTAAATAAAATTATCATAGCTAAAGTTCACGTGCCACGATAACACGCAAATCATGTTTATGCCATCCTATCTACAACTTCTATATATGACACTTTGGATATATAAAACTTGGCTATTGTCGACGTTATTACGAATGAAATCACTGTATCTAGTACTTGCAATATGATGCCACGATAATTCAATCACGCTTGTGCCACACTTTGGAGTTTGGGCATATACAACTTCATTGAATATTGTATTATTGCGAAATTCCCCACGGCCAATATTCATAGCAAAGTGCCACGATAACACAATCATACTTAAGCCATTATATCTACAACATCTATACATGACATTTTTAAAGTATATGAAGCTTAACTATCACGAAAGAAAATCGCTAATTGTATCCAATATCTATAGTGTAACGCCAAGATATGCAGTGTCAGCGTGCTTGCGTCATTCTATCTCCAACATCTGAGCTTGCTTGCATCATTCTATCTCCAACATCTATACAACATATACGATATTTTGGACTTTAAACATATATAACTAAATTTCTTGTGCCACAACAACATAATCCTACTACTTAGGCCACTCATCAGTCCATACATGATACTTGGAACACATTAAAAACTTAATTGTTGGTGCTATTGTTAGGCAAGAAAATCATTGTAGCTAGTATTCCTAGTATAGACAATGATAACGTAATCGCTACCCTATCTCCAACATCTACAAACAACGCTTTGAACACATGAAACTTAACTGTTGTTGCCATTATGATGCAAAAAAATCCTTATAGCTAATAATTATAGTATAGTGTTGTGCCACTATCTTCAACACCTACTTGTAGACAATGCCTTGAACACGTGGAACTTAATTGTGCTTGAAGCAATTTTATCTACAACATCTATACACGACATTTTTAAAATATACAAAGCTTAAATATTACGAAAGAAAAGTATTATATCTATTATTTATAGTGTAGTCGCGCTTGCGCCATTCTATCCCCAACATCTATACAATATTTACGATATTTTGGAGTTTAAATATATATATAACTTAATTGATTGTGCCACAATAATATAATCCTACTACTTAGGCTACTCATCAGTCCATACATGAGACATACATGATAGTTTGGACACATCAAATACTTAATTGTTGGTGCTATTGTTAGGCCAGAAAATCCTTGCATCTAGTATTTCTAGTATAAGCCATCATAACGTAATGGCGCTAACACTACCCTAACTCCAACACCTACACACATCGCTTTAAAACACATGAAACTTAATTGTTGGTGCTATTATTATGCAAGGAAATCCTTATAGTTAATATTTATGCTATAGTATTGTGCCACTATTTTTAACACCTACATATAGACAACATCGTGAACATGTGGAACTTAAATGTGCTTGAAGCCATTCTATATTGAACATCTATATACGACACTTTGGACGTCTCAAACTTAATTGTTGATGCTATAGGTACAAAATCCTCCAAGCTAGCATTCATACCATATAGTGCCAATACGATGCAATCGTCGTATACGGCTATTATCAGACACCATACACGTCTTTGATCGATGAACGTCTACATGACAATCACCTTTGTAGTGGTGAACTACACGAGACGCGATCGTCCCCTGGACTCGTGGCCCCGACACGTCATCAGACGCCAACGTGGCAACCTCCACGTTGGAGCCCTTCTCTCTCTCTCTCTCTCTCTCTCTCTCTCTCTCTTCAACAGTAATTCCTAAATTTGGTCCCCTATAGCCTCATATACATGCTTCCTTTAAAAAGATTTTTTCCTATATTTCTCTTATCTCCAACAGGAATTGTATAGAAGAAGGAGAGATAATCCCTACGTATAAAAGAATAGAGATAAATTCTCCATTTTAGAGAACAAAATAGAAAACGTTGTCGTAGCAAATAGAAAAAGAATCCATCCTCTGTTGTCGAAGACAGCATAAAAAGGAACCCACACCGCCCCCTAATTTCTCTCTCTATATCCGGGCAGGCGGCCATGTGATTCTCTCTCCTCTCGGCTATTAACTTTGCTTCCATGCATGGATTTCTCCTTCCCCCAACCGCACCCATCGCCCCAGCCCACAAAACGTCCGCGGAGCTCAGATCACAACCCCCGCTAGCTTCGCTATCTGCTTAACCACACCACCCTACCTTTCCTCCCCTCTACTCCTTCAACTCTCTCTCTCTCTCTCTCTGCTCGCCCTCCTCAAGCTTGCTCTCTCTCTCTTCTCCCAGATCTCCAATGCTCGCGGCCGCCGCCACAGATCCTCCTCCCGGCCGGTTTCTTGATCGATCGGCCCCTGGATCCTGAACTAGTCCGGGGTCTTGATCATGGACGCCGTCGAGGAGCTCGCCGGCGTGACGACGCACGCGTGCAGGGTGTGCGGGAAGGGGTTTCAGTGCGGCCGCTCGCTCGGCGGGCACATGCGGTCGCACATCTCCCTCGGCGAGGCGGCGGCGGCGGAGATCGACGCCGACGACGAGCTGGGCCTGGGCCGCGTCGCTGTGTACGGCGGTCGGAGCTTCAACGGCGTGGTCAGTTACGGGCCGGCCTACGGGCTGAGGGAGAATCCCAAGAAGACGCGCCGCCTGTCGGACTTCGTCGACGAGGCGGAGGATGGTGGCGGCGACGGCGACGGCGAGCACAAGGAGTTCCCGGAGCACGTGGATGAGGAGTTCATCGCTGAGGAGGAGGTAGCAGAGAAGATCGCGCCGCCACCGCCGGCGACGGCAGCGGTGACAGCACTGACGGCGCCGCCGAGGCGGAGGCGCCGATCGATGCGCGTGGCGGCGCCGGCGGTGTCCGGGGCCACCGGGTTAGAGAAGGAGGTGGAGGACGTGGCCTTCTGTCTGCTAAAGCTCTCGCGCGACACGGGTCTGCGGGGATCGCCGGTAAAGGAAGAGCCTTTGGAGCCCCCGGAGGTGAAGAAGACGAGCAGGCAGCCGTATCTTTACCACTCCGATGACGACGATTCAGCTCTGCTTCAGTACGGCGACGACGACGTCAAGAACGACGGCGGCGGTAAGAGCAAGAAGCGGAGGGCTAGCTACTACACCCCCGATTCCATCTCGAGGAAGAAGAAGCAATGCGAGACCGTGACGACGAAGCGCGGCCGGTACGAGTGCCCCGGGTGCGGCAAGGTGTTCAGCTCCTACCAGGCGCTCGGCGGCCACCGCGCGAGCCACAAGCGGATCAACGTCAGCTGCAGCGCCCCCAAGGTCTCCGCCGTCACGCCGCCGGAGCCGGAGCCGAGCGCCGAGACGTACACCTCGCTGAGCACGCTGTCGCCGTCGGACTCGCCGGAGTCGGTGACCATCAGGACTCGTTCGAGGAATTCGGAGGCAGTGGCGGCAGAGAAGTTCGGCTGCCCGGCGACGGCCGGCGCGAGCTCCGGCGACGGCGAGCTCTACGGCAGTGGCGGCGGCCATGTGGATCAGGAGGCGGCGGAGGAGGAGCATCCCGTAGCCGTCGCTGGGTTTCTTGATCTCAACTTCCCACCGGCGGCATCAGAGGAGGCCTGAAGCTTTGTCGCGCTGAAGCTGGTCCGCAAACCGAGGTGATCAATGGGGATGTGTACAGATTCGATTCATTTCATTCTTTTCAATCTCCAAGCTAAAGCGATAAAAGTTCAGAGAAGTTCTCTCAGGTTCCATCAACTTTTCTTTTTCCCAACATTTTTCGTTAGATGTTTCTCTTCTTTCAAGGGATTAAGTTAATAATGCGATGATAATCTGAGCTGGATCAGCTAATGGCTCTCATAAGATCACTCAAAAAGCTGTTGTTTTTACCTGGTCAGTGTGTTATTTTTAACCTTGCCATCTGCTAATTGTTGTTATCTCCTAATTCCTATCCATGTCTAGTTAACCGATCCCCCGTGAATTTCTGGGTCAATGCTAACCTTTGCTCTGCTCCTACTTTTGCTGGGCTAATCTGAGATCTGCCATGTCGGAGGCAGGAGAGGCTTAGCTGCAGCCTCAAAGTAACCAATTTCTTCAGTTGCCGCATGCTTCGTACAGCAGTACTGTCATGCTACTGGTTGGTGGCTGTGAGTGCCATTGTCGAGAGAGAAAGCAAGCAACATGAGCATTGGACCCCCAATCTCTCTCTCTCTGCCTCTCTCTGCCTCTGCCTCTCTCTCTCTCTCTCTCTCTCTCTCTCTGAGACAACTGAACAATGCAATGTGCAATTGTGCATAAAGAATGCATTGTGCAAGCAGGTGTCCAAGTATGTGAGCCAACTAAAAGAGGAGAGCATCAAGCAAGCTAGAGAAGAGAGAGAGGAGAGAGAGAGTGGACTGATGGAAGCTCAGAAACTGCAGCCTAGTGACGAAATGATTGGTTAGTACAGTGGAACAACCAAATCTTTATGCAGAAATAGGTACTAAAAGAAAAGGGATTTAGCATGCATGTGTGTGTGTGTGATGGCATGTGGTATCAATGCAAGGGTTGTTCACTTGTCCACAAGAACACAGGACAAGTCTTCTCGCTCACCATTCCTGTGTCCTTTTCTCTCACCCTCTCTTTGTTGCTTTAGCAAGCCTGCAGGTAGATAGATAGCTTATGTTTTCATCGCTAAAGATAAATATTAATCATGCCATCTTCCTCTCTCTCTCTCTCCAGGGAGAGACAAGCACAGACAGCTCACACAAACATTGTGTTGTTCATGTCTCTTTCTTGCCCACCTTTGTTGAACTGGTTTGCCTTGGGAGGCACACACATGCCACCACCAGGTGGCCTCTTTGTTTGGGGGAAATTTGACATAGCTCCTGCATACCAAAAAATTCTACTGTCCATCACAAAGCACTGAATTAGCTGCAGCTATCCTGCAGCCGTCTCGCATTGGGGTCTTGATTCCTGTCTTGTTTGAGCCGGAGTTGTTATCGGTTGGGAGGGGCACTCTCCAGGTCACATCGTGTGCAATAGTATATTCCTTGCTTGGATTCAGTTTCAGTAAACTGCCTTGGAAAACAATGTGTTTTGTAGGTCCATGTGGTATGCACTGGCTATCATGCATGTACTGCCGTACTGGCTCTTATAAGAGTTGAGAAGGTTGATTGCCAAATGCAAAAGGCAAGTAAAGAAAATCGCAATGCTTAGATTGTCAAGAACTTTGAGACGGCAGATTAAGGCCTCGTTCTTTTCAGCCTAAATTAAATTAAATAAAAAATTATTATTTTATACAAGCCAAATGATTAAATAAAAATTATTATTTTGCACGTCAAAATTTATATTACTTTATAGTTATTTTGTGGAGTTTTAAATAGTTTTTAAAAAAAATTTTAAGTTTTTTTAAAAAATTAATAATTTTTTAACTCATTAAGATGTTTCTCAAGGGGTCATGACTTTTTTTATTAAAAGTTTCAGCATTTTTAGTTGAAAAAAATAAGGCCCAAATTGGTGTTATAGCCGATGAACCATCTCCAAGCACCTTTTTTTTTTATCAACGCCAATCAGATGGGACCACAGTCTTGTGCTGGCCTTCTGCTCCATCCTGTTTGGTGGAGCTCTCGATGTAGGTGATACACAAGTCAGGCAAGGCTTCTTGTTTCTTTATGGCTCTAAGATTGGATGATGGGCTCAATTGACCGCAACTATCTAGCAGAGCCAATGAGTTTGTAATCTGAGAATAAAGAACAGCAAATCTGCAGGCTAAAGATGTGATATTGTTGTTTGACGTGCTTCGAGCCAAGGTTTATAGTGCTCGTAATACTGTCATGTTGCTGGTTGCAAGGACTCTGCTTCGGAACTTCATTGTGATTAGCTTCTACTTGGCCCAGAATCAATTCTATCTTACAAAGGCTCTAACCAGCCGCCCCCGGTTAGGCCACGTCACCGCATCCAAAACGCGCCACGTCGCCAGTTATTTACGTGGGCCACGTCACCTGCCGTTCGATCTTCTCGCGAAATAAGATCTGATCGTCCATACTAAAATACTCCCTCTGTTCCAAAATATAAGGCGTATTTGACTCCACAAAAGTCTTTAAATGTAGAGTTTGACCGTTAGATTCCTCTATTATATATTATGAATTGTTACAATATAATATTGTATCAAAAGCACTTTGAAATATGAACAATTTGGTACAACTTTGGTATACTAACGATGCATATTATTTGATTTATCTATGGTCAGAATTTACTAAGTTTGACTTTTCGTCGGTCAAAATACGCCTTATATTTTGGAACGGAGGGAGTAACATTTAAAAGAAAATGTTTTGCACATTGCAAAACAAGGCGGATGCCTTGCCCAGTTGGCTAGCTGAGCTAGGTCTCAGCGTGTAGGCTGGGATTCGAAACCTGCCTCGGCTGCGTATATTTTCTGGGTTTTTCCCAGCGACCTCACTTATCAAGTATCTGATGTTTGTTAGTTGTCTTAGGCTGCAACATGAGCGCTTGCTCAGTTGGTTGGATCAGCAAGTTGTTGACCTGGAGTCCCAGGTTCAAACCACCACACACGCAATCCGGCTGGGTGTTTTTTTTTTCTTTTCCTCTCTCTTTTTTTGTAGGTCACAAAAGATTCGAAAAAATTGAAAGTTTGCAAAAATTAAACCACGACGGCAAAAGTATATACACAAAAAATTTGATGTCATTCAAAGTTTATAAAGTCTAAATTTACAATTTTTTTGCTCTTTCTTACTAACGACAAAAATTAAACCATGACGGCAAAAGGTATATACACAAAAAAAATTGATGTTATTCAAAATCTATAAAGTCCAAAATTAGAAATAGTTTGCTCTTTCTTATTAAGAGCATATTTCTTTTTGGGCTGTGTTTTTTTATTTTCCTATCTCTTTTTTTAGGTCACAAAAGATTCGAAAAAATTTGAAAGTTTGCAAAAATTAAACCATGACAGCAAAAAGTATATACACAAAAAATTGATGTCATTCAAAGTTTATAAAGTCCAAATTTACAAATAGTTTGCTCTTTCTTATTAAGGGTATATTTTTTCTTATTTTCCACTTTTCAGTTTTACTTAGTGTATGTCACAAAAAACATAGATTTAAAAGTTTCATAACCATGTCTGCAAAGGAACATCCAAAATTAAATTTTTTAAAAATAAATGTTTTATAATGCAACGTTTGAGACAAGGAGTTTATTTCCTGCAGGTCACAAAAAGAACAGAAAAATTAAAAGTTTCCAAAAATTAAGCCATGCCGAAACAAAGGACATACACTAAAAGTTTGATATTGTTCAAAATTTTTTGGAGTCCAAATTTACAAATGGTTTACCCTTTCTTATTAAGGGCATATTTATTTTCGATTTCCACTTCTTAATTTTACTTGTGTTAGGTCACAAAAAATCATAAATTTAAAAGTTTCAGAACCATGTCTTCAAAAGAACATCCAAAATTATTTTTCTTCAAAAATTGAAAGTTTTCATAATGCAAGATTCGAACTGGGGATTTTATTTTTGACTGGCATAAATAAATCATAAAAATACAAAGTTTCCAAAAAAACATGCCTGCACAAAGAACATCCTAAAAAAAATTAAATTTATTATTCAAAATTTAAAAACAAAGAACATCTATAAAAAAGTTAAGTCCAAATTTACAGATAGTTTGCTCTTTCTTATCAAGCTCATTTCTTCTTGATTTTTTGACTTTTCAATTTTTGGTAGATCAAAGAAATGATATAAATTAAAAATTTTCAAACCATGTCTGCGAAAGAACATCAAAAATCCAAATTTTTAATAAATTAAAGGTTTTCATAATGCAGACTTTAGACTAGGGATTTTATTTTTTATAGGTCATAGAACATTCATAAAAATTTAAAGTTTTCAAAAATTAAACCATGGCAGCACAAGTAACACACATAAAAGGTTTGATGCTATTCAAAACTTTTTAAAGTATAGATTTAGAACTAGTTTGCTTTCTTATGAGGAGTATATTTTTTCTCGATTTTCCACTTTTCAGTTTTATGTATGGTAGGTAAAAAAGCATAAAAAATAAAAGTTTTTGTACCATATCGTCAAAAAAGCATAAAAACTGAAAGTTTTCGTACCATATTTGAACAAAGAACATTCAAAATTAAAAGATTTCAAAGATTAAGGTTCCGTAATGCAGACTTCAAACTAAGGATTTTTTTTGTTAGCTCGCAAAAAAAAAAAGAAAATTAAAAGTTTACAGAAATTAAACCGTGGTTGCACAAAGAACATCCATAAAAAAGTTTAATGTTGTTCAAACTTTTTTGTAGTTCAAATTTACAAATAGTTTGCTCTTCTTTATCAAAGCATATTTCTTATCGATTTTTCATTTTCCTATTTTATTTATGGTAGGTCTCACAAAATTCATAAAAATTGCAAGTTTTCAAAAATTAAATATGGTGACAATCCATAAATCCATAAATATATTTGAGCTTTACAAATGTTGGCTTCTACAAAATGAACTAAGAAATAATAGAATTTTTTTATAAAAAAAAATATACTTGTGCCTTACGAAACTAATGCCACGCGCCACGGATGCATAGCCATCGCTAGTTAGTTATACAAGGGAGATCACATAGTTCGTTTCTGATACAGTGATGCCAGTCACGAGCAAACTCATTAGTCTGCCATCTCTCCGAGCAGGGTCTGTTCAATTTTCCTTTCAGTGAGCATGGATACAGTTGCATACTTTAACTAATATCCGGTAATATTTTTTAAAGTAAAGCCACTGTCTATTCAAAATAGAAGAGGTATAAAATTAGGGATATACAAATTTGACACCTGCCGTCATCCATAGATGGATGTCGTCCAAAATAGGACTAAGCAAAACGACCGGAGGTTGAACTGCCTCACATGCTAGTCTTTTTTGAGTTAATTTGATACATGCAACTTCAAAGTTTAGTGTTTAAAGATAGAGATAATTGCACTTTAGCCCCTGGAAGTTGGCACCAATTTCACTTAGCCCCCGGAAGTTGTAAATTACTCTGCTGGCTCCTCGAAGTTGGCACCGTTTGCACCACAGGTCCTGGACCGTTATATCCCCGTTATAGACTGACGTGGCACTGTTGACGTGCTTCGAGCCAAGGTTTATAGTGCTCGTAATACTGTCATGTTGCTGGTTGCAAGGACTCTGCTTCGGAACTTCATTGTGATTATAGCTTCTACTTGACCCAGAATTAGTTATACAAGGGAGATGACATAGTTCGTTTCTGATACAGTGATGCCAGTCACGAGCAAACTCATTAACCTGACATCTTTCCGAGCAGGGTCTGTTCAAATTTCCTTTCAGAGTGTTGAAATATAGATAGATATGGCTAATCTTATCTAGTGCCTTACTTGTAGGAGTGTGTGTTCATTGTTTTGTTTTCCTGGTTGTTATCCCCTCTTATGAGGAATCTATTGTAACTTCTTCTGAGCAGTACGTATATATAAAGCATTGATGTCTAGAGAAGTTCTCTACGGCAGCCTAATCACTTTTACATGGTATCAGAGCCATCGATCCCATGTCGACCTCACCCAACACCTCTTCCGTAGCCTCTGGTGTGATCAACACCAGCACTATTTCAGCCATCACTGGTGGTCAGTCCACCATGGCTCCATCCTTTGGCCATGCCATCACCATCAAACTCCATCTTGAAAATCATCTCCTATGGAAAGCGCAGATGTTGCCGTACCTAGTCAAGATCTGATCGGCTACGTTGATGGCACGATCGAGGAACCAACCCAATTTAACTCGAAGATTGTTGATGGAGAAACTCGCCAGGTCCCAAACCCGTCATACAAGGCCTCGTATCAACAGGATCAATTGGTGCTAAGTGCACTATTCTCATCGATGACCGAGGGTATCCTTGGTCAGGTTGTTTTTCTCTCTACCTCTGCAGATGTCTGGAAGGCACTAGAGGATGTGTTCGCCTCCCAATCAAAGGGGAGAACCATGCAAATTCATCTCCAACTTGCCAACCTCAAGAAGAAGGGCATGGCAATGTCGGCCTACTTCCAGAAGGTTAAGAACCTGGCAGATCAATTTGCCTCAGCTGGTCGTCCACTTCAAGAAGAAGTTGTCTCCTATGTCCTCACTAAACTTGGAAATGACTCTATTCTTACCTCATTATCCACTAGATCTGATGTTGTTACAATGAATGAACTGTATGCACACCTAGTGAATTTTGATGCTTGACGAGAGCGAGGAGAGCACCACATTGTTTCCTCGGCCAACAATGCTTGCAGGCATGATGGAGGTGGTTGTGGAAGTGGTCGCAGCTCTCAGATCAAAGGCCGTGGCCAAGGAGGACAAGGACGTGGCAGAGCTGGTCGCTACAACAATGGATCACCACACCCAATGTGCCAGATCTATGGAAAGATAGGACACAATGCCCTTCGATGTTATCACAGGTTTGATCAAGCTTATCAAGATGAGGAGACACCATCTCATTTCAAGTCGACTGCATCTGCATCAACTTACAAAGGAAACACAGATCAAGCATGGTACCTTGACACAGGGGCAACTGATCATCTCACCAGCGGCCTTGATCGCTTGTCAGTGAAGGAGCCATACAGAGGAGGAGATATGATTCAAGTGGCAAACGACACAGGTATGTCCATCTCTCATATTGGTCAATCTTCCATTGTTGCTAAATCTGGTGCACATCTTAAACTCAAAAACAATATTTACTTTCCACACATTGCAAAACATCTTCTCTCAGTTCAGAAGTTTGCCACTGATAACAATGTCTTCTTTGAATTCCATCCGACGTATTTTCTTGTTAAGGATCGAGCCACATTAAAGGTTATTCTGCACGGCAAGGCTGAAGGAGGGCTATATGCCTTGCCTCATGGAATTCCAGGGCGCTCTGCATACTCTACAAGGCATTTCCCCAAGGAGCTGTGGCACAAGCGACTTGGGCATCCTGCATCGGCGACCATCCACTCTATCTTTGATTCTAGTGTCCTAGTTGAATCAAATAAAGACTCCTTAGTTTGTGATGCATGTATGCAAGCTAAGGCACGTTTGTGATGCATGTATGCAAGCTAAGGCACACCAACTTCCTTTTCCAGTATCCAATCATGTAACTTTGCGTCCTTTGGAACTTATTCAGACCGATACTTGGGGCCCAGCTCGAACCTCAAGTAGAGTTTTTCATTATTATGTTATTTTCATGGATGATTATAGCCGAAACTCATGGATCTACCTATTGAAACATAAATCTGATGTTGAGGAAGCTTTTCATTGTTTTCAAATCCTTGTTGAACGACAGTTCAACTCAAAAATCCAAGCAGTTCAGTCTGACGATGGAGGAGAGTTTCCAAAACTCTCTGATCACTTCAGTCAAGTAGGGATCAACCATCGCGTCTCTTGTCCTCACACACATCAGCAAAATGGCATAGCAGAGCGAAAGCATCGCCATTTGGTAGAAACAGTCCTAGCCCTTCTAGCTCAAGCTTCCATGCCTCTCACATATTGGGATGAGGCATTCCTATCTGCCTGCTACCTTATAAACAGACTCCCAAGCAGAGTTCTTAAACACACAACACCCTACACTAAACTGTTCAAAACCAAACCAGATTACTCCATGCTTCGCACTTTTGGTTGTGTATGTTTTCCAAACTTAAGACCTTATGCTTCCAACAAGTTGGCTTTCAGGTCAAAGCAATGTGTGTTTCTTGGGTACAAACCAGGGTACAAGGGTTATAAATGTCTTGACAGAACCACAGGACACATCTTTGTCTCCAGAGATATTATCTTTGATGAAACACGTTTTCCTTTTGCCGGAGTAACCCAAACTGAGCCCCCATCCACTTATACTGAAGCAACCATCCTCGCACCAATAACCATTCCTTCATCATCAGCACCAGACATAGTGACTACACCTGACCAAATTGAGAGATGTGACATTAACCATGTCAATGCTACTAATGCTCATGTATTGCCTGCCTTTGTTTCAGTTGATCCAGAAAGTCCAAACAGTCCCACAGTTGTGGCTACTGAAGAAAATTCAGAAAATGCAGTGGAGGGTCCTCCAGGCAGTGAAAGCACTCTATGTCATCCCATGCAGACAAGGCCCTTACCCACATATCTTTCACAAGCTCTTTAGGTTGCTCACTGGCGACAAGCTATGGAGGATGAGATAACAGCACTTCGTAAGAATCAAACATGGACGCTTGTTCCACACACAAAAGGGCAGAATTTTGTTGACTGCAAGTGGATCTTCAAAGTCAAACAAAAGGCTGATGGGTCAGTTGATAGATTCAAGGCGCGTCTTGTTGCCAAAGGCTTCGGTCAACAACCTGGTATTGATTACACACACTTTCAGCCCAGTGGTGAAATTAACCATGGTGCGCACTGTCATGGCCATTACTGTCTCCAGGGGTGGAACCTTCGCCAGCTTGATGTCTCAAATGCTTTTCTCCATGGAAATCTCGAAGAAGTTGTATACATGAGACAACCACCTGGTTTTGAAGACAGCCATCGACCTAATCATGTGTGTAAATTGCAGAAAGCTCTATAAAGATTGAAACAAGCTCCACGTGCTTGGTACTCAAGATTATCAACCAAGCTACAATCTCTAGGTTTCACTCCTTCCAGCTCTGACACATCTCTCTTTGTGTTTCATCAAGGTGGTATTACTATATACATGCTGGTGTATGTTGATGGCATCATCATAGTGAGCTCATCCTCTAGTGCCACATCCAAGTTAATAACCAACCTTCAGAATGAATTTCCTATCAGAGATCTTGGAGAGCCTGTCTACTTTCTAGGCATTGAAGTTCATAAGCATCAACATGGTATAACCCTGACACAGCATAAGTATGCACTTGATATACTTGAGCAAGTAAAGATGCAGCATTGTCGGCCTATGAACACTCCCATGAGCAGTACTGAAAAATTGTCTAAAGAGACTGGTACACAGTTGTCTGTAGAAGATTAGCATTTATACCATAGCACGGTAGGAGCACTTCAATATCTCACTCTCACTAGGCCAGACATATCTTTTGCAATAAATCGGGTGTTCAGTTCTTACAAACTCCCACTGATCAACAATGGTCAGCTGTGAAGCATATCCTTAGATATGTGAAGGTACATGCAACCTTGGTTGAACATTCGAAAAACACATTCTTCACTGCTAAGTACCTTCTCTGATGCCGATTGGGCTGGGTGCTCCGATGATCGACGATCAACAAATGGATTTGCAGTATTCCTTGGATCAAACCTCATATCGTGGAGTTCTAGAAAACAACAGACAGTGGCTTGATCAAGTACAGAAGCTGAGTACACATCCCTAGCCAATGCCACTGTTGAGCTGATATGGTTACAATCACTACTGACTGAGCTTGCCGTTCCTCAGCCCAGACCGCCTGTTTTGTGGTGTGATAATCTCGGGGCAACTTATTTGTCAGCAAACCCAGTGTTTCATGCTCGTACAAAACACATTGAGGTGGATTTTCACTTTGTTCGAGAACGAGTTGCTCTGAAGAAATTGGAAGTTCGATTCATCTCTTCCTCCGATGAAGTTGCAGAAATATTCACTAAAGCTCTGGCTCAGAATCTGTTTCAGAAACTATGTCACAATCTCAATCTAATGTCTTTAGGTTGAGATTGAGGGGGTGTGTTGAAATATAGATAGATATGGCTAATCTTATCTAGTGCCTTACTTGTAGGAGTGTGTGTTCATTGTTTTGTTTTCCTGGTTGTTATCCCCTCTTATGAGGAATTTGTTGTAACTTCTTCTGAGCGGTATATATAAAGCATTGATGCCTAGAGAAGTTCTCTACGGCAGCATAATCACTTTTACACAGAGAGCATGGATACAGTTTCATACTTTACCTAACTATCCGGTAATATTTTTTTAAGTAAAGAACACGAGAACCACTGTCTATTCAAAATAGAAGAAGTATAAAATTAGGGATCAGACAAATTTGACACCTGCATCATCCATAGATGGATATCGTCCAAAATAGGACTAAGCAAAACGACCGGAGGTTGAACTGCCTCACATGCTAGTCTTTTTTGAGTTAATTTGATACTAGCAACTTCAAAGTTTAGTGTTTAAAGATATGCTATCTCCATGCAGCAATGACATGTGCATTGAGTAGCGAGGACCCATATATCATTTACACCGAGTGAAATATGTTGAGGCGCCAAATTTGGAGTGCTAAGAATAATTCGAATTATCCTTGAGATAGCACTATAGCATGCATCACAGGCCAAAGTGTACACATAAATGAACTGTCACAAGCTTCTGCATGACTGCATCTTGCCAAATGGCTCACGTCTTACTCCCATCTTGTGAGAAAGATATGCTCACATACATACATACATACATACATGTAAAGAAACGAAATCTCTGGGAAATAACTCCATCGTGGACAACATTAAAAAGATGCTCCACTACAAGGAAGCCATGAACACAACTACATCAGGTGTGCAGGCAGCTTCACCCTGTGGTTCCCACTACCACAAATGTGTGCTGCTTAACCAACCAAATACACTGCTCCATCAGTATCAGAGCTTGCTGCCTTGTAACCACTTAACCAATCTTTCTTTAGCATTCGGCACAGATCCAGATCTGCCTGCTACTGCCTGCCTGCTACTGCCTGCCTGCTTCAGCGATCAGTACAATGCTGCTAAAATTAGGCAAGAGAGGACCGTGGAAGATAGGGAGCTCTAAGCCTGGCTGCTTCAGTGATCTCAGCGCAATGTTGCTAAAATTAGGCAAAGAGGAGGCTGTGAAAGACAGGGAGCTCAATCTCTACGTCTGTATCTGTTACTTGGTATGTTGGCAAACACTAACTTAAGCATGCCATAAGTTGTACTAGCTACCTATTCTAACTTTGTGGTGCCGTTTCTTGGTTCTGATTGGGTGTCATTTGTGAGGACAAACGGCATGCCATAAGTTGTACTAGCTACCTATATTAATGTTTGAGTTAGATTCATATCCTAACCTCTATATAAATGGGGCACCTCTGGTGTAACCCACAACTAAAAACAGTAGCTACCAAGGCACAGGAGGTCGCGTTCAGCTTGTGGTCGTGACTCAGGTAGGCGGTATGCTATAGTATTGAGGAGGAGTGTCAATAATCATTGCCCCGTAGATATAGGCGAGAGTCAAACCGCGCGAAATATCGTGTCTTTGGTGTCGTTTCAAGATTGCATCTTGTTTAATTTCTATCAAGTGCAGTCAAAGCGAGGTTGTTAATGCGGATGATCTTGGTGGAGGCGCAAGAATTATGTATACACACATGTGCCGAGAAAAACACCAAATTCGGTGCAACAACAAATCGATTGGTGGTGCCGGGCACTTCAAATAAGCAGTTCGGACCGTTTGATGGGCTACTGTCAGTAAGAATTGATCAGATGTAGTGATTAAGTTGAAAATGTAGCCAACAAAGATAGGGGCTTTGGTGCTCGTGGTTAGACCGGACACCAGACGTGGTGAGCGACTGAATAGATTAGGTTGGTGGAAGCATCACGGCTATGGTGATGCAACCACATGTTGCACTGGGGTGGCATGTGAGCATCGTTGAGCCCTAATTTTTATTAGTGGCATTGATGTCAAATTAATTAATATATAGTGCTAGGGGGTTTTTGATTTCTCGGAACCCTAGCGAAGACTCGGCGTTAATGTTGCTAAAATTAGGCAAAGAGGAGGCTGTGAAAGACAGGGAGCTCAATAGGGGTGGAAACGAGCCGGGCCGAGCCGAGCTCCTGGCCAAAAACGAGCCGAGCCTGAGCCGGCTTGCTATTTTAATGAGCCTCGAAAGTAGGCTTGGCTCGAGCCGTTTAGAGAGCCGAGCCACGAGCCACAGGAGTTTTTGCGTTGAAAATGTGTAAACGAGCCGAGCCGAGCCCGAGCCGGCTCGCTATTTTAACGAGCCCCAAAACTAGCCTTGGCTCGAGCCATTTAGATGTTCGAGCCGAGCCCGAGCCGAGCCAAATTTGTTCGAGCCCGAGCCGAGCTGCGAGCCACGAGCTATTTTTCCAGCCCTAGAGCTCAATCTGTACGTCTATATCTGTTACTTGGTATGTTGGCAAACACTAACTTAAGCATGCCATAAGTTGTACTATCTACCTAATCTAACTTTGTGTTGCCATTTCTTGGTTCTGATTAGTGTCATTTGTGAGGACAAACGGGAGGCGAGGAAGCCCCAGATTTTCAGCGAAAGATATATAGATAAAATGTGTTCTAATTGGAATCGAATATGTGCATAAGTAGGGTTGTAGTTGGACTCTGAGTTGTAATAGATAAGATATATTAATGTTTGAGTTAGATTCGTATCTTGACCCCTATATAAATGGGGCACCTCTGGTGTAACCCACAACTAAAAACAGTAGCTACGTAGGCACAGGAGGTCGCATTCAGCTTGTTGTCGTGACTCGGGTAGGTGGCATGCTATGGTATTGAGGAGGAGTGTCCATAATCATTGCCCCGTAGATATAGGCGAGAGTCGAACCGCGTGACCAAATATCGTGTCTTCGGTGTCATTTCAAGATTGCATCTTGTTTAATTTCTATCAAGTACGGTCAAAGCGAGGTTGTTAATGTGGATGATCTTGGTGGAGGCAAGAATTATGTATACACAAGTGCCGAGAAAAATACTAAATTCGGTGCAACAGCAAATCGATTGGTGGTGCCGGGCACTTCAAATAAGCGGTTCGGACCGTTTGATGGGCTACTGTCAGTAAGAATTGTCCAGATGTAGTGATTAAGTTGAAAATGTAGCCAACAAAGATAGGGGCTTTTGTGCTCATGGTCGGATCGAACACCAGACATGGTGAGCGACTGAATAGATCAGGCCGGTGGAAGCATCACAGCAATGGCGATGCAACCATATGTTGCACTACGGCGGCATCACAACACTGTTGGAGGTATCGTGTTGTGCATGCATTGGGCATGCGGTGGTGTGCAGATAATGTGTAAGAAGGCGGTGGGTCTGAGGCTAAGTCAGACCCATCGGGCGGCTCAACGCGAGCTACAAAGTTCTCAACTTGAATCAAGTGCATGGTTGTTCATGCAAGACATTACGACAGATTCCAGATGATGAAGGACATATTCATCAAGGTGGAGTTTGTTATAATTGGTATCGAATATGTGTATAAGTAGAGTTACGGTTGAACTTTGAGTTGTAATAGGTAAAGTAGGTTACAATTTGTTACATTCGTATCATGCTCCCTATAAATGGGAGTGATGTAACCCACGATGAAAAACAATACTGGCATAGACATATGATGTCGCGGTTGGTTTGTGGTCATGACTCGGTCGGACGCCGGATGGTATGATGATGTGTTGGAGAGGAGCGTCTATAATCATTGTTCAGTAGATATAGGCTAGAGTTGGTCCATAGATGTATCTCCCATATTGTTTTAAGATCGCATCTCGTCTAATTCCTAAGAAAATGCAACAAAAGATGTGTGCAAGGAAGAGGAGAAATAGCATGCAGTCACAGGCGTAGGCGCGGAAAGACGAAGTATAGGGAGAGGAGAAAAGAACCTGGATTTGTTGCATTGCTCATTTTCCGGTACACAACAATTGGCACTGAACATGATCACCCGGAGTACATGAGGACATCGTGCAATGCATTGTGAACATGACGACAACATGATTTTCGAGTTGAGCCTTGTCATGGTGCACCTCAAATGGTGGCTATGACTCATGCTGTTTGTCTATGGTTCTATGTAATTCTTCAACATAATTCTTCGTACTTGATCCCACGAGGACATGTAGGCATTTGTACATTAGGAGACGGTAGGTGATGGTCCATGGATCTAGTGGCAAGACCTGTTGAATAAGAGGAAGGAGGGTGGGGGCAGGGAGGGAGGCTCTTGTTGGAGAGGAAAAAGGTGGAAGGGAAAACCCAACGATTGTGTTCAGAAGTGGATTACCCTATCACTGTTCATTCACTTTTCAATCATTATTCTACTTCTCTCTATATTTTTCTCCCATCTGTTACATTTTAATCTCTGCCCTACTATTACAGTGTTAGGTATCACAAATGGACAATTTTTTAGCACACAAATTAGACATGAGGAGCACCGGTGATATGTCGAAGAGGGTGTCGGGGCAGATGCATCGTGCATGTGCAAAGTGGTCGGCAGGTGAGCCATGAGAGGGGATTAGGATTTGGTATATGGAAGGTATATGTGTTTAGATTGTTGGGATCAAAATCCAGTTGTTAGAAAATCAATCGAAATTATTTTAAGAAAAAGATTGATTTACATCCTAAATTATCATACTTCATCTATGTAACTCTATAAATTACAAAACCAGGTTTTGCCTTGAGAAACTTTTAAAACTAGTGCAAATAATCCTTGAAGCGGTTTTGGATGTGTTTTTGCCTACGTGGCGTGGAGTTCTAATTACCAAGCAAACAAATAAATGCACATTTATCATCATAGCCCACATGTCATTCTCCCCTCTTCTACCGCCCCTCATCTCTAATATCTATTTTCACTCTACTCATCCCTCCCTCTCTCTCTCTTGTTTTAGGTGCCGACAAGGCCAGGGTAAGGACCCGGCGAGGGAGGGTGGTGCATGGGGAGGGTGTGTGTGTCAGGCAGTAGCCAAAGCCAAGGATGGCAGGTTCCCCCGATGGGCTTCGTCTGGCAATTGGTAGATGGTGGCTCCTGAAGACCAGCGGGTCCATGGACCGGCAAACGAATTTGTGGTTGGTGTGAGGCCCAACGACAACCCTTCTCAGCAGCCCGGGTATAGATCCGTCGTACGGAAGAAAAAAGGGGGAGAAGAAGGAAGAAAAGAATACAAACCACGAAGACACGAGCGATTTACCCTGGTTCGAGCTCCCACTGCCGTGTAATAGCTCTACTCCAGCCTTGTTGATTATATGGCGGGAAACAGTACAAGAGGTGCTGTCGACGGTTGAGATATCGATCTCAAGTCGATTAAGGTTCTTGAGAAGGGGAGATAGGAGACATGCCGAACAACACGAACAGCAACCAGCGACGAACAGGGAGACAAGGGTTTTTATCCTGGTTCAGGCCTCTCGGGAGAGATAATAGCCCTACATCCAGCCTTTCTTATATATCAGAGATGATTACAAGAGGATCCTCGACGAGACGAACAGATCTCGGCGAGATTATGTTGCAGCCGCGAAAATTTGTTTTTTTGTGGTTTTAAAAATTATTTTTTTTCTGTTTTGGTGCAGTGTCGACGGCCTATATATGGCCGTCGATACTGTCTCAGCGAGTACAGTGCCGACGGTTGTATATAGGCCGTCGAGACTACTTCCACTGTATCGACAGCCAACTAGTGGTCGTCGACACTGTTAGGCCCGTGCCACGTCACCAGAGCCTGGCCTTTGGTGGGACCCACCTTTCTCTTTATCGACGGCTTATGACGGCCGTCGAGACTACGGCGCCATGACGGCAAACGGCGTCTTGCCGTTCTGTGTCGACTACTGTATCGTCAGCCGTCGAGAACAGTAGTGTCGACGGTCAAGCCGTCGAGACTACTGCGCTCTCTCGACGACGTTTACTCGACGGCTGTTTCTCGACGGCCGGCCGTCGAGACTTATTAATGTCGACGGTTTTCCTATTGTTCTCGACGGCTAAAACCGTCGATAGAGTTGTTGTCTCCTGTAGTGGTTGCACTGCTCATTTTCTGGTACACAACAATTGGCACTGAACATGATCACTCGGAGTACATGAGGACATCGTGCAGTGCATTGTGAACATGACGACAACATGATTTTCGGATTGAGCCCTGTCATGGTGCACCTCAAATGGTGGCTATGACTCATGCTGTTTGTCTATGGTTCTATGTAATTCTTCAACATAATTCTTCGTACTTGATCCCACGAGGACATGTAGGCATTTGTACATTAGGAGACGGTAGGTGATGGTCCATGGATCTAGTGGCAAGACCTGTTGAATAAGAGGAAGGAGGGTGGGGGCAGGGAGGGAGGCTCTTGTTGGAGAGGAAAAAGGTGGAAGGGAAAACCCAACGATTGTGTTCAGAAGTGGATTACCCTATCACTGTTCATTCACTTTTCAATCATTATTCTACTTCTCTCTATATTTTTCTCCCATCTGTTACATTTTAATCTCTGCCCTACTATTACAGTGTTAGGTATCACAAATGGACAATTTTTTAGCACACAAATTAGACATGAGGAGCACCGGTGATATGTCGAAGAGGGTGTCGGGGCAGATGCATCGTGCATGTGCAAAGTGGTCGGCAGGTGAGCCATGAGAGGGGATTAGGATTTGGTATATGGAAGGTATATGTGTTTAGATTGTTGGGATCAAAATCCAGTTGTTAGAAAATCAATCGAAATTATTTTAAGAAAAAGATTGATTTACATCCTAAATTATCATACTTCATCTATGTAACTCTATAAATTACAAAACCAGGTTTTGCCTTGAGAAACTTTTAAAACTAGTGCAAATAATCCTTGAAGCGGTTTTGGATGTGTTTTTGCCTACGTGGCGTGGAGTTCTAATTACCAAGCAAACAAATAAATGCACATTTATCATCATAGCCCACATGTCATTCTCCCCTCTTCTACCGCCCCTCATCTCTAATATCTATTTTCACTCTACTCATCCCTCCCTCTCTCTCTCTTGTTTTAGGTGCCGACAAGGCCAGGGTAAGGACCCGGCGAGGGAGGGTGGTGCATGGGGAGGGTGTGTGTGTCAGGCAGTAGCCAAAGCCAAGGATGGCAGGTTCCCCCGATGGGCTTCGTCTGGCAATTGGTAGATGGTGGTAGCTAGATGAAGTCAAGGGACCGACACATGGCTCATTAAGGCCGCCTGGTGGGGAGCAACTAGGGCACGACAAACTCGAGCAAGGTCCTTGGATTACCTCGAGCACCAAGTCTTCATGATTGTGGTCGTCGTGTAGCCTTTTCAACCCACTTACGTCCCAAAACTCATCATTACTTGTTATCTCCAGTGGAAGGCAAACACAAGATGTTGTGTGGTGACTACCCATGGATCAAAGTTGCCAGGGGATCTTGCCGATGTCAATCATCGACATCTGTCGGGTAGATAGATATAGATAGATAGAGAGAGAGAGAGAGAGAGAGAGAGAGAGAGAGAGAGAGATCCTTGGAGTTAGGGGAGATTAGATGGAGAAGGGATGAAAGAGGTAGGAGGGATGGATGACGTGCGGACCCGTGGAAAGTGTTTTTTAGTTGACTATAGTGCCATGTGTAATTGTGTGACACCACACTAACGACACGCCGATACCACAGTTCCATGGGAGGTTATTTGCGTCAGTTTTGAAAGTTCACGAGGTAAAATACCCATTTTCACGGTTTAGGATTATGTAGGTGAAACATGCTTATGTTAAGCATGCTTATGTCTAAAATAAAATTCATAAAATAGAAATAATGATATTTTTGGGATACGGTAAACCATGTAATTAAGGCCCAGTTTTTTTTAGCTTAACGGCTTAACAGATTAACGATTTATCTACTTTTTGAAAAGACATATGATTTGAGTTTTTTTAAGTCCATTTTTTCTGTTTTGAAGGTGGGTCATAACGCTTTAAAAAGCAAGTCAAATAAAATTGGTCCAAATCTCGAAACTATATCGAGAAGCTCTCGAAGTTTAGTCATTTCAGCAATTCAACTGTTCAACCATTCGGATCAGCTCAAAACAATAGGGTCTATGATGAGTGGGCATATATGCACGTCAAGTTGACAACCAATAAATACCTACTAATTTCTAAAACAATTTTGAAATAAAAAATAGTAAACACATAAAAAAAATCATAGAAGTACTGCATAGATTTTGCATAGGGCTATTCACAATTTCCAAATGACTACGGATTATGGAAGGGGCTTGCTGTGTTGCTTGAGAGTTGAGACCGCCCGACATAGATCGGACAGGTAAGAATTTAGTAGAAAAATTAAAAAAAGTTTTTATAGTGCGTTTTTAATAGCGAAAGCACGAAGCGTCTAGTGGCGGCGGCGGCGGCGGGCGGCGGCCATGGAGGACGACGATGACTGCCCTCCCCTGGCCGTCGAGCTCCCTCTACAGACCTCATCTCCGCCTGCCCCCTCCTCGCCAGTTGGCGTCACCGTCATTACCGGCTACCTCGGCGCCGGCAAATCCACGGTGATGTTTGCTTCCGTGCTCTAACTAGCCCCTCTAATCGCTGCCAGCATCCTGGTGCTTAGTTAATAGTTACATAGGATCATCAATGGCTACGCGCTGCCCGCTGTACAATCGTTGAGTCGAACTGATAGGACGAACACCTCTAATCTCACCAAATTGAACCCTAGGTTGATCTATTTTGGCTCTGCTAGGACTAGTAACTCTACCATCATCCTATCAGAGTTGTTATTTCTAGTTCAGGTTTTGTTGAAGTATTGTGCAGTATATCTCAGCTTAACATTTCCTAGAATTTTTCAGTTTAGAGAATTCGAATTCTGTGGGTTAACAGTTGCTCTGTGAACTTGCAACTCAGTTAGTCAACTATATTTTGAGTGCGCAACATGGGAAGAAAATTGCGGTGATACTAAATGAGTTCGGGGAGGAAATTGGAGTTGAGCGGGCAATGATCAATGAGGGGCAAGGTGGTGCACTTGTTGAGGAATGGGTGGAGCTGGCAAATGGATGTGTCTGTTGCACTGTAAAGCACAGCCTGGTTCAAGCACTTGAACAGCTCGTGCAGAGAAAGGAGAGGTAAAATACATATATTTGTATCTATGTACTGATAATTTTAATACAACACGTGATCCTATCTGTTCTAACTACTTGTTTTCTGTACCTTGTTTTGATGTATCAGTATCAAAATTATGTAATAACTTATTTTTCTGATTTGATATTCTGCTTTTAGCTCGAAACTATGTATGTACTGCTTATCCATGAACACGGATTTCCTGAAAATAGTTGCTTGTTTTTTCTATTTCTTCAGGAATATTAGAGTTTTAGTTATAATTTGAGGCATTTATCTATTCATACCGTGTACCGGTTCAAAAATGCCTAGTAGATGTTGTTCTTACTCTGGGATTTCATCATCAGCAAGTTTTTTCCCCAAGAACATTAGAGGTTTGATTTGGTAGTAATACCCTGTAAATTATAATGATATATTAATCCTTTGGAGTCAATCACTGTGCTGCAGAATGGATCACATATTACTGGAGACAACAGGATTAGCTGATCCTGCTCCACTTGTCTCTATTCTTTGGCTAGACGATCAATTGGAGTCATCAATTAGACTAGACTCTATCATTACGGTTAGTTCTGTCTCAAATGTTTCTATTTGTTGCAACAGTTTTTGATTATATGCATTGCATAGCCCTTTTGTGCGGTATCTCCTCTATCCCTCTTACTTCTATATTTATCATCTTACTGTTTTGGAAAGTGCTTGCTTCTTTCTCCTTAAAGTTGTTCTTTAGAGTCTAGATCACAATTTAAAACATTTCATCATACTGGACTTCTTTTCTACTGCTTGTCCACAGGTTATTGATGCAAAAAACTTCAGGCTGCAAATTGATGAGCACAGAAACTCTTCGTCATTTCCTGAAGCATTTCATCAAATTGCATTTGCGGTAAATTGTTCCCAATGTTCTCTGATGTCTATCTTCATTTTTTATGGGTGTTTAATTTAGAACTTGAAACACCTTGTTTGATGTGATCCTACTGAGGCTTAAACATGTGATGTTTGATGAAGTCCAAAATGTAAACAACCATAACAAAGTGTCAAAATCATGTGTTACAGGATATTGTGATACTGAACAAAATCGACTTAGTGAAAGACAATCTTGAGGATTTGGAAAGGCAGATTCATGAAGTCAATGCTCTTGTTACAGTGGTGCGGTCTGTTCGGTGTCAGGTGGACCTAAATAAAGTATTTGATCTGCAAGCATATGGTGCCAAGGTTAGTAAACTAGTTAATAACCTGCATTCTACACTTTCTTGTTTGTATCACTGGGGAAGAAATCTAAAATTGTTGATCTGTTAATATTTATGATTATTTTAGTCATACTAACATATGGAAACTAATTCTAGTCATTCTGACATATGGAAACGAAGTAATTTAGGTTCATAGTGTTAAACCTAATCTCTGGTGACTTAGATAGTTATTCTCTAACAATGTAAACTATAATTTCCTTAGTAAAACATATACTCATCTAGCGTGAAGTTCTTAAACTTTGGCCAACCAATAAGTCAGTGAACTACAATGCTAACCAGCAATTATTTTCTAAATTGAAATATTTAAGTATAACCTATCTCATCTAACATTTCATGTATAAATTAGGGTGTTAAACTATTAAATTACTCATCTTGTTTTTGAGGAGTACCGTGGGGATCCGGCGATTCGGTCCTACGGCCACCTTCAAAGTGACCTGGATTTTTAATTTCCCCGTGGGGATTTGAACCCAGCTGGTTGGGCTTCATAACCAAGCACCTTACCACCTGTATAAATTTTAAGAATGATGATGAAAATAAACAAAAAAATTTTGCTCAAAAAAACAAAACATTGTTCAAAGCTAATTCATTGCCCTTTCAATGAATTATATCAGAAGTATACATTGATGTGTAGATCAGTGAATTTCTTTGAATTGAACACACTGATAATCTTGGTAGAATTTTTAGTAAAACACAAGAATTGAATATATGAAAGCGATACTTGCTAAGTTGCTAACTGCCTTTGGTACTTCTTTGTAGTAATTGCTGGCTACAAGGTGTTATAGGCTATGAACCTACAACACCTCGTGCTAAACACATTAATTCAGGGAATTGTCTGTGATTTTGCAATTTTTTCTCTCTAGAATTCATCACAACTGCAAGAGCTTCTGGAATACAGTAAATCTGTACCACTTGCTCGTCGTCACGATGACAGTATCTCCACCTTGTGCATTTATGAGCAGGATCCTGTTTCCTTGTCTAAGGTACCTTTTCTACTTAAATGAACCATACAACAGAATTTAGGTATCACAGTTGAAATTTAAAAGACATTTCTCGTAGACAATTTCAAGAAATACTGAACAGCGTATCTATTTATTCATCTTAAACACAGGGACTTACTATTGAAGACTAGAAATATATTTGTTATTCTAATATGTCAGGTTGAAAGCTACATAATTGGGAGACTTTGATAATTATAATGTCTGGTTGGTCTCTTTTGTACACACTCGATAGTTTTCTTATAACCTCAAAGTTGTGTGTCCGCCTGTTGCATTGCTATTCCACATCATGTAGCAATTCTCCTTCCTGGTTGAAGCAGCAACAATTGGAAAAAACTATTTGACTTATATTGCTCCTTTTAAGCTCCCCAATGCATTAAGATTGATGCATTTGAATTCATGTTTTTGAATAAAATTGTTTATTTGAACATGGGAAGACAAAATGCTCCATGTTCCACATTCTGCTAGACTAAAACTACATCGAAAGTTTACTCTTATATATTAGAAAAAAATAATTAATAGTGTAGCATCTACTCCTTAATACATTTTCTAGAGTTTTTGATTGGAAATGCTCAATCTCTTATTGTCAATTTTAAACATTTGCCCCCATGTGATTTATTTTACAGGTGGAGTCTTGGCTTGAAGATCTTCTTTGGGAAAAGAAGATGGTTATGGATATTTACCGTTGTAAAGGGATTTTACACATTCATAACTCAGATCAAGTTCATACATTGCAGGTATTTACATCATACAAGGATTTTCAGTAAATTACGTGATAAGCTAAAGCTATCAAGAAATTTTGTATCCTACCCCCTGTACATAAATCAATCACTGGAGAATTGTAATTTGCAGTAAAGTAGTTTGATTGTGTTGTTGGACAGATTGTCACTGCTGAAGTCCATTTTTCCCTTATGCAGGCAGTGAGGGAAGTCTATGAGGTTTTACCGGCCCGAAAATGGTCTGAGACAGAATCTCGCATGAACAAGATAGTTGTCATAGGTATATTTGAAAACTCGAGTCAAACATCATCTACTTTTAAACCAGTCACAAATCTTTGTATGCCTATTATGCCACAGGCCGTAATTTGGATATCAATACTCTTCAAGATTCATTTAGTCGTTGCAAGCACTGATATTGAATGTTTTGCTCTTGTGGTACTTTGTAAGTTTCTCCTACTTTCCCTTTATTTTGGTGGTTATGGCTCACATTTTTTGGTCATGGGGGTTTATTGGGCAATGTTGATATGGTTTTGCTGGTTGAGGCCTTGTGCCACCATCATCACATTTGCTAGCTACTAGTAGCTGCTTAGAAGGCGGCATTTTTTCTGTTTACATTATCTCAAATTATATTTTAAATGCACCTAACTTTTTTAATCTCCTTCCATGTACTACCAGGTGACTTTGTATTATCAAATACGGCAAGGAGTTAATACAGACTAAACTGTCAGATTAGGTGAATCCAGAATAGGGCAAGCAATTCACATTGCTGCGGTCAATACAAGTGTGCGGTTGGTTTTGTTACAGTAAAGTTCTGCACGATGGGAGAACAGCTCTGATGCAACGTGGTTACAGTGTTCTGCTGAGCAGAAGTATCTGCAGGACTATGCATGCAATATGTTCCATCTTGCGAAATGTACATGTATCCAATTGGTTTTGTTATATATGAGATGTGCTCCGCGGAAGGTCTTTACTTTAGAGTTGGCTAAGCAGCATACTTGTGGGTACCCTGCACTCTGCTATTTCTTGGAAGAGGCGGCTAAGCAGAATGATAATATAATGATGCTGCTATGAAGGTACCGTTTCTTTGAATCAATTTGAGGAACCATTTGCTTAAGATTGACACACCTGAAGCATGATGTGCAATGAGCAGAGCGTGAAAATGGCTGGGTGTTACATTTGCTTGTTTACACGGTGTTTTTTTTCGTTTAAAGATGATTATGAAAACCAAAATTTTAATCTCGATTTTTCGGCTACACTCTTTGCTGGCATTCATCCTGTCTCGTAAGATAGCTATAGGCTGCTGCGCCTTTGGTTGATGACACATCCTTCAAGTTTGATGGTCAAAGAACCTTTTCGTTCGGTTTTCGTAATTTGGATACCATTACATGCATCTCCCTCCCTAGTCCCTATTGGTGTGGTGTTGGGCGACTTTGAAAATAAACCTCTCATTGGGCCGAAATTAGATATCAATGGGAAATCCGCGTAACAAACGCCTATGAGCCAAAAGGCCAAAATAGATTAAATGGATGATAGGCCTTAAATGGGCTTCATTGCGAAGTCCCATCCATTCTGGCACACTTCAGAGTTACTACCTCCGTCCTAAAATAAGTGGTGTTTTAACTTTGTCCTAAGACAAACTTTTCTATCTTTGACCATCAATTCCTACAAATTCATATAGTTTAATACCATACATAAATTTTTGAAATTAATGGTCAAAGATAAAAATGTTTGACTTAAAAAAGCTAAAACATCACTTATTTTGGGACGGGGGGAGTACTCAATACAGAACATTGAATCACACAGCAGTCAGTTAGCCAAGTATATTTTCATATATTTTTGATAAAACAATAAAAAGACTGTAAAACACAGAAAAATTCCCAAACTGGAAGTTACGAGAGTGCCCCTACTCTCTCCAATCCCTCCCATGGTGAAAACGGGTCGGATAATGCCCGAACAGGACCGATCGGATCCGGATTCGGATATCTTCGGATCGGATATTTGTCAGATATTTTCAGATACGGATCGGAACTCGGATATTTTTTGTCGGATACGGATTCGGATACGGGATGACCATATCCGTCGGACTCGGATATTTGAAAATCAAGTTAATCGTATATCCGAGCCCATCCCACTAGCACTAGCCCACCAGCCCAAATCCCAAGCCCAAAGTGGAGTTTTCTTTTTTGTTTTCGTATTTAATATTATCAGAAAATGGTTAAATTTGTAGAAAATAGTATATGGCTCAGAAAAATGTGAAATAAATTTCTAAAAATCCAGAAAAATGAGTAGAGTCCAAATATGGAATAATACTTTACATATGATAGGATAAATTTTCCGAAAAATAGAAGAAGCTTTTCCTTCGAAAGAACAAAATAGGAATGGGGTTTTCAAAATTCTCAAAAATAAAGATATTCTTTGAAAATTTAAAATATAATTTTTTCGCGAGACATGAACTATGTCAATGTTCATTGATATTTGGTAATGCTAATGATTATGTGTTAATGAGCTTATGTGTGTTTTATCACTTGTATTCTTATGCATGAATGCATGATTACATGAATCACATAATGTCAAGGTTAATTGGTGATAACTGATATGCTGATGTGATATGGCCTATTTGTTGATTTCTTTAATTGAACTCGGTACTCGGGCATATAGTTTGAGGGTTATATGTTTCGACAAATATCTGTGATCGTATTCGATTCGACCCGAATCCGCTCCGTATTCGTGTCCGGCATTTTCCGTATCCGTATCCATAACCATGCTATCCGTATCTGTGTCTGGTTCCGAAAAAAACTGTAGGATAATGATATAGTTTAACCATTATCCGATCCGATCCGACCTGTTTTCATCCCTACTCCCGTACGCCGGGCCGCCGACCGCCCGATCTCAGCCCGTGGTCCGCCGTCTCTCCGCTCCGCTTCGCCATTCCATTCCTCGCAGTCGCACCGCATCTAAAAACCCTAACCCCGAGCCTCCCCTCGTTTCGCGTCGCCACCATGGCTGCGGCGGCGGCGGCCACGTCGCTCCTCCTCCGCCGCCACCGCAAACCCCACGCGCCTCTCCCCCTCCACCTCCTCCTTCTCCGCGCCGGGATCTCCTCCTCCCGCGCGCTCGCCCAGCAGCCCGAGCTCTCCGACTCCGCGCCGCTGCCCCCGAACCCCAGCTCCGGCAGCCCCTTCTACGGCGAGAACTGGCGCAACCCGGCCGCGTCCAACCCGCCGTCCTCGCTCCTCCCCGCCGTCGTCGCGACCCCCTTCTCGGCGCGCCAGCGCATGGCGGCCTTCTCCGCCAACGGCAGCGCGGCGGAGCTCAAGGAGGCCTTCGCGGAGTGGACGGCGGAGCAGCGGTGGGAGGACATGAGGCAGCTCTTCGAGTTCTGGGTCAGGTCGCTCGACCCCGCCACGGGCAAGCCCAACCGCCCCGATGTCGACCTCTTCAACTACTACCTCCGGGCCAGCCTCATGGCGGGGGCCCTGCCGCACGAGATGCTCGATCTCGCCGAGCAGATGCGCGAGTTCGAGATCATGCCCAACACGGCCTCGCACAACCTCGTCCTCAAGAGCATGGTCACTGCCCATGAGTCTGAAGGCGCCGAGAAGCTCATCGAACGGTGAGATTTCCTTGTTTTTGGTATGAGAAAATCGCCATTTCATCGGCTGAAAATGTGTTGTCAAACTGCGTAGGAGTCAGCTATGGTATTTCCAAGTAGTTTGGGACAAATGTATGGGACTGAGCAAATCAGAAATATTATGAACCTGATAGCTTGCGCTGGATGCGTTGAAATCGTTGATCCATGACATTGTTCAGATTTGCTTTTCTTTGATACTGAAACTACATTTATAACATGCTACCTGTTACGGTTGATCAACTTACATCCCAGACTTGTACATAGTGAGGTTGCCTCTTAAGTTGATTTATTATATTTATATTTTAATGAAGTAAGTGCTTACATTCTGCACATTTAGGAGGTTATATATTTTTAATTTGGGTGTAAGTACTTATTTTAAACAGAATATGCATGCTATCAATTTATCTGGCAAAGGTTAATGCTGGAAAATTGTTGATATGTTGTTATTGAATATTGATTTCTAGTGTTCTTCTTGAATGCATATGTCTTTTGCCTATATGTTTATTATGTTAATAGTTCAAATACTCTTATTTCTACATAAGCATGTTGTTTTAACCTTACTGTAGTTTTGTGTGACTCCATTGCAATACAATTGACCTTTAAAATGATCTTCTATCTGTTGAAATCAGGATGCTGCAAACAGGAACTACACCAGACGATGAATCCTACAATTTGGTTGTAGGGCTGCTAATTAAACATAATCAAGTTGACTCAGCTTTAAAATATTTGGATTTGATGCTTAAATCAGGCTACACGATATCTTTATCTGTTTTTGTTGATTATGTCCGAGCATGTATTAAGTCTGGGAGATTGGACACCTTGGCATCAGTCATAGAGAAGTGCAAGGTACTTATTCTTTAGGATTGCTAATTTAGCACCTGTATTTTATTTATTATTGCAATTGCAATTGCAATACTGCAGTTACTTTTGGAAATAATACCTTTCATATGTATTTTATTGCCAACATTAGAATAATTTGACTGTTCTGTTTATGATAGTGCATTCGGTGTATTTCAGGCAACAGATAAGAATAAAGTGTTGTGCCCACAGTGGTCCTGGTGCACTGAAATAGCAGAAACTGCTTTTGAAGCTAACCATAGCAAGCTAGCTGTTTTTTCTTTGGAGTTTCTTGCGAGATGGATGGCTCGTGGTGAGCTTGCTAAACCTCCTCTTCAGCTTTCAGTTGATGAAGGCTTAGTAATCTCGGCTTTAAGTGCTGCTGGTAGAACTTATAGCACTGACCTCTTGAACGCTGCTTGGTCGATATTACGGAAGTCTTTGCGCCAGAAAAGAGCACCCACTTCAGAGACATATCTTGCCAAGATTTATGCTCATTCATCAATTGGTCAACTTCAACGAGCTTTTGGTACCTTGCGTGAATTAGAAAATGCCTATGGGAATTCTGAGTGTATCGACATTGAGCTTTTCTCACCATTCACCTCCTTACGACCACTTGTTGTTGCTTGCTGCAAGGATGGCTTCACAACACTGGACTCGGTACATTTGCTAGCACTTACTATGCATAATGCATTGAGACACAAAAATGCTTGGGACACTATTGATTAAGAAAATTATCTGCTATATGGTAATAATGATAACTTTATGCATGTGTAGTCCTGTTAGTGACATGATTACATTAATTTTCTCTGTTGTGGCATACCTGATAGGATACATATTTATTTGCTGACAGTTTATCTGGGCTGTTTGTTTCCTTTATTCCAAAATTTGACATGCTATTTATTCTGTGTTGTTTTTTTACAATTGGTTAACATTACTACTGTAGTATTTATGGTGAAATGCGCCTTTTGTTCTGGAGTGACAATTCTCTCATGTTGCCCATGGTAGCTTTGTGTAGGCCAATTTCGTCCTGCTACAGGAGCATGCATTTCATAAATAGCAAGTTAACATTCTTATTTCTTTGTCGACCTGCTTTCCTCTTGTGACTTGAGACTTGCTCACGTGCTCTTTTAAAATTACAATATGCTTTTCAAGTCGTCATGTGTTCATGTGATGTTTATAACCTCATGATCAGATGATCTTCATCAAGCTGACAGGATATTCTTGGGTGATTGCTGTGTTATTATGCAAAGTATGATAGATCACCCTAACCGTGTAGGCTCTTCCTATCCACAGGTGTATGTTCAGTTGGAGAATCTGAGCTCTGCAGATCCACCATACAAATCTGTTGCTGCTCTTAACTGTGTTATTTTAGGCTGTGCAAATATTTGGGATCTTGAGCGAGCATATGAAACTTTTGAGGCAATAAAGGAAAAGTTTGGACTTACACCAGATATACACTCATACAATGCTCTTTTGTATGCGTTTGGAAAGCTGAAAAGGGTATATTTATTGCCTAATTTATTTAATTGCCTTCTTTATACCTCTTTTGGCTTCTCTGTTTGCCACGTAAATAACAGTCTGTTAAATCTGAGATGCACTTTTGTTGCACAGACAGAGGAAGCTTGTAACGTCTTCCAGCATTTAGTAAGCATTGGTGTTAAGCCAAATGCAACAACATACTCCCTCCTTGTTGACACGCATATTGTAAAGCGAGATCCAAAAGCTGCTCTTGCTGTAATTGATGAGATGGTCAGTTGAACTTAACCTTTGCTTCTCCTAATCTTTGCTTTGCCTATGAATAGTTTCTGAAACAATGTTTGGTTCAGGTAAATGCAGGCTTTACTCCTTCAAAGGAGATGCTTAGGAAGGTCCGCAGACGCTGCTCCCGTGAATCGGACTTTGATAGTGATGAGAAAGTGCAATCCCTGGTTAAACAGTTTAACTACCGAATGGGTGGTGATAATCGTAGGGAGATGCTCTATAATATTGAATACAGTGCTGACTACTGAAGCAGTAAGTGCTGACAAACATTTTCTGAACCAAACCAATTATTTATTTTTCTCACGTACTGACAGTGTGCATTTTTTTTTCTGCGTATTACCTGATTTGGTCTGCTGATTACGCTTTGCTTGCTGCTTTTGTTTTGCCAGTTGATTTTTTGATGGTGCCAGTGTTCTTTCCATCCTAGTAGGCACATGCTTGGTTTGCTGGCTGAAGAGCACGGGAGCTGTAGTCTGTAAATTATACTTCCTTGTGCCAATTTTTTTTTACCATTTCAGTATCCCAATCTATGTTTTTATTGACAAGGCATGAGAGGATTTACGCTAGGATTTCAAAATAAGGACCTAATGCATCTGTTGTTTAAAGGCAGATCACTGTCGTCCACAATGAGGATAGTTCGACTTCCGTAATTATACCTTTTGTGTTACTCTTCTGCTCTTTTGGTGAAGCTGATCAGCTGTTCCTGTTTGGTTCAGCTGCGGCTGAACTTAGAAAAGCTGAACTTTGATAGCTTTGAGAAAAAGCCAGAATATTAAGGAGCCGCTTTGATATTTTTGGAAAAACAGGTTGAAAGATTGTCATGCCAAGTTCACTCCAACACGGTGATTTAGAGCATCCCCAACAGACTCTCTAAACCACCTTGTAAAACACTATTCAATGATCGTGATCCAGCTCTCCAACAAGGCAATTTTTTTCGTTACTTATCGATAAAGCGAAATATGCTTGTTGGTTGTATTGGCAGTATAAGATTATGCAAGGCCATATAGCTCCGATGCACATCTTCGGCCATGACTGCCTTTAGCTGTGTACCAAGAAATACTTGTTTGTGCCATCGTGCTAAAAAATATTCATCGTATGAAAGTGATGGATTTTTCGGGCAGTCAGGCTATCCATGTATTTAAAGAGAAGTCAGGCTACCCATATGCCTGGTTTTTGCAGAAAGGTATTCCCGCTTTCCATGATTTGTGGCCAGGCTCCTAGCGGTGTGTGCATTCGCTCTTTCGTGCTAAGCTGATTGACAATATATGCTTACATATTTGGAGGAATTTTACTAATATCATTAGAAGTCCCTGCCAAAACAACACAAGTTAACAACCGTGCGAGAACACGTATGGAGCAGCTAATCCTGGGATAAACCCTCGCGCTGTTCTCGAAATGTTTTTTTAAGAAAAAACGTTAGTGGTGGTAGTGGGTAAGTACAAACGAATGTCTTGATTTTTAGTTTGCCTTTTCTAGCGTGGATTGGTGTGTATGTGGAGTGAGTTTGTGTGCCTCTTGTGCCCCCTTAAAAAAAGTTTACAACCGTGCAAGCTCACTTACTACTGTATACATCCTTGATATAAAAACTAACTATTTGCAAGTCATCGAAAAGAGAGAGCATACATCCTTCAGATAAAACCTAATTCTGTACAGAGTTTGGGCGTAAATAGTCATGCTCGTATTAGCGCCAGAAGTTACCCCTGTAATCTAAAGGTGGATCCGTCCTTGACCTATTTGATGTCCATCGCTTTGCCTTGAAAGTAACAATTGGTCGGTTGGGGTTCTTGCTAGCTTCTTCTTCCAAAGACAACAGCAGGCCCTTCGAGGTATGATCTGGACGAGCGTCGACCCACACCTCCTGGAGGTTCACGAGAAATTTGATCCCCGAATGCTGCTGGATGGAAGCTTCTTCGAAAAGGGACAGCTCAAGCTTACAGAGCTTAGATGCAGCACCTTCTTCAAACCTCAAGCTTAATCTCTTAGATATACCGACGTGAATGACGAGCAGCTTGAGGCTGGGGAATTCTGACGCGCACACCGTGAATTCTGTTCCGGTGTATGCGCCGTGATGCAGCCTGAGGAAGAGCAGGCTGGGCAGCTGGGCAAGAACTTTCAGGTCATCTTCTGAGTATAGTTCAGTTGCACGAAGGGTCAACTCGGTGAGATTTGCAAGAGAACCGACCCATACTGGTAGCCTCCCCAACGTACCTCGGAAGTTTATGCTCTTGATATACATTGGTGGCTTGGATAGTGTATTGAGTACCTCAAAATTCATTGCTCCATCGGGCCTCCAGATTAGCAGCGATCGGAGGCAGGTAGACAGCTTCGCAATGGCAGAGATCAATGATGTCCAGCTCATGTCATCATCGACAAACATCATTACTCCGAGCTTCCTCAACTGTGATAGCTTCCCTAATTCAGATATGTAAAGGTAAGTATCCTCTGTGATCTCGATCTGTGCAAGGCTCATAAGCGTTTTCAAATTGCCAAGCTTGTCAGGGATGTGCACTCCCCAAAACTCAGAAATGGGATGCAAACCACTATGGTTATAAACCCTTGTCCCTGCAAGTAGGTTCGATAAACTTGGTAGATTAGTAATATGAGGAGGCAAAAACTTTATACCTGTGTCCCTGACATCCAGCGTCTTCAACTTTTGCAGGTTTCCTATTTGCATAGGTAGTT